>OY759275.1:42978956-43578956 GCA_963662155.1 Lamellibrachia columna
AGGTTTCCCAAGTTTGCGCTGTGGCTTTGTGCCTCTTTGCTTCTAGGTAAGCGATCGCATGGTCTTGTGGGTGAATTCGATACTCAGTGGTGACGATTATGTTGTAAGCGTTTTATTGGGGCAATTTGTCGTGAATGTGTTTGTGTTTCCTCTGAGACGTTGATTCAAGAACATGGCGCGCGTCAAGCATGTGGCTACAGCAGAAAGGGGTAATGATTTCTCATCAACATAAAAATGCTTGCCGCTATTCTCTTCGGAATCGGAAAATCATTGACGAACTGTCATTTTAACAGTTAAAGTGTGTCTAACACATTTCGTTGAAATGCATCGCCTAATTGTGCAATAACGGATAAGTTTTCGAGTTTTCATCTGTGGGAATGAAAGTGGAGGTCGAGCGCTTCCAAGGAGTGTTTGACTTTCCTTGGCCTTGTGCGACGTTCTCCTTGGCTTGGGCATTTGTCACTTGGCGCCACACGCTAATAGCCATTATGCTTGACAGAATCGAGTCAGGCTGTGCTCGGTGGGGGAGGGGCATGGCTGTTACTTCTCTGTAGTGCAGAAGCAAGCAGTAAACGCAAGCTCCGTAAACTTTATTCAGAAGTTCACTTCGTCATTTTATATGGTAAAATAGACTTTTTACCCTGGCCTAATCGTACTTACCTATTTCATGGTTGAACTGTTAATTTTTATAACATATTTTTTAAACAGATGAGCCCACCGGATACCTCTTTTTACTGTTTGTTTCTGTTGTTTCAAATAATAAATGATCTTAAACACCAGTCAAGCTGTACTTTTAAAATGCCACCTGTTTCATATTGTCAAATAGATTCTACCATTTTGTTGCCTGGTTACCAAGTTGTTCATGTTTCACAGTTCCTTTGGATATGCACTGAATTATATAGATTTATGTTGTCTACCAAGCTGCATGAACGTGCGTTTCTGCTTGGAGCAGTAGGTTATATTTGAAGGTGATGCGATATTAAATGTAAAACTGCACCAGCACAGTTGTTTACAGCTTTGGAGAATCGATTCATAATTGGCAGCCAGTTCTAGTTACACTGCTATGGGGAATATCCACATGGCCATAGGAGAAACCAGATATTTGTTTCACCTCAAATCTCCAGCACATCTCAAGATGGCATTTATCCATCTAGAGTCGCACTGTTTTGCAGTTTATGCAAAGGCTGATTTTTATTTTTCAAAATGTGCCAACAATTTGTACTTCTTGGCTGTGATCTCTGGAATAAAATAACTTTTGTATAATTTTATCAGATTAAATGCTAATATTGATTTTGTTGCCGAAATACAGTTGGAGTATTTTTATAAAACAACATTCTATTATTAGACGTTAGTCATGTTTATGATTAATTTAGGACTGTTGGCTCCCTCCAAACCCATTCTTTGCTCCTCACCTCCCTCCACCTTTTTCCCATTTGGTTTGTGTACCTATTTGAGTAGAACCACATGGTGACTTGCATGACTGCAGCCTTGCACACAGCTGAAGGGACACACTTGACACATCGTTGGCCTGATTGCCAGCCAGCTCAACAGGGGATACAAGGAAGCAATTAAAGTACAACCATCCTCATGTATTGCCAGAAAGTCTTGCTAGCACCATTTCATAGCACTGCCTGTTTGTGAACTGGAACTTGGCGGGGCTTGGGTTTATCATGGTGGTGTTCCGTTACCACTTTAGCACAGGAAAGTTGGCTCTGTTTACACCCAGTGGTACAACAGCATTACTCAATGTATTCATTATTTCTGTGCAACACTTACAGATGTGATGTGATGACGGCATCCACATACTACTTAATTATAACTAGCAATATAATCCTTAAAATTCTGTGTTGTGGATTAGTATTACACACAGTTTGGATCCATTAATGCCTATGATACTTTTAGTTGTTTACTTTTAGTTCTGTTTAAAGGAAACAAAGGTCATGGTTGTGGGCCTATGCACCTGTAAGAGTTAGGCCTACTAGGAAACCATCTGCAAGTGCAATTAAGAATTTCATGCTGGCCAGTGAAAACCTTGTTGAGCACTCAGCATCTTTATTTGACCCCACACAGTTTGATAACCCTACATCATGAGTGCGCGTAGTCTGGCAATATTCGCTCACTAAATGAAAATCTGTGTAAACACCTAGTCCTATGCTTGCCAATATGATACGGCCATGCTGTTTATGTCTAAACTAAACTTATGCAACATAATGTTGGTCTTTGTTTACTAAACTTATCCCTTTCTGACTTAGCATCTTGTTGATTGAGTTTTTTATTAACTCATAGCCCAAAACTTTGACTTTTGTTTCTTTTTATTAAAAGCTTTTGCATTTTGGACAGAGGGCCAGGTTAGGGTGTGGTCGAGATTGTGGTCAGAAGTGAGTGTATGGGGGAGATGGCTACTTGACACCTGCCCCACCCAGTTTGTTGAGTGCTACTATTCAGGTAATGATGTTTGTTCTCAGATATTACAAGCTTGCTGCAGGAGACATGGCTATGACATAATTATAAGAATTAATTGCTCTGCAACTGGATGCTAAAGAGGGTGTAACATTAGGAGGAAGTGAGGGGTTGGGATACAGGTGCGTGGGCCCACGGAAGGACTGGCAATCAGACTGGATGTTGTACAGCCTGCAGGCTACGGCTACATCCACTTTGTGAGTGTCTAAAAATAGTAAAATTAACTGCGCATGGATTTACTTGATAATTCCAGGGTCTTGTCAAGAACTAAAAAGTCTGGAACATTGTCCCTTGATTTTAATCGCATAATTTTCCCACTTTGACAGCTTGATTTGTGCTGTCAGTCTAGTGGTAATGTTATTTTTCACCTCCCATAGGAGATAAGCTCAGGGCAGAATGTACTTTAGATTACCCAGATGCTGCATGTGGTGGTGGTACTTTTTATTTATTATGGGCATATCACAGTGTGGATGCTATCTTGGAGAAAGTCATTCACAATGACTGTATAAATAAATCCAGACCAGACCAGACCAGACCAAATGAAAGGGACAGAATATTTAAATTTCCTTAGTTTCTGAAAGTCAAATGCCTGTGAAATGGCCGATTTGGTTTGTTAAATAACCCATTTTCTTTGTATGATGTTATCTTCCAGCAAAGCACCTTTCTGTTTGCTTCTTAGAACCATTGATTACACAGGTTGTCTGCAAAGCAGAAACAGCTGATATTGATTAGCAGCTTGGCAAGCACAGAGGAAATCTCCCTGCTGGCTACAGAGGCACCATGCTCTAGAAAAAGCAGCTTACCCCACGTTTGTAGGTGACCCCCCGAACTGTATACACACATTGTAGGTGTACGTTTTTGACAATGACATGACTTTTTAACAACATGGAGTGATGAAATGATGTAAGTGATATAATTATCATTAACTTATTACTTATACCAATATTATTATGTTCAGGGAAGTTTAGTAATGACAGATTGATAGATGAAAATCTTTAGGTTTGTTTGATTTTTGGTATGTCACAAAAGAGTCAGTTGAAACTTGAATATGAATTAAATCCCAACTTTGAATGTTAAAGTTTCATTTCTATGGAATTCCAACAAAAAGCAAAACCAGATACGCATTCTTTTATCACAACTGATTACGTGTTTTTGTTTGTTGTGGCTGGGCTGAAAAAATACTGTTGGTGTTACGAAGAAACTGCCGCTCCTACTTGGAAGCAGTATTTCAAATTAAGCATCTGAATTACTCCCCAGCAAAGCCCCGATATTTATTACAATACACTGTGCTTGCGCAAAACCTGCACACACACATGCACGCACACATGTGTAAAACATGCAGGCACGCATGCACGAACACATACATGCACCCGTGATTGCATGAATGAACACACGGGTGACAGGTGTTGAAATATTTTAATGTGTATCTGAAGCTCTGCTTGACTTTCCAGAATCCGATACTGTGCCTCTAGCAGGTATACACTATAGGCGTCAAACAGACATAAACGGCAACTTAACTCACAGGATTGACAACATGCACTGTGGTTTTTGGCAGATGTTTGGCAAAGCAGTTGACTTGGCTTGCATACCAGGATGGCATCTGGTTTGTCTAAAGTACAGGGATCACTGCTTAGCCTAGCTAAGTGTACTGGTGATGGAAAAGGTTCCCAGTGCCTAGGTGGTTACACCTGCTGCAACAAATTCTTTCTCAATCCACTGTTTACTATTTCAGAAACTTGCCTATGATTGCTTGCTTAAAATGTGATTAATTGCCACATAGATATAAAAATGGTAGAGTATTTTGTCTTACTTTTTTTGCATAATTGTTTATTAAAACATTGGAATAGAATGATCAAGAGTTAACTGCATGTTGCCAGTTTTAGCTTGCTGTAAAGCTGCTGGGGTAGTTTTGATATTAAGTTCGGCTAGTGCTAATTTCAGGTTATTTAAGGTAGATTTCTTAAGACAGCTGTAGTAGATATTATTAGGTAGACTCTTGTTAAAGCTGCTGTAGCCCCACCATGCTTCTGCCATGCCTGTAGTTGACTCTATACAATGCGAGGCATGTGTACAGTGTAGGCAGTGCTCGGAATACCCCACCATGCCTCTAATTGTCTCTGTACAATGCCAGGCGTGTGTACAATCTAGGCAGTGCACAGAATGCCCCAACCATGCCTCTAGTTGTCTCTGTGCAATGCCAGTCATATTTACAGTGTAGGCAGTGCTCCGAATGCCCCACCATGCCTCTGGCATGCCTCTAGTTGTCTATGTATAATGCCAATCATGTTTACAGTGTAGGCAGTGCTCCGAATGCCCCACCATGCCTCTGCCATGCCTCTAGTTGTCTATGTATAATGCCAGTCATGTTTACAGTGTAGGCAGTGCTCTGAATGCCCCACCATGCCTCTAGTTGTCTCTGTACAATGCTAGGCTTGTGTACAGTGTAGTCAGTGCCCGAATGCCCCATCATGCCTCTGCCATGCCTGCAGTTGTCTCTATTCACTGTCAGTCATGTGTACAGTCTAGGCAGTGGTCGGAATGTTCCAACAACTTGACCTATCTCCATCGCCTGGCAGGTTCACGTTTTTCTGTCAGGAAACAACTTGAAAAAGAAACACCTGCCATGGTTTCCTGTTTCAGGCGCACTGGGCTCAGGAGGGGGCTAGGAGTACCTCAGGACTCCTGGTTTATCCCTATTTACAGACATGGGATGTTAATAGGATCAGGGAACGCCTAGTTTCTTGTACAAGCAGTGTGTCACCAGCCTTCCAGTTACTGTGGGTGTACAATCTTGGGTGGTCCCTAGATTTAAAGCATGCCTGTACTGGGGGGTGGGGGGTTCAAACGTACCCCCTTTTAGAGTAAATTTTACATTTTCCAGAGATCCCATAAATCTCTGGCTGATTGTGTACTCTACTGAGGACAACCCCACCGAGGATGGGCCTGTATACGAACAAAGTTGATTATTTTTGTAGTAAAATCATGTTTTATAGATAATAGTACAAACATTTTGATCGCCCAAATAGTTTAAATATCTTGTTCTACCATCTTGACACCCAAATGTGTCTTAATGAACTAATACTTTAATATAATTTGGTAATTTAGTTTTGGTAGTGTATACTATAATATAACATGATTTTACAAAGAAACAGCCAGACTGTGCCATTAAAGTACACCAACCATGGTGTAGCTGTTCGTAACTCGCACAGTGTGCGAAATTAAGGCCGTTTTACTGGTGGCTTCAGTTAACCAAAATGCGCAAGTTGTCGACCCCACCCTTCCGATTCATCCCGGCAGCCATGGCTTGGTTGGACTGTATTAGTGATGCACATTACAGTACTTACTAATCTATGCTAATTTGATATAAAATACATTTGTGACAAAGTACCTCTTCCTTGCCAGCGACAGATCGCTGCCAAGGCAAAAGTCCGCACATGCAAGAGAAACCCCTGGCATTTGTAACATGGATGCCTATTGGATGATTCACATTTAATGACGTCAGTGTCTTGGGGAATACCAGGGAAACACCAAGGCAAAGATGGCGGACGAAGTTGCGAGAATCATAGTTTGACAATTTTTTAAGGATATTACACCAATTTACTTCATGCTGGTGATACAAAGGAGGCAATATAATGCGCCAGGACATTCTGATTAATGTGATATTTGGCTGTGAAATTGAACTGATTTCTGCTCTTGCCAGGTCCAGCCCCAGGGCAGTGGCAGTGCATGTGAAACGTTGACCTCAAACATAATGTTACTTTCAACACTGTTTCCCAAATAAAATTAATATTGAAATGTTTATTAAATTCATTATTTTATTGGTCTGCTAGTTATAAGAAATGAACGACAATATTTGGTATGGTTTATATTTATTAAATTATTATTTATTCTAACTTAAAGCAGTGTCTGTTTTTGTTTTACGCACAAAAACTGCTTTATTGCATATACTTATAATTTATACATTTTGTGGGGCCAGTTCAAACTCACATGTACGTCCTAAACATGATCGTAAAATCATTTTAAAATAGAAGTAAAAAGTACTATGGCTATATGCTGGAATAAATACATTATTTAATTCAAAAGTTTATTTAATTTATTGACTAAAAATGTACTTTTAATGTTTTAATACTTTGGCATTGACTTTTTCACCCAGCATGGCAAGTGCTTTTAGTTCTAACTTGATAGCATTTACAGTAGAACTTGCATTCTGTAGTAGGTTTGTAATTGTATTAACTAGACTTTCCAAGATGACATCATGTTTCACAGTTTGATGGATGGGCTGCTATGAATCAGCCTAGCACAAGACCAATGCCAGATTGTCTGCTTGGATAAAGTTTAACATTAGGACATGTTGATGATAAGCCACTGACAGTGATGGAGATCGGAGATGGGATTTTAGAGGAGACCGCACACACCTGATCTGTCATCCCTACTAGAAGGAAAGAACAGATTTGTAAACCATGACATGTTTTCTGCTCAACACGGTTTTTTGTGTATCAAAATAGGTGCTCGATACTATATTACATCCTTCAGAGATTGAAGGTGTTCAGTGCTTTCTTACATCTTTCAGAAATATGAGTAGGTATACCTCAGGTGTACCTTGGGTATACCTAGGGTGGTGCTAGGGTGTAGTTCTAGTGCTGGTGATGTACAGAAGTGTATTTTTGGGTGGTGTTTGTAGTTTCTGTTCAGTGTTGTGTATTCCACACCCTGCGATTTTTTTTTCAATGTATTTTTTCTGTTTCTCGATAAAATATGTCCTAGAAATTCTTTATTGTTTTCAGTAATTCTCTTTGTTGTTCTGTTCTTTGTAGAACCTCTTCATTTGTAATCTATTGTGTCCTAGAAATGTTTTGTATTCTCCTGAGGAACCATAATTCTGTTGCTGTTGATCTATCCTCCAGAGGCTTATTTATTGTCTGGTTTCACTCCCATATATCAATGTAGGCCCTAATAGGTGGGATTAAATCGTGGTCAGTACTGAATACTGTACATAACGATGACCAGTGGTCAGCCAGAGGGGGACAGCTGATGGTCATCAGAACTCTAATGACCCTGAAAATGCTTTCATCAGAGTGTGAGTTATGAGTGTTGGCTGCAGACTGGGCAGAGGTCACTTAGAGATGAAACGGACTTGATGTCTTCCCAAATTAGTGGGAAGCTGGCCATATGTGCCTTGCTTTGTCTTCCTTCCTCCAGCTGTTCCCACATCAACCCGCTTCCAGAGGAAAACCATGGCTGGGGGAGGAACTAGGAAAGAAGGGATGCAGACTTGAAGTAGAACAAAGTGAGTGTGTGGTTTCTTTGAAAAGAAAAATATGTGTTGATGTCTCTGTGATGTGGCATTAGTCGGTGTTGCTGTAGATGTGGTACAAAGCAGCAGAAACTCAATATTGTGTTGGGAGCATAGATGATTATCCATCAAGAGGTGATTATTTATTAGTCAGCATTTCACAGTATTCTAATTTATGCTTTCTTTAGATTAGAAAGGAAAAATATAGCATCAGTTAACCTCACCAATCATTCTTTCTCCTCTGGCACACAGGCCCTTAGCCGGAATTTTTTTTTTTGATCTTGAACTTTCTAAAAAAGTGTAACCTTAAGCCAGTCATATGTACAGTGTAGGCAGTGCTCAGGTTTGGTCTTTTATTTTATATTACTCGTCTTCGTCAGACATTTTCCCATCTTCAAGATGGGCTGATGGGTCTGTAGCTAAGGGATTGCTGGCTCTTTCAGTAACATTTAATAAAATTTAACAAGATTGCCATCCCAAACAACAAGTTCCAGATGGCAAGTGGACAAGGAAGCCATTGGCTTATCAAGAGTCCAACAATTTTCTCATCTATGTGTAGCCCACCCTTATCAAATATCTGTAAATTCTATTTTTAAACATATTCACACTACTAGCATGAAACCCTTTGTTCACCTATCTGTGTTGTGTAACCTTGGTCCAATCTTGGCAAAGCATCCGAAGCTAAAAGTGCCTGCAGACAGCTATACTTGCAACACTTTGTGGTGTCTTCCATATTTGGGCACAGGTTTTGGATCTGTTCCCATGCACTGGGACTACTACTAGAGAAGCACAACTTCAAAAGGTGCATTGCTTCATGTTTATGATAACAATTTGTGTTGCTTTGTGGGGGTGGAGTCCCTAATTTGTGTGCCTGGTTAGAATAACAACTGTCCACCATGTAAGCGCAGGGCCATATCTCAGACAGAACTGTCAGCAGAAGATATCTACAATCACTTGTGGTCAGCTACTAACCACATCTGAAGGGCCTGAGATGGTCAAGAACTCACAAGTAATTCCTTGCTGTGATGACAGATCTGATTCTTGTGTAGTTGATTTAGGTTTGAGGCAAGATTTCTTATATATTATACAGTTATGTACATTATTAATATTATTATTCTATTGTTCAAACAAACATGGGAATCCTTCATCATGTCAAATGCCATCAAGCAACACAAATTAAATGTAAATTATGTTTGACTCATCTGAGTGCTCGATCTGTCAAAGTTCCACTTATCTGGGATTTTTAATTCGGAAAACAACAGCGACTTTGATGGGAGCAGTCATGTACTTGACTCTCGCATCATATTTGAGTCATGAATAGTGACGTTGATCCATCCCAGTTCTACTGTTTTTGTCAGGCTGTTTGATTAAGTAAAATGTTTTTTTACAGTAGTATGACCCTTGTTTCATAGTAAGGTATGAATGACACACACACACACACACACACACACACACACACACACACACACACACACACACACACACACACACACACACACACACACACACACACACACACACACACACACACACACACACACACACACACACACACACACACACACACACACACACACACACACACACACACACACACACACACACACACACACACACACACACACACACACACACACACACACACACACACACACACACACACACACACACACACACACACACACACACACACACACACACACACAGGGTGCGTGACTTGCCTACTAGACTGGCTACAGATTACTACTTTGTACTGTGCCAAGTGTCTAGGATTCTGTCTGTTGTATTTGGGCAGGTCTGTGTAAGAGTTTGACTGTGGCTGTGATGTGAACACAAATCTAATGGCAATTCATTTGTCTCCAGTTGGACAAGGTCTTATTTCATCTTAAAATATTTTCATAATTTTAATATATTCAACTGTGGAGGGTCATTGTTGAACGATCCCTGGTGATTTAGATAGTGCAGTACAATTTTCTTAAATAATTAAGTTGAAAGTTGGACATAATTATTTTTTCTTCAATGTATAATTATATCCTCTTCAGGACATTGTTGCCCAAATCTTGTTTTAAGCAGCAACTGGGTATAGACTTCCTAAGATTGGTTGGTGTTAGCTGAACAGTTTTAGCTGAAAACCTCCAAACTATTGAGATTCTTGGACATCAAAGTTATAGTTTCTAAGTATAATCTTAAACTTTTAGCAGGATAACAATTACACAAGCATATCCACCTACAAAAAATGGTTTATGTTGGTGAAATATTATAATTATATCGAAAAGTCATATTTGAGATTGAACAGATTGCGACCCAAAGCCACAGGCTCCAGATGTAAGTGGGCAAGAAAACCATTGGTTTACTGAGAGTCCCACAATTTAAGTGAGATGAACGAAGTCATTGTCCCAACTTTAACGATTGGAGCTGAAGCAGTATTCCATTGGTATTAATGTAAGTAACTGGTAACCCGTGCAACATACCGGCTACACAACAGCATAAATCACTACCACCAGAAAGCCCACCAGAAGCAAGTGTAAGTGAATCCCAGCAACTGACTTGGAGTTGTAAAATCTATATTAGATTACAGCAGAAAAAGAACAGTTAGCCAAAGATTTGTTCAGAGTAGGATGTGGTAATCTCCATAGGACATTACCTCCAGGGTAAGCTACAGGAATAGCCTTGAGATTCCAGTCAAGGTGTTGGCCATAAGCTATTTATGTGTCATCAGGCACCATGGGGTGGACCTCAGGCAAGTTGTGTCACTACTTGGCTCCTTCCACATTGGGTCAGGTGTCAGATTTATCAGGTCCTACCTGTTCTCATCTCCATGACTACAGGGCAGCACAGACTCCCTGGTTGTAGATCATCTTTTATCAGGAGGAAGCCCGTGGGGAATGTTGGGTGCGTGGGATAAGGCCCACTCCCTCTTCTCCATGGGAGGTTAGAGGATTTACTAGGCTGGCTTGTAGTTGATTCTGATTCCTGTGATTCAGGTATTTGTAGCATAAGTTATTATATTGTCTTGTTTGATTGCTGTTTGGTTGGAATGTTTTACAAAGATCGTCTTCCCCTTGTAGGATCACCATCTTAACTCACAAAGGGGAAATGTCTAACCTGTTCCAAGAAAAACCTGCATTTGTCCTAGAATGGGCTGTTTGGAGTAAACAAATTGAGAAACTGTTACTCTTAGACCGTCAGAAAGTTCATTGTTTTCTGAAAACAGCCTGACTTGTGGTTTGGTATATCTTCCTTCCATGCTGTGTGTTACTGGCAGAATGAATGACAGTTGAGATGATGTATAGGGGGGGTGGGTGGGGGTGGGGGGGTTTGGCTGTCACTTCTACTGACATCTCACCCATCCATGATGCAATGTTACAGTTCATCCACCATTCTCTGGCATGCAGCTGCTCAAAGTTTGATGTTTCAAACAGGATAATAATGTTATCACAGCCTGGCATCAGTGATGTTTTGGCATCCTGCAGGATTCTGCACATTTCTGGCAGTCTTCACATGTGTCAGAGCTTGAGGCGTGGTGTTTACGTTGCTATGCTTGCCACTGTGGGGTATTTAGTAACCTCCCGTAATGTTTGTTTTGTTATAAAGCAAATCTGGCAGATAAGCAGGTCACATTTTGTTGATGAAGTTTCATGGTGTTTTTGGAATTTGACAATTTGTTGTCTGTTTTTGATCACCAGTCGTTGGGTAAATCAGTTTTAAAACTACTGTTCAGTGCAACTTAATGTACTGTTTTAGTTATATGTATCAGTTCAAATAAGGACAGAAAGTTGTGGACATGAAAACGCACATAAAGACAGACACTTCCACCATTATAAAAATTGACAGAAATTTGTAATGAAGTATAACATTAGTTGGCTAAGGTGTTTGCTTTTAAAGTATAATTCTTGTAGTTTCCATAATATTGGTATTTAAAAATAGTATTAGTTGGTACCAGCTATAGTGTAGATACATGCGTGACTGTATATTTTAATACAATACATTACGACCACAAGTATATAAAAAAATCATCAGATAAAATCTATGAATTATATTCCTTTTTTTTCATGTTTAGTGAGAAAAAACACTTGTTTAAGTTAATACCACCATAACAAACTGGTTGCAGAACTAGGTAGGTCAGAGGTCAGAAGAAAAGGATAAGCAGGTTAGAGGTCAGCAGAAAGAACTGTCTAGTTCAGAGGTCAACAACCAAATTACCTTGGTTTACACATGTTGCCACTAATGAACTGCTATCAGGGAAATTGAATTCCTGAAATCGTTGATGGATGGAAGAGGGAGACAGGCTTTGTCAATGGGAAAGTTGCACCCATTTCCACCCCAGGCCTTCCCTGGAGGAATTAGGAAACAAACCACAGCCTGTGGCCATAAGTAAGCAATTACTTGGAATGATACAAATCATTCATTAGCAGTTAGGGACACTTGTTGCTGGGAATAAGAGACCACTATAACCAAGGCCCTAACATTTTCCTGGGACAGTAACCATGTGGCCAGCCTCTCATGAGGTGGAGATAATTTGGCCACTGGATCAAAGGGAAGACTGGTCTGGCTTATCTTGCAGGATAACCACAAATAGTGCAGCAATCACTGGCTGGGAGTTATGAGACTTGGTTACATGTGCTCACAATCTTTTCCATTGATTGATTATGGGTAATTACTGCTTCATAGTTTTCCTTGGGTTATTGGCCATGTTTACTCCCTGTGTAGGGGGTCTTTCACATCTCCTGGCATAGACAGTAGGTACATGCTCGAATCTGGTGAGGGGAGCATTTTGCTCCAGAATGTCCCAGAAATGAAGATGTGCCATTTCAAAGGTGCAATAAAAAAAATTTCCAGGTAGTCATGGGAGCAGTGCTCCCATAGTCAAAAGTCAAATCCTAGATCCACCCTTGAGGTAGTAGGGACTTCTGTCTGTAGTGCCTCATCCGATAGACACAAACTTCCAACTTCCAGGTGCTAAGTGAGTCGGCTGGTTATACCTAATTTTATGAAAGGCTGGGTTGACTGCCAACCTGGGGTTCGACCACAGTACCTCCTGGTCACACAGCAAACATTAAACCATTAAGCCAATTTACGATATCCAACTTTAAATTTTTTTCTATAGTAGTGGGGCAGTGCTTCTTGGAAATACCCATGTACCCAATCTCTCCACTGGGTGTTGTCTCAAGCAGATTGAAATAAGAATGTTACCTTTTTGACACATCCCCCTAGTTTAGTACTCAGAATGCCCAGGCATGGCAGGTATGTAAGTTGAAGAGATCAGGCAAGCTGGTTGTCAGTCTCTGCCCTCTTGAATACCCAAGGGTGGTAAAGTGACCTAGAACGTGTTCCAGCATTGGAGACAACATTTTTGCTGACACTGCTCACCCAAAAAAAAATTTCTGCAAAATCAACTGCTAAATGTCCATGATGTTAATTTGTTTTGTGAAAGACAAAGTAATTTCAATTCCGGACAGCCAGATTTGGACTACACAGGAGTTTTCTGGTTACTTGGTTATCTATGTCATGGGAAGTAAAAGATTCCACTGGGGGTAAATGTGTAACCTGTTGTGGACCCATTTCACTTACAGTGGCGCATTGAAAATCACGATGAATGTGACTTGGTTACCATCGTTAAATAAATAAAATATAAAAATAAAATGTAAGGCTCTATATATAAATAAAATGTAAGGCTCTATCTTATAGAGAATATTGCAGCAAGCAGGCACCTGGTACATTAGAGAGGGGAAAGATTTATCTACATAACCCTCAGGAAGGGAGCAGACAGTTTGTCTGTCTGGCATGATTAATTTAAGGTACTGAGGGTCATTGAGATTATCCCTGATTAGTACATTCATTTAGTCACTGGGACCACAGCCATTAGTCAGTTTACTTAGTTAGTGACCTTTGTGTACAGGAGGTTGTTGCTAGGCAACCATTGAACCTCAAGCAGGGAGATACAGATTAGTTGATTAGATGGTCACATGGGGTGCTGTATCACAAGAAAGGGGAATTGGTTGGCTAAGTGGAGACAGACCATATCTGGATTCATTGGCGATACTTTCCTAAGAAAGTGTGGTTGTGTGTGATGTGCATTTTTTATGCACTAACAGGGTTCAAATTTAGCGGGGTCCTGCTGGCCCCTAGATTTACTGTCAGGTCCCCAAAAATTCCAACTCTTGGAGCCTGGCTGGCTCCTAGAATTTTGCGTTATAAATACAACGATATCGTTGCATCTCAAATGCACAAAACATATGCAATTTCACATTTTACGAGGCACTACCACTACCGACCTATCCTACTTCATTTCTCCACCCTAGCCAACACGAACGAAAATCTGGAAGTTCCATCGTTATCCAAACACACATTGTACAAGACCACACAGTTAGTCAAAAAACACCATTTTAATTTTGATCCGTTTTTGTGGAGCGTTAATCTTAGTCATCGCAGTATTTGCCAGGGGGATGTTTGTGCGCTTACTGGTTGACAGATTATGAACTAGCCTGGCCAAGGCTTGAAAATTGCGGGAAAGCGTATTTGATTTCTTCGATCATAATTGGCCAATATTCTCAAGTATATAACTGGCGGGGACAACATTTCGAAAAGGCAGACAGCACAAGAAGACAACAAAACTGAATCAAAATGTTTTAAAGGTAAAAGACTTTTTCAAAACATTTACGAAAAAACGCTATGCAGATGTAACTGGCGACACCTAGGGGATAATGCATGATGTATATTGTAGTCTGAGAGGTCGGCACAAGCCACATTCGCCGCGCATGCGTTGTGTACAAAATAAACAATTTTGTTGAACAAACTTACATTATGGCTTTCTCATGCAACTATTTCTTGGCCCCCACTAATTTTAGGCTAAATTCTAACCATGACTGAGTTGCATTACATCTTTCAATTGATGGTGATGGGCAGACACTGGCCACTCATATAATAAACATGTCGACACAATGGCTGGGTTGAGTTGAATTTGAGTGGTATCACATTTGGGAGTTTTTTCCTGAAAAAAGTATGTCGCTTCCACAAGGTTCACACAGTAGATCTGTTTAATGTGCTGGGAAAGTTTAAAGAAAATCATTGGAAAAATGTCCAAGGGGCCAACGCTACAGATACAGACTGTGGATGTATTGCATAGAGAAATTTGTACTTGTTTTTTAAGCCAGATAAAAAGTTAATGGTTTCATATAAGAAGCACACTAATAATAATTAAAATATTTTGTCGCAACAAGTAGTAAAATTATAAGTTAGCTAAATTTACAAGTGTTTGTGAAATATGGTCATCAGAATTCCAATTCTTTTTGTGGTTATGCAGAATGTTTAATAATAATAATGTAACATAATAATAATACAATTATTTCTAGCATCAGTACAGTTTCTTATATCATTTAGATTTAAGATATGTGATGGAATAAAATGGGATATTCTATATTTTGCTTGAATCAGGTATCTTGCTGCACATTTTGTTGTGTTTTATAACTTTACAAGCTGACTGTGCCTGTGTTGTGGCTGAAGTAGTAGATTTGTAATGTTACAAATTGGAATTAAGCCTGTTGATTAACACATAGTGCAGTAATGTTGCAGTCTGATAAGACATGTGGTTGCCAAGCTGGTTTAACCAGGTCCGCACTGTATCTGTCCTGGTCACTGAGGAATTTGTTGAAATAAATACCAGTCCAGCTTGTTCCAAGATAATCTGATTAACCTGACAGGGGTGTGTGTGTACCCTGCCCTTTGAAAATGATGGCTTTGTACCATTTGAACCCCTTCCAAATGGGATCAATTTCTGGTATCTCATGTTAGACTCCCAAAGATTGTGCTATGGCTATTTCACCAGTGGACATGCCAACAAATACTTAATTATGCATCTTTATCGGCATCTATGAGAAATGTTATGAAGAAAGTCTTAGAACAGCAAACAGTAAAAGGAAGATGATCTGCAGAATCAGGGAGACAAGCTGAATTTCTAGGACACATGATGAGAAAGAGAAAATTAGTGACAACAGGAAAAATTGAGGGGAATAGAAGCAGAGGTTGGCACAGGATTACAATCCTCGATGGTCTAGCAGCTAGGAAAGAACATAACAGAACTGTTTGAATACACCTGTGGTCGAGGAAAATGGAAGGTCATAATCAACTTTGCCCACAACAGAGGCATATTACCTGATGACGACGACAATGATGATAAATTTTCTTTGTCCAGAAACTTAGTGCTGTTGCAATATCTGCGGTTATAATGAAAGTGCACTGCCACCCCATAATAATTATGATACTTTTACGTTTTCCAGACTGTCGGCATCCCGCAGGACACAGGGTCTTAATTTTCACTCTGGTGTTATGAGGATATCAAAAACATGTTAAAAGTCTCTAACATCTGCTTCCAATGTCTGCACTGTATGAACTTTTTGTTAGCCAGCCCCTCCGCCCCCCCCCCCCCCCCCCCGTGTTGGCGCTATGGTTACCTGTGTTACCCTGGGGAGGGTTTGAAGGACATTTGGGGACTCTATCTTTGTGGCTTATCTCCCAGAGATGAGGAGAGGGAGTGGTGGTTTATATTACTGATAGCAGACTGCCTCAGGGTTATCAGGGTGTTATTAAAGTGTTTTTATTTTTCCACCAGTCTATTAATGACCTAGGAATATGTTGCTGACACTGTGATTTATGTCTGTAGGCAATCAAAGTTGAGTTGTTTGGTGTGTGGATTAAAAGTGTTGCCTCTCTGTGCCATACTTTCTCCCTGATATTTCAAACATCCTCCCAATCTCCTGCTTTCAGACAAAAAGCTCCGGCTATTGTCGTATTTGATTTTCATGTTTTGTGGCTTGATAAAGTTTATTTACATACGGTTGAATGATCAACAAAACTAAACTAGACTATTAAGAATTTTAAAGGTAGCAAGCTAGATGGGAACTTAACTCAGGCAGTGATGATTTTCTCTACATTTTACGCAACATAATGAAATTACCAGCCTAGCAGGTAATTTTTCAATGAATGAAAATTGGCAGCAGTTGCCTGCCTACTCTCACAGAGAAACTGGCATTGCAGAGCTGGATGGCTGCTCAACAACAGACTGCAACTTTAGGCTGTTGACAAATGTGAGAAAGATACCTGCAGATATGTCTAATTTCATTAGTAATAATAAGAATAATAATAGTAAGTACAGTTATATAGTGCCATATATCTGGACACCCAGAGGTGCTTAAAATACATATAGTGGACCATTAGGAACATGTTGGGACTTAGTCAAACTTTTCCATATATCTGAAGTTTCTTATATTGGTGGGTGTGGTGGTTGCTTGCAGTCAAGGGGACCGGGGTTGAAAACTACCTGCTGCCATTTCAAAACTTTGGCAATTTCATTCACCCCTCTTTGCTTGTCTTTTGGAAGAGACAGTAAAAACTTTTGGTCCCTTCTATCTGGTGTCTATGTCAGAGGAAGTAAAAAATATGTCGTGGACTCACTAGCTCTAGAGGACACATAAACCTTGAGTTGGAACCGAACCGCACAAACAGACAAACAAACGCACAAACAAATAGTGCAGGCCTGATTGGGGATTTCAGAGTTGTTCCTTTTAAATTGGTGTTCTGTACATCAGGAATCCTCCTAGCGAGAGGCCCTAAAAAGTTTAGTCAAATATATCTTTACATATAAATTAATTAGTTAAATAAATCCTAATAAATTTGTTAAAACATGATAGATATGTTATATAATTTAGATACGTTAAATATATAAATATAAAATAATAAATAAATACTAATAAATTAGTTTGTGGATGTCATGTAGCCGATTCTGCAGTGTCACTCCATCTGCATTTACCTTCTAAAATATGACCGAGAGAATTTTGGAGAAGGATTTCAGTGACGACTCCCACCAGAGTGGGAACAGGGAGTGGGGGGAAGATGAGAAGGATTAGTAATTCCTTCTATGAAACGTGTCTGGAATGCAAAGTGTTTTGTTTTAGTCACAGATCATATACGCCACTGTGTGCATTGGATGCAATGTTTGGTGGAGGATGTGTAATGATATCAGATTGGGAGAGGTTAGGGTAGGACTAGAATCTAGTGAGAGGTCAGGGTACAACAAGAATCTACATCACCACTGAGAATTTATGGGGTAACACATGGTATTTTTGTAGCCCATCTGGGAAAGCATGACTGGGCATCAGTCACTACTGGGGTGTGGTTGTTATGTAAGGGAACAATGCCATTAAACTTGTAAAATGTCATCCCACTGACTGTTCCGAGGGGGTGGATAGGGTGCCAAGCCACCATAGTGTGACCTGCAGTGTGTTTATGCTGGCCCTGTGGTTTATGCCGGTTCAAATGCACTGTGCTGATTCTGTTGTAATTGGCTGATTCTGTTGTAATTGGCTGATTCTGTTGTAATTGGCTGATTCTGTTGTAATTGGCTGATTCTGTTGCACTGGGCTGATTCTAATGCACTGGGCTGATTTTACTGCACTAGTCTGATTTTGTTGCACTATGCTGATTCTGTTGCACTGGGCTGATTCTACTGCATTGGGCTGATTCTGTTGCACTGGGCTGATTCTGTTGTAATTGGCTGATTCTGTTGCACTGGGCTGATTCTAATGCACTGGGCTGATTTTACTGCACTAGTCTGATTTTGTTGCACTATGCTGATTCTGTTGCACTGGGCAGATTCTACTGCATTGGGCTGATTCTGTTGCACTGGGCTGATTTTACTGCACTAGTCTGATTTTGTTGCACTATGCTGATTCTGTTGCACTGGGCAGATTCTACTGCATTGGGCTGATTCTGTTGCACTGGGCTGATTCTGTTGCATTGGGCTGATTCTGTTGCACTGGGCTGATTCTGTTGCACTGGGCTGATTCTGTTGCACTGGGCTGATTCTGTTGCAATGGGCTGATTTTGTTGCACTGGGCTGATTCTGTTGCACTGGGCTGATTCTGTTGCAATGGGCTGATTTTGTTGCACTATGCTGATTCTGTTGCACTGGGCAGATTCTACTGCATTGGGCTGATTCTGTTGCACTGGGCTGATTCTGTTGTACTGGGCTGATTCTACTGCAATGGACTGATTATATTGCACTGGGCTGATTCTGTTGCACTGGCCTGATTCTGTAGCACTGGGTTGATTCTATTGCACTAGTCTGATTCTATTATCCATTCCATAGCGTACAAATCCTGTTCTTTGTGGCAGTCAGTGTTGATTCCCAGCCAACTGGTTGTACCTGGTCCTCAGACGTTGCCAAGGCTAGACAACAACAGGAATCTCAAAAAGGTTTTGGCTCAGTTTCTAATGGGTAAATTGGCCCATTGTAGTTATGAATATATTTTCATAAACTAATTCATCAAAATCAGGATTGAACATCAATATCAAGATTGAACAAGATTGTCATCCAAGGCAAGGCGCAGATGGCAAGTGGTCAAGGAAGCAATTGACTTATCGAGAGTCCAAGTATTTTTCATCTGTATGTAACCCGCTCTCCTGAGATATTTGTAAATTTTGTTTTTAAACATATTCATTCTGTTATGTCGGGAGATTTCCCACATTTTGGCATTTTTCAAACCCTCCCAATATCCTGGTTTCATTGTTTCAAAAGCTCCTGCTTTTGTTGTATTAGATTTAAAAAATTCCAAGGATTTTCAGGTTTTGTGGCTTGATTAAGTTTATTTGCACACAATTGTAATAATAATAATACCTTTATTGGCCCAAAAACATGGATATACATTTGATAACACTACGGCAAGGAGTTAAAAAATACAAAGTACAAAAACTTGCAAGAAAGAGTACTCGACCTAATGCAAACACAAGATTTGTAAAAAAAAAGAACCAGCAAGAATGTATATATATGGTTCTATAGTTGTATGATATTGATATAATTAAATGAGTTATGGATGTAAATAAACTTAATAAATATTAAAGTTTTTTTGTGGGATGTTGAAAAAGAGAACAGGACTCTTGTGTAATTTTACTTGTGCCAACTTGGAAGGTCTGGGTCATGTGAAGGGGTGGGGTTGGAGAGTCCAAAGATAAATCAGTAAAATAATGGCCTACTGTGCCAGTGCTGGTTCCTTGCTGAACTACATCCTGGTGATGCAGTCTCCCAGTGCTCCAGTCTCCCGACCACTTAAGACACACTTCAGACTGCTTTTGTCACCTCCTCAAGTATGTTACTACAAGGAACACTTGTGAATTGCATTGAACTAGATCTGGAGCATTAATGCTACCATTGTTTCACAAACCAACCAACTCTTATTGACAACATTTCTGCTTCTTCCACTTCAACTCTGTATTATGCCAGGCATACATTGCTAAACTTTTGTTGTGTTTATTGGACTTAAAACGGATCATTCGTGCAACGTGCGCTGATCCGCAACTCAACAAAACTAGAGTCGCCTGTTGATTTGGCTGGTGCAACAGTTGTTGAACTGATTCGAAAATTGGTATCGCTGCGACAAATTTTGTGTAATGTGTACAGTCCCAATTGCACAAACGCGCGACTCAATGTACCCCTAGCATTAGCCACATGCAAAATGTGATCAGAGTATTTTCGATGTGGGGGACTGGTATGTGGCAGTGGGCGGTGTAATGCTGGTTTGGGTCTTACTTTATGCGATACATTTGTACCCATACATACCAACTTTACCACAACACAACATTTTAGTAGTAATACTCAACTGTTGAACCGGGGGATAAAGTGTGATACTGCTGACATTCGTCCTTGTACCACGAGTAGTTACTGTTTGCATCTATCCCGAGTGGATAACCTACAAGTATTGATTTGTACATAAAACATAAATGTTTAATGTTTATTGTATTCACTTATGCCTTCGAGAGTGATACAGAGAAGAGATGTTATTAGTCATCAAATAAACTGTATTTCGCCAATATGTGCAAGTTGTACCCTGATGTCTATTTGGCGAAAAAAAAATTTTTGTGGTCCCTCTACTACGAGTCTAATTATCATTTCTGGCTGAATGCAGCAGATCACTTGCAACAACCATCATTGTACAGATTGAGTTGCCTGCGTTGTGTGCTGATGTAACAGTTATTCGTGACGTGAATTAACCTATGAACTGCGCCATGAACTGTGTCACTCACTAGGTGGCAGCCGCTAAACCAACTGTGGTGCTAAACCAACTGTGGCGGCCTCCACAGAGGTCTTGGCAGGTGGCTGCTCTGTCATATCTTCAGTCAAGTATGAGCTGTCTGCAGCAGCTGCATTTTCCATTAACTGTACTTGCTGATGGGTGGTTGGGGAGGGGGGGAGGGGGAGGAGGAGAGGGGAGGAGGTGTAAGGTCATTGATGGAAGGTCAATGATCAGTTTAGGATGAGTGTTAAAAGATCACATACACGTTACAAGATCCTTGACTGGATTGACACAGACACAAACAGAACACAGGCGGGCAGTGAACACAAACTGAACACAGTCCACCAGTGAACACAAACAGAACACAGGCCGTCAGTGAACACAAACAATGCATGGTCAGTGAACACAAATAGAACACAGGCCGTCAGTGAACACAAACAGAATCCATGCCGTCAATGAACACAAACAGAACGCATGCCGTCATTCAACACAAACAGAACACAGAAATATTTAATCGAATTAAACATATTCCATCATGATATATAGAAATATACAGACATCTTGGAACATCCATTGTAGAGCAGAAACAAACTATTCAGTTAATAGAACGTTGCCGAGTGCTGGAAACCAACTAGGAACTCAGAAACCAGAAACAGGTAGGTGTTCCTGCCGCAGTAACAGCGATTGGTGTTTTCCAGTTGGATCTGTCTAAGCCCAGCTGTCTGTATATGAGGGGATGAAGACTGCATAGGTCAAGTTTACTGCCTGCCTCCCATACACTACAGGTTGACTGCGCCCACACCTGTTACCTGACATACAACATGAGGTGCCCCTTGGCAAACTGTTTACCCCGAGTAACCAGTGTTCAAATACACAACACCTCATGTACCAAATTCATTTCTGCTAGGCTTTGTGGTGCGTGTTGTGTTAGATGTCGGATAGGTAGCATCAAAATAGTCATGTTAGATATCAGATAGGTAGCATCATAATAGTCGTGTTAGATGTCGGATAGGTAGCATCATAATAGTTGTGCACTGTTAGATGTCAGGACACATTCTTTACCCAATGCCATAGTAAAAAAATTCAGTCTGGCGTCTGTTGCTGATAAAGCTGGGACTTTTTGGTTAAATGAATCGAATGAACAGACAACTGACAAATGATTACGGGAGGGGGGGCAGCTTTCAGAGGTCTGCTGCATGCCAGTTGATTTGTAAGTAAAATGAAAGTGAAAACTTGGATTTTATGTGTGAAGGGTCAGATGTAATGCCATTGCCACTGGTGTGTGTATTTCCATAAAGTATCTCTCTTGGTGAGAATTGTGTGTGCAAAGATGTGAACGTATAAAATATCATAATTTTATGTTGTTTTATTCCAGTTATGCGTGTACTTGTCTGTATAACATTTTCCCTGTGATATGGTCCCTATGCAAGCCAGCTGCTTGTGTAAGGCTGTCTGAATAGCAGTGTGCTGTTCTCCTAGCAAGCTGCAACTATTTGTGATTTGTTTCATAGAATTGATCCAGATGTGGCTGGTTGTATGCTCTGTGGTTACAGCTTCCTGAACTTTGTGAAGAGTTGGAACAAATTTAAGGAATGGATTTAGCGTTTGTGGTAGACTGGGTGTGACTAGGAGAGACCATCTATGCTTATCTGATCAGTTGCCATCTGATCATCAATCAAGTTATAACACCAAAGAAATTATCATAAAATAAACTACTACCAGTAGGCCCTGTTTAGTCACATGAGATACGTGCAAGAAATAATTATAAATCTGATGATGAAATATGTGTAGTTAATACAAATATTAGTGATATGCCTATTAGAAAGTCTATATAGATGTCTACGACATTGTGTCCATAACCATTGTTAACAAATCATGTCTGTTGTCAGTTTCTATGACTCATGGTTTTAATAGATTAATTTCAATAATTACACATTGTGGGGCCTTGTTGAACTGGCCCCTGTTTTCTATTAATTTATCCTTGGAGATCCCTATGGTTGTTTCATAATGGCAGACAACTTTATATTGGGTAAATTGATCAGAGCAGGGTGTGTGTAGAGCTATGAAAGATCCATCAACCAGTAACACTGTCCTCAGGTCTCCATGGACATTTAGGCAACCTGATGAATCAATTAAATGAGAGGTCGGGATATTTATGCATTTTTAAAGGCACATAGGTGTTAATTAATGAATCTATGATCCATATGTAACAGTCTCCAAATCTTGCATCCAGACACTAGTTTGTGATATCATACTCAACCACGATATCTTACTCAAATATTCTGGTCTGCGCATCTATGAGCTCGGGTTCCAAAGGATTTATGTCCTAATGAAGTTATATTATTGTTATTGTCTGACCAGTCATAATCTCATTATGTGCTAAAAAGAACAAGGAAGATTGATCTATTTTATGCATATTTTATCATGGTTTTTGTAACATTATTAAAACAACAGCTATCACTGAGCCAAGATGATGATATCTTTGTACTGTTGGCCCTACCAGTGGTACATTTAATGGGCCATTGGGCCATGTCTCCATTTGGTTTAATTTTTTTGTATTTAACCTGTTGCGCCACTACATATGGTAGCATGGTAAACTAATGGATGACTAAGCATGGCCCCTTTGGAAATTCAAGATTCGCTACTGGACCCTACCTCAAAATATTACATTTTGTTTTTGTAATAATACAAATTATTATCAAGGAAATATCCTTGCAGAAATAATCATTTGATTTGCTAAAAAAACCTTTGAACTCAGGAGCAGATTGATTAAAAATACAAAGTCTGATCATTTTTAACATAAAATCATTGTATATAAACTATTTCTATTCTAACATCTTGACTGCTCTGATTTGATTTAATGAACCACACTTTTTTAAACCAGGCCTCATGTCTAGTAAGCAGCAGGCCACGTGTTTGGCACACATCTAGGGCCGAAGCAAGATGCGAGACAGCCGTAGAACGTTGGCTATTGGCCCGGGTCCGAGGCTGCCAGTGTTGGTGGAAGGCAATTACACAAATAGTAGGAATGACAGAAAAAACCGGGGATCAAGCCATCCACTTGTGAAGGTATTCCCAGCTGTTCCCCTCTGTCTGGCACAGCCACAACACCTGTATTTGACGGGAATAGGGATGCTCCTTTCTCCCTTGCTTTCCAGGTTCCTACTTTCTATTTTTGAAGTGATGTAATGTATCAAATGTATCAGTCCAATTCCGGCCAAATTATCGTGTTTCCAGGCATTTACTGTTATTTCGTTCAAGTTGAATTTTAATTAAACAATAATTTACCTAAATTATTGTCCTTTAAGGATTATCAGACTCCAGAATTGATGTTCAGTCAACATTTGATGAAATATTTATGAAGTAATTAACATTCTACAGTTAGATAAAACTAAAACAATTATGTGATGATAATGTGCAGTTGACATGCCACACACAGTTAAATGCATTCCTTTTGTAGATGACTACTTTCTAACCACGGCACCTTCACCAACTGAGAAACACTGCATACTTTACAATTAAAAACCCAATTTTGCGGTGGTTGTCTAGAATACTTTGCATAATCCAAATACCAGTAAACCACAATGTGCATTTGTCAAGGTGACATGTGTTGGGTAACATGACTCATGTTTTGAGTAACATGACTAACACAGTAACTGGGCGTGTTAACATCTAACTGCCAGGCCTGTCAATCCCCCTTATATGGTTCTATGGCAGTGATATTATTTCATGTAAGATATGTAAGTGTAAATGAAATCTGACATTTTGCATTGGGTTGAGCACACTGGGAACATACGAGTTACAGGATATCCAATGCCAGAAGTGCAGCAGTTCAGTGGATCCTTCGCCACTTCAATTAGGGACTGTTTCAAAGCATTAGTTTTTTAGAATCTGAGCCAGAAGGAAAAGAAATCTGGACTTGTAGGGATTTTTTTTGTGAAGTTTGAATCAGCATGTTCTCTCGTTTGTAGTTTCCTGCTTGTAGTTTGATATCCATGTGGCTTTTGGAAGTAGGAATGCAAAAGGAAACAAGAAATGCAATTAGAAAAAGCCATTTGTGCAGCTGAATTGTGGCTAATTAATTTGTTATCTGTTTTGATACAGATAAAATAATTGCTGACTTTTTATTGCGAAGCTTCTTTTTTCCAAGGGATCACTTCTTACACATGATGTACTCAGGGTGCCTCGTTTCTCACAATCACTACTGCTACATAGACAGTTATGCTGGTTATCTATCAAATAAAATTTAAACTGGTCACCCTTACATATTGTGCTGTATAAACACAACAGCCACCTTATTTGGCTAACCTGCTGCATCTTTCAAATATCCACAGGCAGCTGAGATCATATCACAACTTTTTGTTCCTAAAACTAAGCTTAACCTGGGCAAGTGCTCTTTCTTTGTAGGTGTGCCCGAAATGTGGAATACACTCCCCATCACCTTAAAATCGTCTAAAGCTGCATTCACACCTATAGAACTTAAAACGGTTTAGTTAAACCGTTTTAAGTTCTATAGTTTTAGTTAAACATGTGTTTTCCGACAGAATTAGTTAAAACGTTTTAACTGAACCATTTTAATTTAAAAAGTGTGAATGCAGCCTAAGGCTATAGCTACCTTCAGCAAAAATGTCAAGACGTATTTTTTTGAAATTGCATTTCCACTCTTATTTCGAAATCCCTGGCAGTCCCTCATCAGTCCCTTGCTCTAGTGATGGCTTTTGCACGTCCATGTTCATGATATCATGCTTAATGGGATTTGGGCGCAATGGAAGTTATATTACTCTTATAAGATCCCTGAGGATGTTGGCGCTATAGAAGTTATTATTAGTCTTATTGCCCATGCCACTTTTGAAGACACAAGCACTATGAGGACACTGTTATAAGGTCTGGGCGCTCACTTGAAGCAGGTCATCGGTGTAATGGTACTCATTGAATGACCACGGAGAAAGAAGAACAAACTGGAACAAGTCCTTTTAAAGCAAGCACATTACAAAACCTTCACTGTTGCTGATTTTGCTTGGCATACTTCACCTGTCTTATAACTTTGGGTTGTCGTTGGGGGCACCTTCTGATGATTTGACTATCTGTCTCCACCTCTGTCTCATGGAAGTCAGATCCTGTCCATTCGTTGATGTCTCTCCAGTTCTTTCAGCCTCCCTTCCTCCTGCCTCTCACTGTGCCCTGCAGGATGCCTTTACTACTAGGCCAGTGAACTTCCATGACATGGCCATACCATCTCAGCTTGTGTCTTCTTGCTGCAGACAGGAGATGTCACCCAATGGCTGACTGTATTGCTTGACACTAGGGTCATCAATTACTTGACATTCTAGCAATGAGTCTGACATGTTGCCACACCCGCTGTAATAATGATTTATGGTCAGCCACACAGCTTGCAGACGGATAAGTTCCAGAATGGGCCATCATGGAAGTGGTTTTATGGGGGTAATCCTCCCCATGCCCAGGGGCCATTCTTTCCCTGCCTGCAGCCGATCTTATATCTACTGGTTGCCCAACAGTATCTCCTATAAACTCCTATAGATCTAGAGGGCAAAATTCACCGAGCTTGCAGTATCTGGCGATACCCTGCTGGTTAGTTTGGTCATTTCTGCCAATCCTTTGCCTTAAAAATGGGTCATTCCAGTTGAAATATTGCCCCTGCGTCATACTGTGGCATATTACGATAAAGAAGAATGCTAACTGGTTCTCTCTGATAATAATATTATGAGGTCAGTGTAATAATTTTTGCATGATGATGGTTTAGGCGGAGGGTTAGATATAGATGAAGGTACTGTCTGCATATATATAATGTTGGTGTAATCAATTTGGCATGATGATGTATAATTGTGGGAGGGGTAGATATATTTGTACCGTGACTACCGTCTGCATGTATGATGATGAATAGAAATGTTTTCATGCTACAGTTTGAATGGGGGTATATGTTTTGCCATTCTCATAGTTGATTTAGTGCAGACTTGCAGCTAGTTTAAAACATCATGCTTGCAAATGTCTACAACATATTGTACTGATCTGAAGAATTGGTTGGTCTTGTAGAAGGTGTGGGGTGATTGAATGTGAAGTTAGATACCCATGTGCTTGGCACATGATCGGTTCACAGTGGTATCTGTTCTCAGTTCACAAATTGCTTGTGCTTGTCACATTGCTTGCTTCATGTTTTCTGATCCGAGACGAAGTCTTGATCCATAGAGACGTCGCCTACATCTGGTTCAGATCAGCGCTGCTTAGTGTGAGTGCTAATTGGAATGGAAAAGTTGCGTTGTTTTTATACCTAGTGCCGGTTATGGTCAGGTGTGGCTTACTTAAACATTGCCACAGTTTCCTGCAGTTTGTTGACAGGTTGACCAACATAGTACTATAAGATACCCTACTTCCCACTTTTCATGGTATTCTTTGCAAAACTGGGTTACTCAAGGCCTCTTAGTGGACTCCCACATTGGTAGGGAGGGAGGCTACATGTGAAACCTTTCCCCCGGATTGTTTCCAGCTTTGAAGGTACAAACTCTGATAGTTTTTTATTGTAAAATCATATTATATAGTATCAGTAAACCTGTTCTAACTGCTTCACCATCCAGATGTCTTAATAAACCACCATTTTTTATATGATTTGACTGTTATTTATTTAGCTTAAATGTTTGGACTCTATTATCATGTTTTCACTGCATACTGAATGGCAAGGTCGATATTCTTAAGCAGGTACCGTGTTCGAACTATTAAGCAGACAGTAAGCTTGAAAAAAAATTGGGCCATGGAAAAATGTTAAGGAACCAGTTCTTATAAGCGTACACCAAAATTTTTCCCTAGACAATAAGGTAACTGTTTAACACTTAATTGTATCATATGGTGACCAATGTAGGACAACTGAAAAGTGGTGCCAACTGTTTAACACCAGATGGCGACACTTGTTCCTAGCACTAGTCAAATTACAATAATTATGGAGTCTGTTGATTAAAAAAGGGGGTGTACGCTAATTGGGCATGTACGCTTAATAGGTCAAATACTGTGACTATCTAATTATATTTTAAGTGTGGTTCATCATAACACAACAAGATGCTAGAATAGATATAGTTTATACTAACATGATTTTACAACACAGAATGATCAGACTTTGAATCCTTTAATTATTAGGACATTAATAAGACATGATCTTCAGCAATGCACCATTGTGATAGGTGACTAGTAACTCATCACCTGTAATTTATTTTTGAGATGTTCGCCCTACTGCCTCATGTAATACCCATGTGTTGGGAAACTAAAACCTTAGTAATACCATTTGTCATGGTATTATGGGTGGTCTTAATATAAAGAAGTCACATGATACATGGTATTATGGGTGGTCTTAATATAAAGAAGTCACATGATACATGGTATTATGGGTGGTCTTAATATAAAGAAGTCACATGATACATGCCAAAACAATAGATAGAAACATACACAAGTGCAGACTGGTTATTATTATGACAATAGATAAAAACATACTTTTTTGTAGGATCTGTTATAATATTATTATAAAGATGAAAAAAGTTGGGATTAAAGGTAAACTCAGTGCGGAGAATGAACCAGAATGTTCTTGATACTGACAAACAATTTCCTTAGTTTGTTAGCATATTTTCTGGTGTAGGGTTATTAAGAAGTAACTGCAAGAAAAAAATTCCTTTGTATTATTGGATTTGCAAAGAAGTTTTCACAGATATCTGTACGATTTGCAGCTTATTTCTTCTATATGCATCTTCAATTGGGGGTGCAATAGCATAGTGGTTAGAACGCCAGACTATCAAACTATCAATTGGGGGTGCAATAGCGTAGTGGTTAGAACGCCAGACTATCAAACTATCAATTGGGGGTGCAATAGCGTAGTGGTTAGAACGCCAGACTATCAAACTATCAATTGGGGGTGCAATAGCGTAGTGGTTAGAACGTCAGACTATCAAACTATCAATCGAATCCTGTTTCCACCGTTTTGAAACTTGGGCAATTTCGATTGTGAACTACACTTTGCCTCAGTTCACTCAGTTGCATCAATGAATACCTGGCCTAAGACACTGGTGGATACAAATGAACGAATCGCCTTTGTGCAATAATTGCAACATGGCTGAATGCTTTCCAAAAAAGTTAAGTTAGTGTTGTGCATTTGGGCTTTAATTAAAGCTAGGGTGAATAAAATGTACTTAGAGGGTGGGCCAACATTCTGATATTTGTCATCTGACTGTTGGCCAGCTGTAGGGCAGACATGCTAGACTGCCTTTCAACAACCAGTGGCTGTGACTTCCCATGACATGCCTCTTCTTAGTTGGTACTCTCCCACTAATGGGAAGAGTCATTTGTGTTGGTTAATATCCCCCAGGGGAGTGGGTCTCTTTGGTTGAACTTCCCCTTGTTCAGAGGGAGGTAGCACATCTGCCTTGGCCTGGGGAAAGACATTGTTGAACTCCCTGTAACAGTACAAAGTCTGATTGTTTTTACCATTGAATCATGGTATATAGTGTAAACTATATGACTCGGAGTCGCCAATTTTTTTCGCAGGTTGGGGAAGTTATACTGTTATGCAATCCGAAAATACAAATTTCAGTTACAAAGGTAAAATTACATTATTTCTCATTTTCAGTATTTCATAGGCACATTAAAACCTGTCAAATACGGCAGAACACCACTTAGCATGGATATAGACAGCTATCCTGCTTTAAAAACTTTTGACTAACGCTACAATTGTCGCAGTTTGGTGATGCTGTACTATATTTATTCTAACATGATGACAGCCAAAATGATAAACCACGATTTAAAAATATATATTTGGCCATTATTTGTTTACAAATATCGACCTTGCCGTTCAGCAGGAGCTGTCTAAAAGGCCAACCTAAGCGGATGGATGGACCGGCATATATTATACAGATAGCACTCAGAGAAGCAGTATACAAATTATCATTATAAAAATACAAACAACAAAACAAGTATATTTCCATAACGAAAGCACTGCAGGGAGTAAATCATCTCTGTTCGCCTTGGTCTGCCTGCTAGGCAGCTCCATTCAAAATGCAATATGTAAACATGCGACTCGAATAAATAAATAAATAATAACGAAATAAAACACATTTTGAACTAACGCAGGAGGTTTTTCATGACAGGTTTACCCCCATGTGGATCTTTTATTTCCTCTGGCATAGCCACCAGGTAGAAGGGACCAATGGCTTTTGGTGTCTCTTCAGAAAGAAACCGGCAAAGTGGGGTGACCAATTGAGGGTGCAATCTCAAACCACCACTGTAAACAAGATGCTAAATAAACAAGATGCTAAACTGGGGTCCACTAATGGAGTCTGTTGTAAAAGATGTAGGTAGTTGGTGGTCAGTTAACCAGAGTAAGTGGTCAAGTGGTCAGTGGAACATTCCATGGATCCACTGGACACTCCTGTAAATAAGCTACCGCTGTGGTTTTGTAAACAGCTTAATGTTGGGTTCCTGCCGTACAACTTGGGTCACACAGAGATTCATTGAGGATATAAATACTTCTCTGTATGTGTAGGTAATGCTCTAGGTATGTCTTTTCATGTGTTTATTTCTTTCGCTGGAATCTTGGACGCAATACCATCTGTGGTACTGGACCACTGGTCAAAACTGGTCTCTGTTACAAGGTGGTCTTGCCCCATGGATCTGAATTTTCAAGTCCAAGGGTTCAGAATTTGTATTAGCATTTCAGTTATGAGAAAAAGTGGTTGCATTTTTTAGATGGTTTTAAAGGCAAAAAATTTATGATTTATATCGTAAAATCATGTTATGATTTTAAGAAAGGCATTGTGTGGTCTGAATAGCAAGCTCACAAAATATCATTCAGAATCTTTGAAACAACCCTCAAACCTGATGACCACAGTGAAAATGTGAGTCAAACGTGACTAGGTTTAAACCTACGAAGGATCAACGGGCTTGGGAACCGGACATGTCTGGTCATTGCTGATGCAACTAATGTGAAGAATGCAGATGAAAACTTTGACAAGTTTAAACGTGAATGATGCGAAGTGAAAGTCAGGTGGCTAAAGGTCATACATGCTGCACGGTTGCCTCTGTACAACTCACATTTAAAACTTCCTCCTCAATTTTATTTATTTAGCCCATCGCAAATCAGGTTCAGGAATGTTCAAATCTGTGTGTGAATAGTTTAAGTAACATTTGCAGTCGGTTTAATTAAAGAGTTAATACTTTTGTTAAAATCATCAAAAGATTTGACATTGACTTTTACATCGAGTAACCTGTGAAAGTGTAAATAGCGTTATGCTATAGTATATAGAGCCAGACCACTTTTGCCTTTTTTTTATAATTTTGACTGGACCTCAGTGTCTAAAATTAGCAAAGAATGAACTGGCCCAGATTTTTTTTTAACTGGGTCAGTTCTAGTTTGAACCGGCCTAGGTAGGTTTGAACTGGCCCCACAAAAATGTATAAATTATAAGTATATGTAATACAGTAAAGTTTTTGTGCATAAAACTTAAAACAGACACTGCTTTAAATTAGAATAAATAATAATTTAATAAATATAAACCATACAAACATTCTTTTCTTATAACTAGCAGACCAATGAAATAAAATAATGAATTTAATAAACTCATTCAATGTGAATTTTATTTTAAACAGTTACAACTGTTGAATGTAACATTATGTTTAATGGCGACGTTTTGCGCACAATGCTACTGCCCTGGCCTCCAAAGTTCACTTTCACAAATATCGCGTTAACCAGTCAATCAAATTGTCTGTCTCCTAAGTACCAGTATGAACTTATGAAATAAATTGGCGTAATATCCTAAAAAAAATTGTCGAGCTCTACGATTCTTGCAACATCTGCCGCCTTTGCTTTGGTGATTCCCTGGTATTCCCCGAGATACTGACGTCATTAAATGTGAATCATCCAATAGGCATCCATGTTAGAAATGCCAAGGGTTTCCCTTGCATGTGCGGACTTCGCCTTTGCCTTGGCAGTGATGTCATTGGCAAAAAAAAGTAGTTTTTCACAAATGTATTTTATATCGAATTAGCTTAGATTAGTAAGTACTGTAATGTATATCACTAATACAGGGTGGGGCCGATAACATTTTGGCTAACTGAATTAGCGGGACTCATTTTGAATTGGCAGCCGCTGATAAAAAGGCCTTAATTTCAAACACTGGATCTGCGTATCAGTTACTGCATATTTTTTCTGATGTTTTTGGTTGAGATTGCCCAACATCAGTCTATTTCTGACTTCATTATGATAAGGTATATTTTCATAAATTCCATGCATGTTGGCACAGTTTGACTGGGGTGTCACGCATTCCTACCCCGCCCACATTATCTGGGGTGCACTAACTAATACCTGTGGAGTGTTGCATGACTGGGGATAGAGAGGAACTTGTAGGATTTATTTTGGTAAATTCTCTGAACTAAGATCATTATTGAGAGTCATCTGTCAAATTACAAATTACATTTTGTATCAGTTACTGAATTAATTTATTTAGTGAATAAGTATTTCTTAACATTGTCAACTCTGACAAATTATATCAGAAGGGCAGGTTACACATAGATGATGTTTTTTCTTATTTCTTCAATACAACATTCTTATGTCAGTTCTTTTCCTTCCCGTTGGTATTTTTCAATCACCAGTTAAAATTAGGCAATTTTAGCCAAAATGATACTAAATCTTGTTTTGTGTTCAGCAGTTGTTTCTGGTGCACTTCTTTGTGTAAAGGCTTTTGAAACAATCTGTAAAATCCTCCAGAAAGCGAATCATTGCACTGCTGAGTTGAATCATGTTACAGATGGTCTAAGCACAACAAAGTCTGCTTTGTTACCAAATGATGTATATTTGAATAAGAATCAGTATTTGCTATTAATTCAGTAAATATTAATACAAATTAAAATGTTGCTTTTAATCTGAGCAAGACTATAATTACATATCACACATTTCGAATTGTTGGAAAGGGGAACATTAAACTATCACTTATAGGGTTGAACTGAAGAACGTGCATAAGGGCTATACACATAAAGGCTACATCAAACAGTTAAATGACATTTGTGTGGTTATTTACCATTTTTCCAGTAAAATACTCTACTCACTCACTCTCACCCATCCATGTTCTAAAGATAGCTCATTAAGTCAGCACTTAATGCTGCAGACGATTGACAGAGACAAATCGTTTTTAATGGTACTGATTAAGTTCTAGGAATAACCAGCAAACTTTTAGATTTCCCTAGAAGCACAGCAGGATTATGCAATAATGGAAAGCGTAAAAGATAAGTGATAGCAGAGGACGTACTCAGTGACTTCATTGATGCTATCGGATGTGGCTCGGAGCCATGTCAGAATGTGCCACAGGGATGATAAAATGCAAGGAGCATATTGCGTTTGGCTGCAGTCAGGGCATTGTGCTCAAACATAATTGTATTGTTATTTAACGTTGCCTCCTCAATTCACTACTTTTGTTTATCTTATTTCAGTAATTTTGCGAGAAATTGAACCTATCGACTATAATATGTTTGCTCGTTTGTGCAAATGTGTAATTTAGGTTTGATGAAATCATTTCACCATACAATTATTTGTGACTGGACCCAGTGAAATGCGGTGAAAAATGCCAATGGTTGAGCTGAGTAGATGATGTTACTGTCAGTTTGAGCCAGGGAGGTGATGTCTATCGATTTGAGATAGGTAAATGATGTTGCCTATCACTTTTAAGCCAGGTAGATGATGTCTGTCACTTTGAGGTAGGTAGATGATGTTGTCTATTCATTTGAGTCAGGTAGATTATGATGTCTATCACTTTGTACCATGCAGGTTATGTTGTCTGTCACTTTGAGCTGGGTAGATAATGTTGTCTGTCACTTTGAGCCAGGTAGATGATGTTCCCTGTCTCTTTGAACTGGGTAGATGATATTATCTGTCATTTTGAGCTGGGTAAATGATGTTTGTCACTTTGAACTGGGTAGATGGTGTTGTCTGTCACTTTGAGCCGGGTAGATGATGTCTGTCACTTTGAGCCGGGTAGATGATGTCTGTCACTTTGAACCGGGTAGATGATGTCTGTCACTTTGAGCCGGGTAGATGATGGCTGTCACTTTGAGCCGGGTAGATGATGGCTGTGGTTGTTCTTGCAGTTGCTCTGACGGCCACCGCTGACGATGTGAATGCACCAGAGACAGCAGCTGGGCCAACACCAGTTGAAACAGCAGATGCACCAGCTGAAACGGCTGATGCACCAGCTGAAACGGCTGATGCACCACCAGATGCACCAGCTGAAATGGCTGATATGCCAGCAGATGCACCAGCTGAAACAGTAGATGCACCAGCAGAAGCCCTGGATGAAACGGAAGATGCACCAGCTGATGCACTGGCTGAAATGGCAGATGCACCAGCTGAAACGGCAGATGCACCAACTGATACACTGGCTGAAATAGCAGAGGCACCAGCCGATATACCAGCACTTGAACCGTTAGCTGAAAAAGCAGATGAGCCAGTAGGTGAACCAATAGTAGAGGAACCAATAGTAGCAGCAAAATCACCACAAACAGCAGGCTTGGTGCCTGATGATATTTCAGAGGATGGAGAAGACACTGAGTCAGAAGATGAGGCAGCAGCGGCAGCAGCAGAAGACGAGGTACCGGATGAGGTGTCAGAGGAAGGTGATGTGGAAGCTGGACCAATTGAGACAGCCACTGAATTGTCACCAGATGACATGAAGAAAGAGACAGAAGAAGATGATGAGGGTAAGTTGCTGTCATACATAGAGGTCTTGTCACAGCTCAATCAATCAAAACTATTTATTTCCAACAACACTTGACATCACCATACAGACAGTATACTGTGCACTATGTAATTATGTAAAAGTCATGAATATATGTACAATATAATATTATACAATGCCAAATTATGGTAGTCGTAACTAATCATGTGTCAGAAACGGGGGCAGTTGAAATAAACACTTATGTTTACTCCCCCCTACAAAGTCAAATAAACACTTATGTTTACTCCCCCTTACAAAGTCAAATAAACACTTATGTTTACTCCCCCCTACAAAGTCAAATAAACACTTATGTTTACTCCCCCTTACAAAGTCAAATAAACACTTATGTTTACTCCCCCTTACAAAGTCAAATAAACACTTATGTTTACTCCCCCCTTACAAAGTCAAATAAACACTTATGTTTACTCCCCCCTACAAAGTCAAATAAACACTTATGTTTACTCCCCCTACAAAGTCAAATAAACACTTATGTTTACTCCCCCTTACAAAGTCAAATAAACACTTATGTTTACTCCCCCCTTACAAAGTCAAATAAACACTTATGTTTACTCCCCCCTACAAAGTCAAATAAACACTTATGTTTACTCCCCCCTACAAAGTCAAATAAACACTTATGTTTACTCCCCCCTACAAAGTCAAATAAACACTTATGTTTACTCCCCCCTACAAAGTCAAATAAACACTTATGTTTACTCCCCCCTACAAAGTCGATTATTAATTACAATACTTTTACATACACTTATGCTTCCACTGTTGCTGGACTACATTGACTAAAAACACTGCCATTAGTTACCTTTTGCAGAAAACGTACTAGAAGTATGTCAACAACTACCTTATGTAAAAAATAGAAATGTATCATGGTTTGAAGAGCTAGTTCAGACTCCGCAGGGCCAGTTTAAAAATGGAACCAAAAAAATCTGGGACAGTTCTTTTTATGAATGTCGACACGGGAAGCCTTCCTTTTTTCATGAACCTGTTTCCCTGCCCTAACAGGTTGGATTAGACAGGGAACAGGGAGCAGCGACAGACATCTGAAGTATGTTATTACTGGGGAAGTTTCATCAGTGATCTAATATATCTTGTTTGACATGTTTTTATCACCAGTAATCAAAGCCATTGCATGCTTATTAACTGTGGCAAAAACACTGGCAAGAATGTGTTTTTCGTGACAGCTCTGATTTGTTAGCAATTTGGAATTCTGATCCCGATTGATATTTTCAGCTGGAGCAAGACAGTTTGCAAAGTGGGCACATCTGTAACAGTGATTGTTGCCATGAAAACTGAAATAGAAAACAACTTATTTTAAGGGTTATCTCTTGTCAGTTTACCCAGTGGCTTTGATATTAATTTTTGTGTGTGAAATATTTATCATTTGTCCCCAATTATCCAGATGTGTACTTTAGTCCATAAACATGTTTATTGGTCGAAGTACAGATGCAGTGCTCTAGTAGTAAACAAATATGAATATAACTTCATATATCCCAAGCACATGTAAAATTTGCTGTTGAGGGTGAATTCATTAGAGTATTTGATAATCATATGTCAAGGGTAACTCAAGGTTAAATAGCATGACAAATGTCAAGGTTATGTCACAACAAGTAGTTGAGTTGTGGGTCTGTGAAAGTTAAAAAACTAACAGGTGTCATTGATTGGCAAGGGCTGTTGTCTACATAGATCAAAATTAAGATTTGTGTAGATAGCTGCAAATACTTGTGGTAACTGTCTTGCCTTACATGGGGGGAGGTGGGCCTCGTTTGTCACCATCACTACCCCTGGTTAAACCTTTACACTGGCTTCCAGTTACCTATCAACTCGTATTCAAACTGTCCACTGCTCTTTCAGGACATCAGCTGCTTTATTTGGCAAGTATCCTGTGTCATTTTTTTATATCCACAGGCAGCTTAGATCATCTGTCTCACAACAACTTTGTGCTTTCTCTGGAGCAAGGCGTAAGATATGCAGAGAACTTCTCATCGCTTGAAAATCATCTGAAATTATAGCTGCGTATCGCAAAACATACTTTTTTGAATTGCATTTTTTTACCCTAAATCCTTGGCAGTCCCTCGTTCTGATGATGACTTTGCCATGTTCATGATATCATGCTTAACGCATCTGGTTTGTTGTCCCTCTGAGCTCAGATTCCTGAGGGTTTAGGTGATACAGCATTTATTATTATTATTTAAACAAGTCTGAGTTGGAGTCTATAAAACACCTTGGACAGTTCAAGCACGGGTGAAAAGTAGGAAGGGGAAACATTGTTGGGGAATTCAGGGAAACAGGATTGGAAGGAGGGGGAGGCTGAACAAATGAGGCAGGGGTGATTAGATGGAGTAGTGGAACACTCAGAATGGGAAATAGATGCTGGGATATAAGTGAAGTTAAGAAACTAGGAAATGAGGGATGAAGGGAGGCAGGGTGATAAACAAAGAATCCCTTGTAGGGAGAGGGAGGAGAAACCCCACAAACGACCAAAACGCATGTTGTGTTTTGTAGCTGCTGAGACAGCTGCCGCTGCTGTGGAAGAGAAGGAGGCTGAGTCTGAAGTCACGGAGGAGACGGAACCCGAGGTCATTGAACCTATCGCAGCAGGGACTGATACACCGCCAGAGGGAGACACTGATGAAACGACAGAGTCAGCACCAAAAGTTGAAGTGATCAATGCAGCAGTCGCCACTGAATCGTCCGATGTAGTCGAAGAGGAACCAACATCGGTGGCACCGATAGCATCATCTGATGTCGAGTCATCACCATCGGAGGCTCCAGAGGCTGCCGTGTCATCGGAGTCAGAAGAGGTGACCGCAGCAGAAGCTACTACCCCTGCACCTGTTCCCGAGGTCGCCATGGAAACAGGCAGTGGGGCTGTTGCAAGGGAGAACGTAACTACAGGTACTGCCAGGTCAGACTTCGGGGGGGGGGGCATGTTGATGTGTATGCTTTGTTTTGTGTCAAATACAAAGTGCTGCTGTCATTTAAAGCACCCTCCTCAAATCATTTAACCCATTGTGAATCAGGTTTGTTGATGTTCAGGTCAATAGTTCATGAAGAGTTTAAGTAATGGTGCACTCGGTTTAATATACTTTTGTTAAAATCATTGAAAGAATTGACTATGATTGCCCTTTTTCATAAAATTTTGACTGGACACGGGCAAACATAGTTTATTAGTTTGTCCAATGATTTCATCAAAACAAAATAATATTTGCACAAACGAGCTGGCATGGCATAATAAAAAATAGATACATTTGATTTTTTACGAAACAATTCTGAACCGAGACAAGCAAAAAATGTAATTGCAGAGGGAGTTTTAAACTCAATGCAAGAAGATCCTCAGTTTCTGTTATTAAACTCTGCAAGAAGATCCTCAGTTTCTGTTATTAAACTCAGTGCAAGAAGATCCTCAGTTTCTGTTATTAAACTCAGTGCAAGAAGATCCTCAGTTTCTGTTATTAAACTCAGTGCAAGAAGATCCTCAGTTTCTGTTATTAAACTCAGTGCAAGAAGATCCTCAGTTTCTGTTATTAAACTCAGTGCAAGGAGATCCTCAGTTTCTATTATAACTTGTCTGTAGGAACTTCAGCGCTGACCTCCACAGAGAGCAACGCTACAGTGGAAACTACAAAGACACTTCCCGAGAAGTTGGTTGAAGACAACAAAGATGTGGACGGGGAAGTGGACGAAGAAGTAAGTGGAAAGGAATACTTCCACCTCCCTGGTGTCACAGAATTCTGGTAAAGGAAGTTGGGATGAAAATAATGTTGACTTGTTATATTAAATAAATAAATAAAAGTTCTTCGATGCGCCAGTTTCTAGCTTACTCCAATCATTGCACGTACAACCTAAAAGTCAATTAAAATATATCAATAAATAAATAATGTAACATATTTCTACCTCTGTAGATTATTTCATTAACTATTATAATTATTGTCAAAGATACAAAGTTTTTATTGTAAAACATGTTATATAGTAAAAACTATATCTGTTCTAACATCTTGACTACCTAAATGTGTTAATGAGCCACAATGTTTTAAATACATTTAACCATTATATTGTTATGAATACCAACCTTCGACTGTTCAGCATACAGTGTAAACATGACATTAAGAAAACACTCAAATTAAACAGATAACAGTCAAATGATATGAAGAAAAAAAAATTTCATTAAAAAATGTGGTAGATTGTAAACAATGATGTAGATTCTAAACAAAGCATATCCTGACTTCCTAAGCTTAATATAAGGAATTGTATCTTCATCAAGGAAGTATTCAGCCACTGACCATCCAACATGTTGTTTCAGGAGGTCGCTGTCTATGAGGTGGAGTTCTACGACCTATTTGATGAACAGCAGAAGAACATCGTGACACTAGAGCTGAACTCTGGTTCCACAGACCTGGTAAATGCCCGCCTTGTCTTCAGTCAAATCTATCTTCGCAGTCCTGCTGAGTGTCGCCATCTTTGAGGCTACAAAATATACCTGCATTGAATGAAATCCTCTAGGTTTTGTCAGAATCAAGTGTCGCTATCTATTAATAATAATAAATGTTTATTTTCAGACAAAAATCCATATATATAAATATATATATATATATATATATATGCATAAAATACAAGTTAAAAATATATAAATGTACACACATGTTGTGCATTAAAAGTACATTTACAAAGAATACAAAATACACACACGTCGTGCAGTAAAAGTACATGTAAAAACAGTTAAAATAAAAGATATACACATGTATTAAAAGTGTACAATTGACTAATTCAATACTTAATCATTGGACTTTTGTAATAAATAAAAGTGTGAAAATAACTCACAAAAAGTAGATTGTCTGACCTTTCTAAACAGCATAAATATTGAAGATCGAATGCGTTCAGTAATAGATTTGACATAATTTGTAGCAAACCAGTAACTTGCACTACAACGGGGTGGCAAGTTGTGTAGAATTCTAAAACTTATATGCAACAATAATGCCTTTCAGACTCTGTTTTTTTTAGTACACCAAAGACATTGCGCCATTGTACGAATTAATTAAAAAAAATTAATGGTGGTCCTGCATAAGTTAAATTTTCTGGTTAAAACATTTGCCTGAGCATAAATAGATCTTTTCTGCCTGGCAATATCATCATCAGTAAGGTTATTGTTTATGATATGGCCAAGGTATTTACATTTCTCAATGTGAGTTAATGTATGGTTATTGGTAGCAACAGGGTGAATACTTTTCTTGTCCTGAGGTTTGTTATATACGTACAGGAAGATTTGTTGGCATTGTAAATTATGTTCAACATATTGTCATACTCAGCACAGCAATCAGCGAGTTTTCTCAACCCTATTATAGACATAACATGTTTTCAATTTGACCAGAATGTTTGTATAGGTGCTATTTTCACAGAGAGTCTACACCAGCCTAGTTTGTCTTCTGCTGTGAGTAGCAGGGTCAGCAGGCTTTGTTTGGTCCGTTTCTGTGAGTTGTCCAGCAAGTTTTTCTTCTGGCTGCCCCGTCTACTCTTGTCACCAAGGGTGCCTTGCAGGATGATTTTTGAGATGGTGTTATGCTAAGTGACGTGGCCAAGCCAGGAGAGCTTGCTTTGTTTCACCATTAACAGATATGATATGATCAAGATACGATGATTTAGATATGTGATCAATAGTTGACTGTTGTGCGTTTTCAGAACGAGGCCTACTACCTCGCGGTGACCCAAGCCATCGCGGACAAGTTGTCTGCTCTCTTATTTAATGGCACAGACAGTGGTGTCCTCACCTACGTCGCCCCATCACCTCAGGGTGGCGACGGCTGGATGCAGCTGTGTATCGTCATGAAGGTTGGAAGTGAGTCAACCGGAAGGGATACTCACTCCAATGGTCATTCCATTCCTTTATTTTTAAAAGGAAATTCATTTTTATTTGTCCCATCCCTTGAAATTCCCTTATATTCCTTTATTTTTCAAAATGTTCCTTTAAATTCTTTTATTTTTCATGGTGAGAAAAAACCCTGAAATGCACATAATTCCGTTATTTCCACCCAGCAAATTGCAAAAAAAAATTGGATTAATTTGGACCCAACAGTCCTTTAAAAACCTTAAAGTTTACTTTAAAGTCCTTAAAAGTCATAAAACATTTGTATTAAATTCCATTTTAATTCCTATTTTTCCTGATGACTGCCACTCACCTCACGCAGTGACCACAACTATTTCACCAGTCATCCAGTGACCACTCTAAATATGGCCTTCTGCAACATTGCTCCACCACAGTCTGAAATGAACAAGTAACCTTAATGTGGTGCTGCTGCCTGTGATGCTGGTGCCCGTGGTGCTGGGGCCCGTGGTGTAGTGCCCATGGCTCTGGTGTCCGTGGTCCTGGTGCCTGTGGTGTGATCCTGGTGCCTGTGGTGGGTTGCACCACAGATGCTGGTGGTTTGTGAAAGTTTGTGCCAAGTTGTGGGTTTTTAAAAACTCAGCAGTGGAATTATCACTTTGGTTAGGACAATTCTGTTTAGTGGCGTTGTACTGAAATAAAAAGCTGTATAACAAAGATTAACTTAATCTTTCCAAAGCTGTTAAATTATTACATTTAAATGCATATAACTTTCTTGTTATTTATTAGGGCTATTCCACATATGAATGCATGAGGGAGTTTTGTTAATATATTGATGGTGGGGTCTAGTATGTTCATGTACTGATGAATTGTTATTGTATGTCATGGGGATCCTGAAAAATACTTCCCACCCCGATACATTTATTTCTGGAACAACAATATTATGATATGATAATAATATAGGCTTCAGCTACATAGTCTCCTTCATGTAGAAATGTCATCAAGATACAATCGGTGCCTTTATTTACTGCAACAAACTTGATATTTTGTTTTTTTCATTCATTACTTGAACGTATCATTATGATAATTTTGGTTTTCTCATAATCAGTTTAATTTAATTTCAGTTGAGGGCGCAGTACCACAAGATGATCTATTGGAAGGCATTCGAACTTTGAATCTGACCAGCGTAAGTTGATACAGAAATCCTGATCTTTGGTGGTTTCATGTTGGCCATAATTAGCAGTAAATGTCACCAGGTAGCTCTCGTTATACTAAACAAATTGCCATTTGGAAAAAAGCAAAGTTAATTGTTTTGGTTTCGGGTATACACTGAAGTTTAATATCTTTAGACATATCTGATGAAAAAGTTGTGATATTTGAAACTAAAATACTTCGCTGTTTGTTTTTTCTGTAGTTAGGCCGACACGATAAGGAGCCAGCTATGTGTGGTTTGTTCCCTAAGTGACATGCCCCATGACAAAGACAAAAAAAGAATGTTACTTTATAAAAAATGGCTTCTTTTGCAGTTTGGACTGACGGTTTTGAAAATCTATGCTGGTATGCCCACTTATGTAAGTATATTGTGCAGGGCAGAGTATTACCATAACCAGATATCATGCTGTGTAATCACTGAAACAAAATGTCAGAATCTATGATATGGAAATACATGGGAAAATATTGATATTAACCCATTGCAACTACAGGATGTAATTGTGTGTATCATTTAATAGCTATTGCGAATGTAATATGTATGTATACACAGTTACACACTGTATATGTACAAGGAATTCCTAATAAAAATACGGTCAAATCTGTGATTTAGCTGATGTTTGGTGATGCTATCAGAAAGAAGCATGCAAGTGCATATTTACTGGCAGCCTTGTTTACGTTTTATATGATAAAAGTCAAAGTTTTGCTACAAGTCATCAAAATTGTCACAGGATAGTCATCTTTTGCTTTGTAGTTTATTATTATTTCTTTGCTGTGTTTCAGGGTCTGAAAGTGATGGAATACAAAGACCTGTCCAAGGCCCAGCAGAGTGGCGTAGTCACACTTGAACTCGATTATGCCGGGGCACTTTTGGTGAGTATATACTCGATGTATGTACACACTTTATATTGGTCTTACCTCAATAAAATCTCGGTGTTAATAAATCTATTTAAAACTAGGAAACTACCTTTGTAATCATGAAAATATTCATCTAGGTGGGAGAATAATATAATGTAATATAGATTTTATTTTAATCACAACAATGAAGTTTATTCACTACTAAGTCATAGTAATATGTAGTAATAGTGAGTAAACTTTGTAGTTGTGATTAAAAGAAAATCTATATTATACCTTTATAATGTTGTGCTTGAAGCACAACATTGATTCAGCTGACACTTTTGTGACTGATGATTAACATATGTTTAACTTTTAGGATGACTTCCATTATTTTGGCCGAATTGTTCTTAATGGCAATTGGCCTGACCTAAGAAGTGCCATTCAGATACTACTTATAAATGTGCTGTTATTTTGCCAAATACATAATTCTGAGTTCTCTCACTGTCACCCATCCATCTTATTATCGGGTTCTCTTTTATTCTCTCAATCACAAGTTCACAACTAGTGTTATGGGAATGCAGTGACACAGCGGTTGGCGCACTGGCACAGTCATTGTATGGATGTATGAATGAATGTATGTATGGATGGATAAGCGGGTGGGTGGACTTGTGGGTTGGTTTGCAGGCAGACGTATGTATGATGACCATCAAAATGACAAACTGGTTCTGATTCAAGAAACAACTACGGGGAATTATAACGTAAAAATTAAGTTAAAATTAGCATATTTTGCTTTTTCCAGAATGATGCATTCTTCAAGAATGTCATTATAACAGTGGCTGAACACTACCCCGCTGATGTGCCAGCAGAGGGCAGCTTGGTGTTTGTCGCTCCGACCCCTGTTGTCACCACTGGGTTACTACAGGTGATCCTTGTGTCTGAGATTGGAGGTAACCACCAGCGACTCTATATTTCCATTGACAGTTGTCGTAAAGGTCACTAATACTTTGTTATTGCTTTAACAAGATTTAACAAGGCTGCTACCCAAAGCAGTAAGCTCCAGGTGGCATGTGAACAAGGAAGCCATTTGCTCATCGAGAGTCCAATCTATGTGTAATCTGCCCTTATTAGATATTTGTCAATTTTATTTTTATACGTATTCACACTGCTAGCATTAACACAATGATTACATAATTGGTTCCAAACTACTTTGAACATTGTAAATATCTTTGCAGAAAGTTGTTACCTAAATGACAGTTCCTTATTCTAATTAAACTGTTACCAGAAGTTAGCATTTTTTTCGGGGGATATTTGTACATTTTTGTGGTTTGACATACAAAATTGGATGCATATAGTTGTTTGTGCTACAGCACCTTCGTAGGTGTGTTCTTGTCAAAGATTTATGAGCAGACCACTACATTGTGTGGCTATAAAGAATATTATGCCACCTATGCATTGTATTGCTGGAAATAATACAGTGGAACCTCACTATTAAGGTCACCCTCGGGACTGGGCAAAAGTGACCTGAATAGCAAGGTGACCATATTAGTGGGACTAATTTCCTATACGTTACTGTTATGGAAATAATAAGGGTGACCACAGTGGCGAGGTGGCCGTATTACCGAGGTGACCTTAAAGTGAGGTAATCTCAGAACTGATGTACAACACTACATGAAATGATGTCGTTTAGCTTCATACTCCCCTTCCCCAACAAAATCAATGTTCGATAAGATCGTCCCTTAATGTTTTATAATTCATAGCCGTTGCAAAAAAGGAATATTATGGATAAAGGTTGTGTTTCCAGAGGAGGGAGCTGTGCCCGTCAAAGATTTCATGCAGACGTTGAAGAAACTGAACTTGTCTGAGGTCAGTGTGGTTGGTTTGTATACAACTGAACATGCAAGACATTTGTAGCTCCAGTACGACTCGCTCCAGCAAAATCACGAATAGGTCGGAAAATTACATTTTGAGATAAAGGTACCACATAAAAGGCAATTGTATGGACTTTCCAACGGTGCTACCAAGCTCTATTAGTTGCTGAGTTATCGTTTGATAAAGAGAAAGTGCCCCGGGTCATTTGACGAAAAATTATTCTGAGAAAAACAGCTTTGAAGTTTACTAAAGTATATTCATATATTTCAATAACAAAGGCACATCATATGAAGTTGAAATTTTGCACTGTTATAGTACACATCAACACGGATATTTTGGTGCAGTTCCATTTCGATAACTGTGAAAGTTCACTAGACACGGCATTCTCAGTGATGTTGCTACCAAGCTGTCCGTGCACTCACTCGAAGTGTCAGTCTCAAATGTCGCTTGATCGTGGTCTTCCTCATCACTTTACCTTCAGAAATGATGTTCATTTCACTGTCGCTATCTGTTCTGTCTGACTTGACTGTTTCCCAGTCAACAGCAACTAAATAATTGGTTAATAAACTTAGAATTCATATACAAAAAATCTCAAACCAAGGCAAACATGGCTTCATGTGGGGGTAAAGGTCGGATTCCAATGTTCAGAGTGATTGCGCATGTGCGTTTCTAGCTGAGCCAGTCAGCCTTTGCCATTCATATCACATGATTACATCCTCATTATCATTCAGCTTTCCAACGATGTAAGTATGGTGGGGGTGGCAGGGGTGAGATTTAGCAAGTCTTGGAAGGTAGCCAGTCTGGCTACCAACCTTGCAAAGTTAAGTAGCCCAACAGCTTCTTAGGTAGCCCAACTTGCTAATCAATACGTTGATGATAGAAAGTTAATACTTTGAAGAATGTATGAACAAGATCAACAACAAATAAAAACATCAAAAACAAACAGTTCTGAAACATTTATTTTCATGGCAGGATCAATACAATGAAATACATAATACTGAATAAAATACAGTATACAATCGTACACGTATGGCAGCTTGTTTTGTTTTCATAACATGGTACACCAACAAGGCAACAGTCTACGCGTCACATTATATTTCAGGATTTTTCACAGGACCTGATTTTACCTCCAAATATTACTAAAAAAGTTTCACGCGCACCACGTGGATATATATATATAAGAGGGCGCCAGTCTAAAGAAACTAACAAGGTTCCTGATTAATTCACCAGAAGCGCTCCGCGGACCATGTGAATAAGGGCACGGACCACAGTCACTTTTCCCATAGATGACCATTATAACGTTCTTGCAACTACATTGAAAGTTTATCCTACAATTTTTTTTTCACAGCACATGACAGACCCGCTAAGACACCTGGTGTGTGAAATTCGTGAAAATTACATACCTCCTTTTCGTACAGATTGCTTCAGTGCATGACACCCCTACAATTCTGCAATGAAATTCACCGGTTTCCAAAATATGACTACATCCTGTCTGATGGCCACTGTGTCCTTACACAACTGGTATACCAACTGACAAAGGCATCATTTCAAAGCTCAGATGCTACTGTGCACAAAAACATCACTTACACTCACTCATTCTCACAATTTCTGCTCTCACTAATACACCCAAACTGCACAATTAATTTTTTCCTAGGGACTCTTTATCTATGTAATGGCGGATGCATTCTGACTGGTCCGTGCCCCAATAGCGGCCTGGACCAGAGACAGACTGCGGCTGTGGTGGTGGATGGAACAGCGTCGGACAGCTGTTACGGGGGCGTACCGGTTTATGACGGCGTATGACTAATGTTGAATGAATAGTGCGGGGATCGGATATACAACCGGCGTCATTTTGCGCATTTCTAATTATACGCGACTGACATTTAAAAAAAATTTAATATTTAGCATCACTGTCGGATGGATTCTGACTGGTCCGTGCCCATAAGCAACATTACATGTGGATATATATAAAATTGGCGACACACGGCGCCAAGACTATTAACATCACCAGTTATTATTTCAGTGTAGAATGACCGTTCAGTTACATGTTGAGCGTCGATGTGATTGATTAAAAATGCAATGAATGCTCCCTATTGATATCGCTTGACAACATTTCTTGCAATGTCAAACACTTCTGAGATGTTTATTAACATTACGTTTATTTTTGCTGCGTCTAAAATATTGCAGCTCCGTAAATATTACAAGCCACTGTAGTCAACAATTGAAGTCGCCCGAAGTAATTTTTGGCGCCATTGGCGACCTCTAAATCTCACCCCTGGGGTGGGTGCGATGTGGAGTGGATACGATACATCTGAATTGAGTGAAGTTTTTTTTGTTCAAGATATTTATAGCTTTATGAAACATCGTATTTTTTCAAAATTATCAATCGTTTTATGACCTTATATCATAACAGCAATTTAGGATAGTTATGCTAATTAAAAACATCAACACCTGAAAATCGGCCATAGCAGCCAAATTCACCCCTTCGCACACTTTGAAGTGGAATAGCCAGGCTCAGCGTTTCCGACTTATTCCTGATTTTGCTGGAGCGGGTCACAAGAGTTCTCAAGGTCATTTAGATCCTTCATCCCACCTAATATTCTCAGAAAATGTCTTGCTGTGGTACTGTATTCCATGAGATGTTTTCAGCTCAAGGAGGTGTTTGTCTGTTACATTGATACAAGAAAAGAACTAACAAATTTCTTGAGAGGTAAAAGTCAGTTTAAGAGGCTCTTTAAAATGCATCAGTTTAACTCTCTCTGTCAGAGATACTGACCTTTGTTGTATCTGTGTCGGAGATGCTGACCATGTCTCTGCCAATTGTTACGTCTGTCAGAGATGCTGACCATGTCTCTGTGTCTGTGTTGGAGATGCTGACCGTGTCTCTGTCAGTTGCTGTGTCTGTGTCGGAGATGCTGACCATTGCTGTGTCAGTTGCTGTGTCAGATATGCTGACCGTATCTGTCAGTTGTTGTGTCTCTTAGTTGCTGACTGTCTGTTTCTGTCCATAGGCCGGTCTGATTGTCATCAGTGTGAAGCCGGGCATGCCACCAACAGTGAGTATTTGTATTGATGCTACATTGGAATGTGCAGAAACCAGACAAGACGCCATGAGAGAACTGTGCAGTCCTTGTCTTAGAAACACACCAGTCATTCGTGCTTATTGTTGTAGCCCTGTATTGGTATATCATGCTGCCTTTAAGTATGTGACATTGTTTGCACTTTGTGATGCAATACATTCAGCAATTGTATGATATGATTGACATGAAGTAGTTTCACTGTGTAGTCCCAAGTGTTTAGGTACTGTCTCGCAAGTTGTGTTTTAACTCTGCCTGCCACAACCCTGTACTGTGTAACTTGGCAGGTGCTACTAGGATGCAAGTGAATCTGTTCTGTTTCTAGCCGTTAGTTTGGCAGGAGGTTACTGAAATGTTGACACTATAAGAGTTGATGTTTGTTTGCAGGGGATTCAAGTTGTTGAACTGAGAGAACTGTCGATGGACCAACTGGAAGGCATTGTCACTGTTGAGTTGGACCGTGGCGCCAATCGCGTCCTGGTGGGTTGATATACCTTAGTTCCCTCTCCTCCCTCCCTTTCTCATTTCAATCTCTTTCTGTTTCTCTCTGCTCTCCATCTCTCTTTTCTCGCCCTCTCTCTTCGCCCCTCTCTCTGTTCTCTCCTCTGTCCCTGCTCTCCATATCTCCTCTCACTCACCCTCTCTCTCCCTCCCTCTCTCTTTTCTGTATCCTGTCTTTCTAGCTGTTCTCACTCACTTTCCCCCTCCTCTTTCTCCTCAATCTGTCTCTTTTTTCACTCTTCCTACCTCCCTCTCTCCCCCCATCTCCCTCCCTCTCTCTTGCTCCTTCTCCTCTCACTTTGCTCTTTCTCCATCCCTCTCTCTATGCTGTGTCCGTTAAAAAAAACACTCATGCATCAACATATATATTTTTAATGCACAGATCAGACCCCATATTCCCAGAGTTATATACATCATGAGTCTGATTTTGCCTTAAGCAGGGTTAGATATAATTTAAGAAGTTCTTTACACTGTGATATGTACATAAGATTTGCTCATTGAAATGCTGCAGCAGAGATATGTGTGTTGCAGCAAAATGAGTATTCCATTGCGGTGGCCGTGCGAGAAATGCGTGCAATGTTAGAGGACGAAGGTTTGAGCGGCAACATTGTGTTTGTTGCTCCAACTCCTGTTGAAGACGATGACAAGATCCAGGCTGCCTTTATTGTACGACCTGCAAGTAAGTGGCCCCTTGTGGGTGGCTGGCAGGGCAGATGGGGTAATGATATACTGCAGAACAACATTGCAATTAGACAGCAAGAAAACTAATAATTGTCTAGTTAAGCTACTATCTGGGGGTAGGGCACAGTAGGAGCGCTGGACTGTCAGTCGAGAGGACCAGGGTTTGAGTTAACAAGACACGTCGAAACTTGGGCAATTTAATTCACACCATATTGCCTTTCTTTCAGTGTAGACACTAAAAGCTGTAGGTTCCTACTACCTGCTGTCTGTGCCAGGGGAAGTAAAGATCCCACTCAGGGTAAAACTTATAAACTCTAACACACACTGCACCAATTGTGTGTATGAAGGGTGCTGAATCAGCTGTTGCCAAAACTAGCTCTAACAATGGCGCAATGTGCCACGAGTGCCACATCTAGCGGGATACTGCAGCTATGTAAGACATCATTGTTTCTTGTATTGTTGTTATATTGACCATTGCTTTAATTCTCCCGGAGGTACCCCATCTTTCAATGGTGGTTGTCTTTCTGATTAGTTAACCTCATCAAGTAATAATGCATAGGGCCTATGATATATATTTTTAATATCCATTTTGACAAAGGAACACATTTCTGCTTGCAGAGGACCAAGCCGTGCACCAAGACAAGCTGCTGCAAGCTGTGCGAAAAATTGACTTGACTAAGGTGCTTTATTAATTCATGTGTGCGTGCGTGCATGTGCGTATGTTGGATTTTTAGGCACTAGTTCTGTATAATGTTTATTTGCTGGGAATATTGCAAAAAAAATTAAATGTTTAAAAAAATTCTACAAACAAACACTGAAATGGTACTCTTATAAATATATATGCTATGTTGATGCAAATTATCAGATTAAGAGTTATCAAGATGTTACTATAATGTGAAATGTTATATAGTTGTTTTGGACAAGACTTATTGTTCTACAATGCTGTCTTTCTCTGTGTGCAGATTGGTGTCACACTTGCAAACTCATACACTGGAATGCCCACTTATGTGAGTATTTGTTGTCTGATAGACATCACCTTTTATCATGTGCATTTCAATAGCATGAGTCATCTGATTAACACCAGCCAATCATGATAGAGTTGTTATTTATTAATTCAGTCATTATTCCACCAGATGACACTACTAGACATTACTTGTAGTCACTAGGTGGCGCCATATGGTTCATACCCAGATTAAGTATGCATGCTACGGGGTAGATATAATTATAACAGTTTAAAAATACAGATGACTGACATACGTAAATAAAACAGGTGACACTAATACATATAAAAATACGGGTCTTCTGGCATGTTGCCAAACCTAATTTTTGGTGCTATCTTCCCTTGTTTCCAAATCTTCTTCTAAATCAAATATAATCAAATCGTTAAATTTATAAGATGCCATTCCATCAGTCGTTGCTCATGGTATCATAAAATGTTCTAGAAAACGGGTAAGTCTTTAGATTTGTTTTTAAAAACAAATCATGGTGTTGTAATAGTGTCTTAAAAATGACCCCCGTTGTCAGTGTTGATGTCAGCTGCTGTAGCAGTGAGTTCCCCAGTATCGGGGCTGCCATCTCAAACAACTCGCCATCCCAATTTCGCCTGGCTTCTGGGACTTGAAGCAGATTAAATTCACTAGAGCATAGCGATCAGATTTGCTGATATTGAGTGAAACAATTTGTGATGTTCTTTGGTGCACATCTATTCAGAACTAAATCGTTTCCCCTTTACCTGGTCTGTTTGTGTGAATTCTGTTCGTAAATGTTGTTGTCTGTAATGTTGCAGGGCCTGCCAATTATTGGCTACACAGACTTGACCGAGGCAAAGAGGGATGGTATTGTTACCGTAGTGATGGACACTGGCGATAAACCACTGGTAGGTGCACCAGTTGCGCATGGTATAAAGGTACAAAGTCTGATTGTTTTTATTGTAAAATCATGTTATATAGTATAAACTGTATCTACTCGTCTGTGGTTCAGTGAAACACATTTGGGCGATCAAGATGTTAGAAGTCTTATGTGTTTGTATACCCGTGTACAAGTATCTAGTAGTAGATTGTATGTCAAAATATGCACAGTGATTTATTCAACTTTACAGAATACCAAGTTCTTCACACATGTGTATACCACAGCCAGCGAGAGGATTCTGGGTAATCTGGTGAATGTGACAAATGGCAGTCTGAGTTACGTGGAGCCGACACCTGTCGTTGATGGCGGACGAGTCCATCTCTCCATGTTGCTAGTGGCGACACCTACGGGTGATAGTGAAGGTGAGGTTGATACTTTTCTCGTATATATTTATTTCAGACCGGTTCAGTTTCTGAAATGGCAAGCCTGGAGATGTTTTATGCGATGCAAAAAATTAGCTGTTTGGGCAGAATTTGACCTCTAGCAATGAAAAAAAATATCAATAATAATAACAGAATTCTTTTATTGAAGGGGGTGTGGCTGGAAGTGGGAGGTTGGTCCTAAAAATTGATGGGAGGTGGGAAGTGGACTCTAAAAATTTGGTGGGAGGTTGGCCCCCAATATAGGTGGGTGATGGTAGGTTGAGACCCTTGCCACTCTTCTCTTTATTGAGCACCATCCATAACTGTAATTAATAATCTGAGAATGATTCATAAATAAGAAAGTGATACTAAAAATTATGCTTTGGAAAATAGGAGATTTTTTTAACGGTAGGAAACCTGAAATAATGGGAAATTCTATCTCACTCCAGTGAGGACCTGAGATGAGTACTAAAGGGTGGAATCTCCTGCCCATAACGGGACACTTAACAGGTCTGTTTTTACATCAGAGTTGGGAATTTATGTTGATCCTGATTTAACAAGATTGCCATCCAAGGCAAAGGCCCAGATGGCAAGTGGACAAGGAAGCCATTGGCTTATCAAGAGTCCAACATTTTTTATCTGTGTAATCCTCCTTCCTGAGATATGTGTCAACCTTGTTTTTAAACATATTCGTGCTGCTAGCAGTTACACAATCTGTAGATAATTTGTTCATTGATTGTTCTCTGTGAGAACAAGTACTTCCTGACATCCAATCTACACTGATCCTTTGCTAATGTTGCCTCATGTCCTCTAGTCTATTATCTTTCTTGAGTGAAAAAAAAATATTTATCAATATTTTCATACACATTCAATATTTAAAAAACTTCAATTTGATCTCCTCTTAACCTCCATGTCTCTAGGGTTGTTAAACCACATTCTCTCAGTCATTCTTCTTAACTAAGGTCTCTCAGTTCTGGAATCATTTTAGTTGCTCTCCTCTGTATTCTTTCAAGCGTATCTATGTCCTTCTTACGATGTGGTCTTCAAGCTTGTATACAGTACTCTAAATGAGGCCTAACTATTGCTTTATACAGAGGTATAATTAGCCTTTTCTTGTATGTTATATTCCTCCTAATCAACCCAAGAATTTGATTACCCTTTGAAGCTGCAATACCACACTGTATTTTGACATTGTCCACTAATTCATTTTGTGAAGACAAAACTAAATCTAATACATTCTCTCCCCTTGTTCGTTCTAGCACGTGTTGATTAAGGAAACTATCCAAAATTAAAAGTAGAAACTGTTGGTCCTCACCCCCTGTACTCTCTAGAGATTTCCATTGTATGTGTCCATGATTTAAATCTTCCTTTATGATACATTCTCCTTTATTCACTTCCTTTATAGCATTTTGTATTTTTATAATTTTCTGATCCTCTTTGGATGCAGAGACATCTAAGTTGAAGCATTCACACATTGTAGGTTCTTGGACTGTTCTTTGAAACACGATTTAGGTACATACCTAGGGTCCCTTCAGTGATAACTAACAAATACACTTATGGGAATGTGGGGTGCGGTGGTTGTGTGGTAGCGCATCGGAGTTTGTTTCGAGGGGTTCAAAACCACATGCTGCTGTTTCAAAACTTGGGCAATTTCGTTTACCCCACATTGCCTGTGTCCTTTGGAAGAAACACTAATAGCTGCTGGTCCCTTCCACCAAGTGTCTACGCTAGGGGAAGTAAAAGTTCCCATACAGGGAAATAGAAAAACCTGCCATGGACTCACAGAGCAGTGATCTCTATCTCTAAACTACAATTGGCATCAAAATCCACACACAAGGACTCTACCAGTTATGAAAGTAGAAATACATATTTATTATGTTTTGGTCCAAGAAATTTGCTCAGTTGATGCCCCAGTGGGTGAGCAGCTACACTTGACACCCCAGTGGGTGAGCAGCTACACTTGACACCCCAGTGGGTGTGCAGCTACACTTAGCGCCCCAGTGTGTGTGCAGCTACACTTGACACCCCAGTGGGTGTGCAGCTACACTTGACGCCCCAGTGGGTGAGCAGCTACACTTGATGCCCCAGTGGGTGAGCAGCTACACTTAGCGCCCCAGTGGGTGAGCAGCTACACTTGACACCCCAGTGGGTGTGCAGCTACACTTAGCACCCCAATGCATGTGCAGCTACACTTGATGCCCCAGTGGGTGTGCAGCTACACTTGATGCCCCAGTGGGTGTGCAGCTACACTTGATGTCCCAATGGGTGTGCAACTACACTTGATGCCCCAGTGGGTGTGCAGCTACATTTAGCGCCCCAGTGGGTGTGCAACTACACTTATGCCCCAGTGGGTGTGCAACTACACTTGTTGCCCCAGTGGGTGTGCAGCTACACTTATGCCCCAGTGGGTGTGCAACTACACTTGATGCCCCAGTGGGTGTGCAACTACACTTATGCCCCAGTGGGTGTGCAACTACACTTATGCCCCAGTGGGTGTGCAACTACACTTGATGCCCCAGTGGGTGTGCAACTACACTTATGCCCCAGTGGGTGTGCAGCTACACTTGATGCCCCAGTGGGTGTGCAACTACACTTATGCCCCAGTGGGTGTGCAACTACACTTATGCCCCAGTGGGTGTGCAACTACACTTATGCCCCAGTGGGTGTGCAACTACACTTGATGCCCCAGTGGGTGTGCAACTACACTTCTGCCCCAGTGGGTGTGCAGCTACACTTGATGCCCCAATGGGTGTGCAACTACACTTATGCCCCAGTGGGTGTGCAGCTACACTTATGCCCCAGTGGGTGTGCAACTACACTTATGCCCCAGTGGGTGTGCAACTACACTTGTTGCCCCAGTGGGTGTGCAACTACACTTGTTGCCCCAGTGGGTGTGCAGCTACACTTATGCCCCAGTGGGTGTGCAACTACACTTATGCCCCAGTGGGTGTGCAGCTACACTTATGCCCCAGTGGGTGTGCAACTACACTTATGCCCCAGTGGGTGTGCAACTACACTTGTTGCCCCAGTGGGTGTGCAACTACACTTGATGCCCCAGTGGGTGTGCAACTACACTTGTTGCCCCAGTGGGTGTGCAGCTACACTTGATGCCCCAATGGGTGTGCAACTACACTTGATGCCCCAGTGGGTGTGCAGCTACACTTGATGCCCCAGTGGGTGTGCAGCTACACTTGATGCCCCAGTGGGTGTGCAGCTACACTTGATGCCCCAGTGGGTGTGCAGCTACACTTGATGCCCCAGTGGGTGTGCAGCTACACTTGATGCCCCAGTGGGTGTGCAGCTACACTTGATGCCCCAATGGGTGTGCAACTACACTTGATGCCCCAGTGGGTGTGCAGCTACCCCTCCCCCACTCCATTGATACACACATCATCACACTGTCATCTTGTTTTCAGAAGGCAGAGTTGTGCCATCGAAGGATTTGCTCGAAGCAGTGAAGAAGCTGAACTTTTCACAGGTAAATATGACCATGTATACAGATGCAAACATGCATTTAATATAGATAGATATTAATAAGGAGTGTTAAATATATCGTACCTACCAATATATGCCATTGTCATAAATTTTTTTGCCTAAAATGCTTCAATAATGTTCAATTTACACTAAGAATATTAAACAGCTAATATAAAGTGTGTAGTTGGTAAGACATACAAACTGTGAATGTTCTCGAAGTTTATCAGTCAATAAATAGACATTGTTGTTGTAGTGCGAGGTTTACCTGTTGAAGATCTACGCTGGACTGCCTGCTAACGTAAGTTGTGACCACTGACCCCTTAACAAATAGAAATGTTTGATCCCAGATCATAGCGACAATCAATATTTTATTTAAGTTACAGGTAATTAGTACTACTTTTGTTACTTGTGGATAGTTTTGTTAAAATCATCAAAAAAATTCACTTGGATTGTTATATCGGATCACATGCAAAAGTTTTCACTGAAAAAAAAAAAAAAATTGCACAAACAAGTGAGCAGGTTTCATAGTGTATACTAGGTAGGTTTCATAATGTATACTAGGTAGGTTTCATAGTGTATACTAGGTAGGTTTCATAGTGTATACTAGGTAGGTTTCATAGTGTATACTAGGTAGGTTTCATAGTGTATACTAGGTAGGTTCCATAGTGTATACTAGGTAGGTTTCATAGTGTATACTAGGTAGGTTTCATAGTGTATACTAGGTAGGTTTCATAGTGTATACTAGGTAGGTTCCATAGTGTATACTAGGTAGGTTCCATAGTGTATACTAGGTAGGTTCCATAGTGTATACTAGGTAGGTTTCATAGTGTATACTAGGTAGGTTCCATAGTGTATACTAGGTAGGTTCCATAGTGTATACTAGGTAGGTTCCATAGTGTATACTAGGTAGGTTTCATAGTGTATACTAGGTAGGTTCCATAGTGTATACTAGGTAGGTTTCATAGTGTATACTAGGTAGGTTCCATAGTGTATACTAGGTAGGTTTCATTTTTCGTGAGATGAATCTGACACAAGACAAGCAAGAAAAATGATTTGAGGAAGGACCATTAAAATTTAGTTGTATGATTTATGATGATAAGCCACTTTGAGAAATTTGGTACATGATGTTGTAGTGAACTTGCACTGACTGACCACTCTTGTCATTTGTAGAAAATGGTCGTTAAACTGACCAAACTGTCCGAGGCTCAGCAGAACAACATTGTGACCATGGTGCTGGACAGCGAGACTGAACTCGTGAGTGCACTGGTCATCTGATTGTCTGCATCATCTTGCTATATTACATCTCCATCTTCCTTTGTAGATAACATGTATTTTATCGGTCAGTGTTTTTTATAATAATAATAAAATAAATTACAACATTTTTATAGTGCCATATTCACTGAGTGCTCTGAGGTGCTTGGATTGTCTATAAATTATGTAGTTTCTTAGCATAAAAATCAATTTTATAACATTTTATGTCTTATTTTAATTTAAATATCCATGTTTCATGTGCCACATCGATTTATTAATTATTTATACATATTTGTTATTTCTTTTCTTCATGGACTTTTATACATTGCTTATGATGTTATCATTAATTAATTATGTAAAGCATTTTTGTGTAGCTTTTTAAGGATAAGAATTACATATTATTATACATGTGTTAATTATTATATTATTATACATGTGTTAATGTTCTCTCTGTCTGCAACATAAATATATTTGCACCGAAATATTAAAAGTCAACAGATAATAGTCAAAGTATATTTTTTAAATGCTGATTCATTAAAATACATTTGGGCAGTCAAGATGTCAGAAAACATACAGCTGTAGTTTATAGCATGGTTGTACGATAACATGGTTGAATGATATCATGATTGTATGATAACATGGTTGTACGATAACGTGATTGTATGATAACGTGGTTGTACGATAACGTGGTTATACAATAACGTGGTTGTACGATAACGTGTTTGTACGATAACGTGGTTGTACGATAACGTGGTTGTACGACACTACCTCTGAATTTGGCTCTTGTATAATTCTGTTGCTTGGTCCAACAGAGGGTGTCAGATCTGCATGTGCTCAGTCGCCTACTAGCGGCTGAGGGCGCAAAGGGTGATATCGTGATCGTCTCCCCTACCCCCGTTGATGAGGGTGACAATAAACTGCGCTTCTCTATTGTGTTGAAAGACGGAGGTGAGTTCTTGAGTACATTAATGATTGCTGTATGTCTTCTCCCCTGGTTCCTTCCAGGGTGGGGATCACATCACTTAATCTGTTCCGCCTTCTCTGCGAGTCGTCTCCATCTATCGTGGTCTTGTGCCTTTCTCTCCCACTCTCAGCTGTTCATCTGTGTCCTTTCGAGATCTCAAAAACTTCTTCCTTCTCCGCCCTCTTCTGGTTTCCATGCTCTCTGTGTCAATCTCTCCTCACTCATGTAGGTGTCCTGCCCACTACCCTCATCCTCAGGTTTTTCTTAATTCCCACCTCTTCTCTTAATTACCACGCCTTCCTTCTCTCATCTCGTTTCACTTTACACATTCTCTGAACTGAAACTGAAAAATGGAGCCAACTGTTTAACACCAGGTGGCAACACTTTTCAGTTGTTCCATCCTGGTCAAATTAAAATAATTATGGATCCTGCTAATTAAAAAATGGGGGGTGTACGCTAATTAGGGCATGTCCACTTAATAGGTCGAATATGGTATGTTCATATGTTTGTTTAAAACTCCCTCTTGATTGATTTAGCCCATTGCAAATCCAGTTGGTTGATGTTCAAATCTGTAGTGCACACATTTTTTAAGTAATTTCTGCAGGCGGCTTGAGTGCAAGTTATTGTTAAAATCATCAAAAGAAAACTTAGTAATGTGGAGGACCAAATTTCCAGGTAATATCCCACAGAATTGACTTTTATTGTTAGATCAGGTAACTTGCGAAAGTGTTAATAACATTATGTTAGAGTACATCACAGAGCCGGACCAATTTGGCCTTTATTCAGCGAATTTTGACCTGATCCAGTAAAAGCTATTTTAATAGCTTGTCTAATGATTTCACCAACATTAAATAGCAAATTTGCACAAGCAAGTTAGCATGTCGTAGTGGATACTAGATCAATTTCGAAATGAGACGAGCTTTAAATGTTTGTGGAGCAATGGGACGTTTTTATGTTTTGCTTCCAGAAGATGGCGCTGTTGATCAGGACGTTCTACTGAATGCGGTGAAGAAAGCCGACTTTGAGATGGTGATTACTGCTTAGTTTATTTATGCAGATATTCCGTGGGTGACCACCCCAGGAAAGTTCTGCTGCCATATTTATGGAAAACTCGAGTTATGAATTTGTATGTTTTTTTGAGAATACGGGCCCAGAAGCCTACGGTTCATTGAGACATAAGGGTTTGTTGCTCTACTTAAACATCACCATGTTTGATAACATTAAATATGTGAGACAAGTTGGTTGGTGTGTAAGTTGTTAGTATTGTCACAGATTACTTGATGTGTGTACAAGTCTCAGTCTCCTTTAGCTCATGTCTTGTGTGCTTGTAGTTGGACACGTTCCTGTACGAGGCCTACCCAGGCATGACAAGACCCACTACAGTGAGTGTCTACAACTAAACCCACTTATGGGCGACAGGTTTCATTCCAGTCACAGCCAATGTGAAAATGCACAAAGTAGCAGTACTGAGATCCGTGTTTTATTGTAATTATAGTGTTCTGGCATATTTCCATTTTCTGGGAATGAATCAACGAATGCAGCTAAACCTTGTTATGATTGGTGTTACCAGATGCCGCCACCAGTATTCCCTCAGATCCAGCTACAAGACATCACAGGACTTCAGAAGGAAAATGTCGTCACCCTAGAGTTTGAAGTCAGAGATGGCACTGTGGTAAGCACTGTATTCACCTACAGTCATTTTACACATTTTAATGGCCACATCGTAAGATGGACATAGATAAGCTAGAAAGAATACATAGGAGAGTGACTAAGCTGATTGCGGAACTGTGAGACCTTAGTTATGAAAGCTGCTTAATAGAATGTGGTTTGACAACACTAGAAAACAGACTAAGAGGTGACCAAATAAAAGTTTTTAAATATTGAATGGTTATGAGGATATTGATAGGAATATGTTCTTTAAACTTAAAGAAGGCAATAGAACCAGAGGGCACAAAGCAGCATTAGTTAAAGTTGCTTAATCAATTTGATTTTTTTGCTAGTCTCATTTCAAATTAATTTAGCAAAAAATCAAACCTGCCTAGTATCCACTGCAACATGCTAGCTCGTTTGTGCAACTTTTATATGTAGCTTTTGAGAAATCATCAGACAAACTATTAACCCTTACGTGGTCAAATTAATACCAATTTGTACCTGCTAGATAAGAACTCTGTCCATTTGTTTTACGCCACTTTACTGAACTTTGTAAACATGACAAACAATAAAGAAACATGTTCAAACTACGTTGTTGTGTTCGCCATTTGCAATACAGTCTGTGCGCAAGTGCGAGTCATATAGCTACAGGGAGCATACAGGGACCGTTTAGTATCTCAATGTTCATATTGTACTATCTCCCTCCAAGTCTTCATTACTTATTTTAGACTGTAGTGAGGAAGACTGATGATTGTCTCTTAGGTTTCGTAGTCTTCCAGCCAATTCGGTGGTTTGATGTTGCGGCCATAACGTGAGACGCGTGTTGGCATGGTAGGGGTAGGAATCTTCTCGAGTTCTGGAGCGACATCTGTTGACGCCGTTGGGGTCATGGTCGGAGCTGGGGTGTCCTGCGGTGTTGGGGTACTTGTGGGCACATTTATAGCACGGTCTTCATCCATAGGTGCAGTAGGTGGTATGTCGGGCACAATTCCAGACGATGGTGTGGCGACTGCCGGTGGTACAGTTTTCTTGGGGCTCTCCACATTGTCTTTCCATCTCGCAGGAGTTGCGATGGTGTGTGTGGGTTCCTTCTGTCGTCGAGGTTGAGGTTGTGAAGTGCGACGTGATGCATGATGCTGAAGGTCGTCATCAATGGTAAGACGTGGTGTAGCAATGCGTACTGGCGCATATTTCCTCAGGAATTTCCTGTTCCGGATGGTTATCCTCCCAGATCCATCGACTCGGATTACATACTGGTCGAATTGGCGTACCTCAATGACTTGGCCCGTTTTGTCCCACTTCGTGGGGTGATGGCCAGTTTGGTTTTGTATTCTCACGAGGTCGCCAATGACGAGGGGTGGTAGTCGTCTCGTGTGTTCTGACCAGTGTTCAGCCGCTTTCATGTGTCTGTTTCTCAGGGCCTCTTCTCTAGCAACAAGTGTCTCTCGCCAGGTCTCGTGTGGTTTGTACCTACCGGGTAGTATAGGTATGAAGTCCTTGATCGGTCGTCCAAATACACACATCGCTGGGGATAACTTTGTATCTGGGTCAGGTGTATTCCGATATTGGAGGATCGCGCGTTGGACCCCATCTGTATCGAGTTCCCCATTGGTACCAGTGTTGTTGGTTATGAGGCGTTTGACGGTCTTCACACCGATTTCAGCTCTGCAATTGCTATGCGGGAATGCAACTGATGAAAGTCGGTGGTGTACGCCCCAGGTTTTGAGGAAGAGGCGGGTAGTTGTTGAAGTAAACTCCGGGCCGCCGTCTGATGCTAGTTCATCTGGGATTCCGTAAGTCACGAATGAGCGGCGTAGGCTGTCAATTAGACCATCTGCACCGCCTGTGGTCCTTTCAATGATGGGCCAGTTTGAGTACCTGTCAACTATGACCAGGTAGCTGTTGCCTTTATAGGTGAAGAAGTCTGAGCACACGCATTGAAACGGGTAGACCGGTAACACGGGGGGTGTTGGTGGAGCGCTGGGCTGCGATGGCGCCATTCTGTTACAGTCGCTACAGTTTGTGCGGACGGCAGCAATGGCTGGTGTTATCCCGGGCCAGAACACGGATGATTCGGCCCTCGCCGTCATGGCAGATATTCCTTGGTGCGCAGAGTGGAGTGCCAATAGGACGTCCTCTCGGAGGCTCGGCGGTATGACAATCCGGTCCTTGTAGATGACTACACCGTCTATTGTGTGAAGGTGCTCACGAAATTGGTGGTAGGCACGGAGTGGTATAGGTAGTTCGTGGCGGAACTTCGGCATACCGTTTTCGATGATGGACATGAGTAGGTGCATGTTCTCATCACTAGCCGTTTCTTGTCTTGTACGGTCCCATGTGATGGATTGAAGAGACTCGAGTGCGTAGGTCGCCGCATTCCTGACTGCATCATCTATGTTTCCGTGATCTATAGTGTCCTCGTTCGTGCGAATGCCTTCTAGAAATGCGTGTTGGATTATCATGGTTGAAAGCAAGTTCGATGGATCATCATCATTGGGTGTGATGTCATCTTGGAGGTGTAGTTTGTCTGGATGAGGGGTACCCGATGGGTGCCGAGACATGGCATCTGCTGCTTTGTTTTGTACCCCGGGGATGTGTACGATGCGAAACCTGTATCTGAGTGTTTTTTCTTTGAGATTTCTCAGGCGTGCATTTGCGATTTCGTCCAGTGACCGATCACCGAGTATTTTAAGGAGTGGTTTATGATCCACTGCCACGATGAGGTCTGCACATCCGAGGACAAAGAATCTTGCCTTATCGAGGGCGTCGGCCACAGACAGAGCTTCGCCTTCGATGGGGGCATATCTAGACTCGGCCGGGTGGGTGAAGCGGCTTCCGACAAGAGTGATTCTCCATCCATCCGGGCAGCAGAATGGTATGCTCTTAGTGCAAGTGCAATGTTTTTGTAATAACCAGAAACCGATACCATCTTTGGACCAATCTGTGGCAAGGCAAGTCGGCTTATCCTTGTCAAAGATTGTGACACCTTTCTCTATCTCATCGGTGATAATGTCTTTGGATTCCTTGAAGAGTTTGTCTAGTTCGTCGTCCCACACAAATGGGTTATCGGGTTTCAGCAGGTGTCTGAAGGGCTGCATCCGGTCAGCCATGCTGAATGTATACGCCACCTGGTTGACGAGCCCGAACCAGGACCGAACGTCTGTAATGTTTCTGGGGGTGGGGAAGTCGCGAATGGCTTGTAGGTATTTTCCACAAGGGCGCACATTGTCCAGGGTGATCACAAACCCTGTGAATTCTACTTCTGGTCTGCAGAACGTGAACTTGTCTGGGTTCAATGTTATGCCATTTTTGCCACAAACGTCTAGCCAGTGGATGGCCTGGAAGAAGCTTTCCTCCATTGTGTCTGCCCACAGAAGTGTGTCGTCTATGCATTTTGTCTTCTGGGGGATGTCGGCTACGATTTCATCATATCGTCTTGAATATCCGTCACCAGAAGCAATGTACCCCTGTGGAGTAACGCAGTATCTATATCGGCCCCATGGCGTTATGAACGTTGTCAGGTGGCGATCGTCCGGGTGAAGTGGCACGCTGTGGTAACCATTCCAAGCATCAAATACCGTTTTGAGTTTGCCCTGTGGGACGGCGCGGGCTTGGTGGAATGGTGATTGGGTGTGGTGTGTCTCACGTGTCGCGTGGGTGTTCAGTGGTTGGAAGTCCACTGTGCGGCGGGGCTTGCCCGTCTTCTTTGCACACACTACCATTCTGTGACACCAAGTGACCGGCGTGCCCACTGGGACTGGCTCGATTACCCCTAACCTCACATCCTGGTCTAGTCCCGCTTTGACGTCCTTCTGCCAGTGGAGTGGTACGGGTATCGGTTTGTGCGAGGCCACTGGTTCAGCATCTGGGTCCACCATGAGCCTCATTGGGGAGCATTTCATCATGGGGAGGGGTTGATGGTCGCATGTATTGAACGTACTCGCCTTATAGTAGTCGACCAAGTACATCTGTAGTTTCTCTCGGTTGGATTCAGTCGCCGGGAAAGGTAGTTTCGTTGGTGGCGGTGGCGGTAGTTGTCGCTTTGGACAGTTACACGTAGTAGTGATGCCAACAGTATGGGCATGGTCTCTCTGATGAGTCTCTCCGATTGTTGGGAACGTCTTAGAGAGCATGCCAAGGGCTACGCATGCTTCACGGCTGAGGAACATCTTGTCAGAGCTGTCAGTCACGTATACGACCTGTCGTGTCTCTAGTCTGTTTTGGTCCTTGTCTCTGCCAGAGAACCGAAGTATGGCTGCTCCGAGGATTCTGATGTCCTTGTTATTCGCGGCGTGCATCTTCATAGAGACGGGGATGAGATTTTCACGTGCTAGGCCGAGGCGGCTGACTGCCCCGATTCCAATGAGGCAACTCTGGCAGCCTGTGTCGGCCATGGCAGATAAGGATAGGGGTCGAGTACGGATTTTCAGTTCAAATCCCAGAGCCTTGTAGTCCTCCTCAACCACGCAAATGTCTAATTTGATGAATGGTTGAGGTCGTGAGGCTTGTTGCATCCACCTGTCACAGATGTTGTTATAGAGGTGATGGTCAAGTATTATGGAACGCCTCCCGCGTTCATGACCAATCTCTGTAGCAGCACATAATGCATCGAATACTGCGCCTTCACATTCACCTGAATCAGTCCTTTGGGGCTTAGCCTTTGACCTCTCCTTGTTGCGACATACTTTTTCCAGGTGATGATGCAATTTGCAGTACTGGCAAGTACGATTGTAGGCGGGGCACTCGGTTTTTCTGATGCGGAGCGGAGCACTTCTACCATGGCCCTTTTCACCACAGTAGCTGCATGGGCTTGAGTCAGTCATCCTATCTCGGACATCCTGTTGTTTTCCCCGACGGTATATGCTACCCACCGATTCTGCACCTTGCGAGTTCAGCAGTCTGGATGCTGAGCGTTTGCCAGATTCCTTGGCCTCCACGAATTTCAGCACCTCTTCGAGAGTCATATCCTGATTCTGATCCCCGAGTACATCGAGCTGTATTTCCTGGTCGGCTATGCCGCGGGAGAGTACGTCTCGAAGTATGGCATCCGTATAGTTGATGTCGGCTGCGCATGAGGGACATTGTGTGACATAATTGCATATGCCTGCTTGGCCTTTTATTCTGGCTCCAAATGATCGGATAGCCTCGTCACGATCTTGTCGCATATTGTGCAGCGCTGCGCGGGCGACCATGGTATTCTCCTTGCGCATGGCCAGCATCTTTATGGCCGTCAAAACATCTTGCTCTGGCTTACCGGATAGGCTGCCCCCGGCTGCACGTATGAGATCTTTTCGGAGCTCGTCACTGCAGCATTCCAGTAGTTGAACCACTACATCTCCACCTGTGAGCTGGGTGCCCCTGCGGTACTCGTCCCAGCGGGTCTCGAAATATGCCCACTCCTCGCTAGATCCGGCCGATGATATAGTTGGTCGTTTTAGTTTCTCTGCTCGAGTAGCCTGGGCAGTGGCAGCGTGAGTAGAGGCTGCATGCGAACTGGCGTGAAGGTTGAGAAGGGCAGCGATGATGGCGCCGTCTTCAGCTTCTGCTGTCTCGAATTCACAACCCACGATAGGACACTTCATCTTCATTTTGAAATATTGTATTGTCCAATGTTATTGGCGGTGTGGTAGGCCTACTATCGCGTTTCCGGCTCAAATAGTCCTAGTGCACGCACACGCTTCCAATGTCATTGCTGTACGATTAACGTCACGTATGTTTCTTTATAGATAAGAACTCTGTCCATTTGTTTTACGCCACTTTACTGAACTTTGTAAACATGACAAACAATAAAGAAACATGTTCAAACTACGTTGTTGTGTTCGCCATTTGCAATACAGTCTGTGCGCAAGTGCGAGTCATATAGCTACAGGGAGCATACAGGGACCGTTTAGTATCTCAATGTTCATATTGTACTACCTGCTGCTGAGTTGTATTGTTTCAATGCATTGTCTCCTAAAGAATTCTATTAAATCATGAAATGACGTTGTGAACAAATCCTAGTATTTGTATAAATCAGTTGAGGAAGCTGTTTTAAGGAACAGTGTAGGTTGGACATGAGAAATACTCATTCTCACAGAGGGTGATAAATGAATGGAACAAACTGTCAAATGATTGTGTTAATGCTAGTAGTGTAATTTTTTTTTAATTGACATATCTGATAAGGGCGGGCATATGTAGATGAAAAAATTGTTGGACTCTCGATAAGCCAATGGCTTTCCTGCCCACCTGTCACCTGGAACTTGTAGTTTTGGATGGCAATCTTGAAGGAAGTGAATTAATGATCTGTTAAAATGTGATATTCCCTGCCAGAATGACGAGTCCCTGAAGGCTGCCCACGAGGCGTTCACTGCTCTCCTGGTAGCCGAGTTGAACCGCATGGCCAGGGAGAAACACAGGGTGCCTGACGTTGATCCTGAGGCCTCCAGGAGGCGACGGGAAGTCATGGACGAGGATGAGTTCAAGTCTGGTGACGTCTCCTACGTGTCCCCGACTCCTCGTGTCATCGACGGCAAGCTGCAGTTTGTCACGGTTGTGGAAGACAGAGGTGAGTGAAACTTACTTGTATTTCACCCTGGCCTGGTGCAGATTGAGGGCTACTCCTGCTGTATGGATATTAACAATAAGTTTTATAGTTTGAGGACGATACGTCCAGGTTTCATGTAACAAGTTTTCTTTAAATAATGAATTCGACCTATTTAGTATACATGCCCTGATAAGTTTACACCCTACGCCTTAGGGTATAATTCGACAGGTAATGGACTGTATCACTGAGCACTATGCTTCATTAATCAAATTATTCTACAGTTTGATCACCAAATAAAGAGGGTGTTTAAAAAAAATGTCTTTGTTATTTTGAATTGAATTTGTCATGGGAAAAGGTCTTATATGTTTTTAACTATTAGTCTTAAAAAGGTATTAAAATGGTATAAATAAATCTTAAAGCCCAAAGCTGCACGCACCATGACTACCAGCAACAGGTGACACTGTGTGTTGAGTTATGTAATTGCCTCTACAGTAGATATGTTGTTTACAGAAGGTAATGTGGCGTCACAAGCGGACGTACTGGCAGCCATCGAGAACCTCAACAAAACAGGCAAACTACCTGTGAGTAAATATGTAGGAAACATTGATGATAAGTAGGAAACGGTGACGACATGTAGCAAACAGTGACGACAGGTAGCAAACAGTGACGACAGGTAGCAAACAGTGTTGACAGGTAGCCAACGGTGACGACAGGTAGCAAACGGTGACGACAGGTAGCAAACAGTGTCGACAGGTAGCAAACAGTGACGACAGGTAGCAAACAGTGACGACAGATAGCAAACAGTGACGACAGGTAGCAAACAGTGACGACAGGTAGCAAACAGTGTCGACAGGTAGCAAACAGTGACGACAGGTAGCAAACAGTGACGACAGGTAGCAAACGGTGACAATAAGTAGCGAACAGTGACGATAAGTAGCGAACAGTGACGATAAGTAGCAAATAGTGACGACAGATAACAAACAGTGATGATAAGTAGCAAGCAGTGATGACAGGTAGCAAACAGTCATGACAGGTAGCAACCAGTGACACTAGTAACAAACAGTGATAATGACACGTAACAAACAATGATAATGACAAGTAACAAACAGTGACGATGACAAGTAACAAACAGTGACGATGACAAGTAACAAACAGTGACGATGACAAGTAACAAACAGTGACAATGACAAGTAACAAACAATGACAAGTAACAAACAGTGACAATGACACGTAACAAACAGTGACAAGTAACAAACAGTGACGATGACAAGTAACAAACAGTGACAATGACAAGTAACAAACAGTGACAATGACTCGTAACAAACAGTGACAATGACTCGTAACAAACAGTGACAATGACTCGTAACAAACAGTGACAAGTAACAAACAGTGACAATGACAAGTAACAAACAATGACAAGTAACAAACAGTGACGATGACAAGTAACAAACAATGACAAGTAACAAACAGTGACAATGACAAGTAACAAACAGTGATAATGACAAGTAACAAACAGTGACGATGACAAGTAACAAACAGTGACAATGACAAGTAACAAACAGTGACAATGACAAGTAACAGACAATGACAAGTAACAAACAGTGACAATGACACGTAACAAACAATGATAATGACAAGTAACAAACAGTGATAATGACACGTAACAAACAATGATAATGACAAGTAACAAACAGTGACAATGACAAGTAACAAACAGTGACAATGACAAGTAACAAACAGTGACAATGACAAGTAACAAACAGTAACAATGGCAAGTAACAAACAATGACAATGGCAAGTAACAAACAGTGGCGAAGACAAGTAACAAACAGTGGCGAAGACAAGTAACAAACAGTGACAATGACAAGTAACAAACAGTGACCATGACAAGTAACAAACAGTGACAATGACAAGTAACAAACAGTGACAATGACAACTAACAAACAGTGACAATGACAAGTAACAAACAGTGATGATGACAAGTAACAAACAGTGACGATAAGTAGCAAACGATGATGACGATAATTAGCAAACAGTGATGCTGATGATGAGTGGCAAATAGTGATGATGATGATAAGTAACAAACAGTGATGTCTGTAACATCATTTCAATTTGAATGTAGCACCATATTTGATAACTGCAACAAACTTCTCTATGCAATAATTGTATTCTACTTTTACAAATATTGAAAAAAATATCACTAATTATATGCAACACTTTACATATTAATGACTGTACATGTCATTTACAGAATACTGTATTTAAAGAATTAAAATATAGATTATTGACACATTAAAAAACCTGACTTTTCCCACAGCCCAACTTGTCTCTGGTGACACTGTACGGCGGTATGCCGGTTGACATGGAAGCAACAGTGGCACCGCCCGCCGCACGCACTGCGCCAAGCGGCGTCGGCATGTGGGACACGCACATGGGCCTATTCCTCGCCATCATCATACTCGCTACAATCTGCTTCATCATCCTTATCATTGGCTTCATGTGCATCAAGTATCGCTCCAGACGCGGATCGTGGAGTCGCAAGGACGACGAGGTAAAACTTCACTAACTGTATTACAAGTGGAATTGTTTTATGTTACTCAAATGTAAAAACAGACTTAAATGTCTTTGTTTCAAGTGATTTTCAGAAACTGATGAAATTCAAATTTGTCAGTACAAGTGTCATAAGCAGACAATATTAATTTATCCAGAGCTAATATATGTCCGTGCTAGTCAACATCTTTACTGGTACATGGCAACAGAAATGTTAAACAGACTGGATAGATACATTCTTACATGTATAGCAGGGAGTGGACTGGAGACCCACAGTCTGGGTAGAACAAGATATCAAGCATATTAACCCTTTTTATACTGACCACTCATTATATAATTGTACCCATGAAACTGGGTCATTTTGGAAAAATCGGATATATTTTTAAAATCTCTACACACTCTGTGTCAAATTTGATTTCCTTGGCCCACACTGTGGTTACAGAGATGTGTTGTATACCAAATGAAAGCTGAGAAACTCATTTGCATAACATTTGATTTACACAATAATGTAATGAGTTGAAAAATCATAATTTTTTTTTTTTGCAAACTACATGTCCGAACTTCAACACGCTTTTTCAACCCTTCATGCTGTGCATACATGGCAACTCCCAATGGAAGAATTGTAGACAAATGTAACAGCTACATTTAGCAACAAGAATTATCTCTGTAGGACAAATGTGAGGGAAGTTATGAGCTATTGCTATGATGTATGTATGTCAGAAAAAAGGAACACATTCTCAAAATTCATACGATGTGTGAAATTTGATTTTCTCGGCCCATGCTGTGGTTACAGAGATGTGTTATACACCAAATGAAAACTGAGAAACTCAGCATTCTAGATATGTGTATCTCACGTGCACAACATTTGATTTATGCAGTAATGTAATGAGTTGAAACTTATTTTTGCTTGCAAGCTACATACCCAAACTTCAACACTTTTTCATCCCGTTTTACTGTCCATACATTGCAACTCCCAGTGGAAGAGTTGTAGACAAATGTAACAGCTACATTTAGCAACAAGAATTATCTCTGTAGGACTAATGTGAGGGAAGTTATGAGCTATTGCGACTATGTATGTATGTCAAGAAATATTCGTTCAGAGGTGGCAAATCTATGAATCATCACTACAATAAACTTTATTATAACAACAACAGAATGTTTTCTTGCAACGCCACACGCACAAAACATCCCTGTAGCCACACAGACACTTATGCCTTGTTCGCCCTGTTGATGTGTGCTCCCAAACACTTCTGATGAATGGGCACCTGGCAACTGCTGCAGCCAAAGTTTGTAGCCTGCACACGCTCATTCGGCTGTCGAGAGAACGAACACTCACGGCACGCTCGTCGCTTGTCGAACATTCTCTCCAGAGTGTGCACTTGCAGACGACGCTCTGGTGCTCTGGGGAGCTGAGGAGCCCTGTCTGCCCTGGTGTCACCGATCAAGTCGTTGGACAGGTCCTCCAAGAAGTCAAGGAAGGTTGGCCACTGCCTACTGTGGTATGTGTGACCCTGGTCTTTGGCCACGACGTAGGCATTGTGCGCAGACACCATCATGCCATAAAAGAAGAGTCGACGCCACCACTTCTTTGACCGATGGTTGATGGTGTGATAGCTGATTGACTGGTCCATCAAATCGACACCACGCATGTGTCGCTGGTAGTCCTGCACCATCTTTGGGACTGGCACCTGCGTACGAACCCGATCTCTGCGTCGCAGAACCGTGCCTTGCTCCGTCGGGTCATGAAAGTTTGACAATGTTAGCACTGGCTTGGTGTCCATCCATGTGGCAAACACCAAATCGTCCTTCTGCGCCACCTTGAACTCACCACGCTGCAGTTTCATGTTCTTCGGAAGAAGAGCAACAGGCAGCCCCTTCCTGTTTGACCTAACAGTTCCACATGCCATAACGCCACGGATTCGTAGATCACTGAACAAATTCACTGCCGTGTAGAGATTGTCCATGTAGACATGGATACCTGTGCCAAGGACAGGAGTCAGCAGGTCCATACACACCCTGTGTGTTAGGCCTTTCTCCTGCCGCCCTTCCACCTTGCCAGTGTATACCTGGAGGTTGTAGGCATATCCAGTGTCTGCCTCGCACAGTGCCCACACCTTTATCCCCCACTTGATGGGCTTGGCAGGCATGTATTGACGAAAACCGAGTCGACCCTTGAACTTAATCATCGACTCGTCGATGGTGCACTGCTTGTATGGCGTATACACGTCTTGGAAGCGAGCAACCAGGTGGTCGAAGAACCATCGCAACTTCCAGATCTTCTCCCCAGCTGGAGCCGGCACAGTGTTGTCTTGTAGGTGGACGTATCTCCACAGCAGGTTGAAACGATCGCGCGACATGACGGCACTGAAGTTGGTCGTCAACAACCACTTTGTCGCTCTCCAGTAGTGGTGTCTCCGTGGCAAGCGCAAAATCCCCATGCTGAAGCATAGGCCAATGAAGGCCTGCATGCTTGCTTTCGTGGCTTCTCTCCATCGCGAAGCAGTGGGGGGTGGCGGACGAGCAGTCCTCTGCTGGTCAGCATAACGGTTCGTTTCGACGACCAATCTGTCCCACATCTGAAATGAAGACACAATAAGCCTTTATCAAACAATCAAATGTTATTACAATATATATATAATTCATGCCTATTTTATCTGAACTAATACTAGTATATTATTTATTATAACATTTCCAAGCAGACATACAAATACAAAGTGATGTACAGAAAACTAAATTGTATGCATCCATCAAAACTACACAGGTGGGCTTTTGAGTTTTGTTGACTTGGATTAGCATGAAAAAAAAAACATAAAATAAAATAGACTCGAATAAAATACCAGCATATGTCAAGTTGAAATATATTCAAATAATTAGTAACTAACAAAAACAGTATTTATTCAAAGACCACAGACAGTGAGCCGTAGGAAATATAACCGGTTTGGACAAAAATCCTAATGTCGAACATTTCATCTGATCACTCCTGCACTATCGACTTGACTAGGCAATACTAACCTCGTCGTCCCAGAAAAGCCCGAAATAGTACGCAGCAGTGGTTTCCTCTGGGTGTTGGAAAGTGCTTCCACCATCCAGTGTACACTCAGGGACGTTTGTCTGGCGAAATTCGTCAGCAGATGTCACCCAGTCAACGTGAAAACCTTCCAGTTCGTCGCCAGAGTCGTCGGAATCGGCGAACAAATTGGCGACCCATCGGTACCAGCCACGCCGTCTTCGTCGGCACCAAGCGCCTGTGCCCGGTTGAGTGGGTCGGCAGTCATTTCGTCGTCTAAATCACTCTCAAAGTCACTTTCTTCGACAACAATATCACTGCTTTCGCTGTCCGATGCTGCTGCGTCCGCCATTTTTAAATCCCAACGCTGGCTCGATCGTAAACAACAAAACAACTCGCAAAAACACGTCTAAATCAATCGAATCGCATGGAAAAGATGGCGGAAACTGTTACAGGAAGTGGGTCTAATCTCAGGCTGATCACGTGACAGATCATGTGATTGATATTTATGGAAAACAGCCTCGCAATGGCGATGTGACGCGCATGCTGTCGTAAATACGCACCGGTGCGTATTCCGTAGCCTGCGGTAAGTACGCACCGGTGCGTATTCCGTATAAATAGGGTTAAAGTCCTCATCCAACCCGTATGAATCATTATTGATACATGCGTCCGCGGCGGTGATACACCCGTCCGTGGCGCTGACACACCCATCCATAGAGTTTACATGGCTGGGTGTTATGGCTAGATAATATTTCCATGGGGGTGATAACTAACCACCCTTTCTTCCCTTCCAGGTACCAATGGACTCGGAACCCTGTGGCCGCAAGTATCCCCTAGTGATTGAGAACCCAATCCCCGACTCTGAGATCATGAAGGGAGAGGCCCCAATGATGGAGAGCGCCAACCCCGCTATGGCTTACCCCGTCAGCAAGAAGGATGAGGACAACGGCTGGGTCGTACCCCTCGATCAACTCAGCCCCGCAGAGAGGCAGAAACCAGACACGGAGAACACAAAGTTGTAGATAACACTCACTGAAGAGGTGGGCTGAAAATGCCCCTCGGGGGCAGATTTAAAGACCATCTTAATTACACGACTGCTACATCCTTGTGAACGTCGTGCCGTTGTCCGTATGGATCGTAGGTGCAAACGAAGTTGCGAAACTTCACATTTTTGTTGATTCAAATAAGGCTACTTCAAGTTAAACATTACAACTGTAATGTAGTAAATGTTTATATTTGTAAGGCGACACAGTGTAGCAGGTATACTGCAGGTGATACCTATAAAGCGGGCAAGGCGTGTATCGCTTGAGTGTTGCAACTAGAACTGCCTGACAGTTATGTAATTACAGTGTGATTAAAGTTTGTGAAGTAGTCCTTATTGAAGAAATTGTACATTAAACAAAATTAATAAACATTCTAAACAGTTGTTTTTTGCAATGAATAATTACGTTCTTACCAATAATGGATAAATACCTCTAGGAAATGCTGATTTAAGCATCAAGGTGATATTTTAAAGTGGTCAGCGGTGTGTGAAGGTCTTTAACATTTCACCAGAGCTGAAAATTATTTGTGAAATATTCCCGTATAAAATCACTGCTTCAACATATCCAAGTTGCTGAATGGGTGGAATATTTAGACGAAGGCAGTTGAATTTTCTACTTATTTGTCAGTTAATATTCATGGCTGTGAGAACCATAATGGTTTCACCCTTTTTGAGAACGGTTGTTTCTGTAAGTTTGATGACTATGCAAATGCTACAATGTTTGTAGGTTTTATGAAGATGTTAAAACCAGACATTGGGCTATTTTACAAAATATTTACAGGTGTATTTAAACTGGTTTTTTTCAAGCAAGCATGATTGGGAATGCGTGAATGTGTATTTGTTTGTCATCATTAGTTTGAAATATTGTAAGGAGTATGAATGTCTGAAGAAGTCCTGTTTTAGGTCTAAGGAAAGTTTTGTGCAATTATGATACAGTTGAAAGATGCTGTTGAACAACCTCGGCCTTTTCAAAGGCAAACGTGGTGCTGTTTGTATAGAAATGCTTTTCTGAAATGTTGGTATTTGTTGAATGTTGTGTGGTATTTTTACTATGATGCTGTCGCGGCAAGACTGCATTGTTAGCTGTGTGTTCATGCAAGGGATTTGTTGTCAAATAGACGGCTCAGCCAAGGGACTTTTCATCAGTTTGTTTTGCTATTAAATGGAATGATACCGAGGTGGTAAGTAGCAATTTACTAACATAAATCCAAAAGATAACAGATGATCTGTTGATATGAATACAGGCAACTTTGTGTTTCATTTCAGGGAGCTAGAGAGGTGAACAGTTTTGTGCTTCTCTGTTACTTTGTGCGTTGTTCTTTAGTTAAACAAGACGAACACAGGTGTGAAAGCATGCAGTCAAGCCTTGAGGTCACCAATCGAGAAATTAAACACCTCATTTCGTGTAGCCCTTGTTTTTAAATTACTGTTGCCATCTAGCTGACGAACTAGAAATTAGTGTATTTAAATGTTCATATATAAAATGTCAGGCTGGCATAAAAACAGCACTGGTCCTGTAGGATTATAAAAATGCTGGTAGCTTGTATCTGATCAAGTAATTTCTTGAGTGGAACGATATGATGTGTTTACACAAGATTATATACTATGCTTGTACAATCGTTTCTGTCTGAATGGGACATATTTATACATTGTAGCCTGAACAACAAGACAACATATCTTACCATATCTGACAAGAGCGTGTGTGTGTATACTGAATTTTGATCAGAATACCGTTTTATATTTCCCTCTTTTTGTACAAATGTGTAACAGCGGGTTGCTATGTAAGCACATCAATGTGGTTTACCATGTCTGTATGGTCGTCGAGTGCCACATCAATGTGGTTTACCATGTCTGTATGGTCGTCGAGTGCCACATCAGTGTGGTTTACCATGTCTGTATGGTCGTCGAGTGCCACATCAGCATAGTTCCATTGTTTTTGCAGAACTATGCATGTAATTTAGCCGTAGAGAGTAATGATAAACACAACTGTGAACTACATCATTCTGTTGCCAGAGGAGCTGTTTTTGAATACGGCTTTGTGTTTTCTCATCAAGCTTCTGAAAGGCCAAATAAACCGATATAAATTTACCTGCCGTTGTCTGTTGTTTCTATTTTAGAGGCTCAATAGGTCCACGAACATGGAACAGCTTCTTGTGCAAATAAACCTCAGATGGACAGGTCATGTTGGTCGTATGGATAACAACAAAAGAAACTATTCTCTTGATTGTCGGAAGGTAGTAGAGACAGACCGCCCCAAACAAAGATGTACTAAAGCGAAATTTGAAGAAAAAAGACTCAAAGCAGTGCTGTACACATGTCCAAGACAGACAGACAGACCTGGCACATGTCCAAGACAGACAGACCTGGCACAACATGTCCAAGACAGACAGACCTGGCACAACATGTCCAAGACAGACATACCTGGCACAACATGTCCAAGACAGACAGACCTGGCACAACATGTCCAAGACAGACAGACCTGGCACAACATGAACCGAGCTGGCAGTCATAGTTGCACCTGCAACGGACAGCGAAAGAGCGGTCCACGGTTCTCAACTGAAAGCAAAATAGGGTGGTCCATGGTCCTCAATGGACAGCAAAATAGAGTGGTCCATGGTCCTCAACGGACAGCGAAATAGAGCGGTCCACAGTCCTCAACGGACAGCGAAAGAGCAGTCCACAGTCCTAAATGGACATTGAAAGAGAGCAGTCCACGTTCCTCCATGGACAGCAAGAGGTCCACGTTCCTCCATGGACAGCAAGAGGTCCACGGTCTTCAACGGACAGCGAAAGAGAGCAGTCCAGTCCTCAACGGACAGTGAAAGAGAGCAGTCCACAGTCTTCAACGGACAGTGAAAGAGCGGTCCACAGTCCTATTCTTTTTAATGTACAATGACATAAACACAGAAACAAACAAATATATAATTATCAACTGATCACAACATTGTTGTGTTTAGTGGAGTTTGCAGGACACTATTTGTTAGTTTATCCTCTCCATCAACCAGCTAATGAAAGTATGGGTTATACAGGTACAAAGTCAAAGAAATTCTGATTTAAAATATGAATTCACCAATTTGTATATGTTTGCAATACGTTAAAACTGGTCACAGTATTGGTAATACATTATCAAAGTACAGTAGGTGTGATACAAAGTCAAAAGAAATACTGTGACTTAAAATGAGAATCCAGAAAATAGTCTCGGTCTGTGAGAAGTAGTACTGAATATTTCAGTTTCTGTACGTCAACAAACAAATATCTCTAATCAGTATCACTGACAGCTACATTGTTAAAACAACTTTGTCTCAGCTTCGTAGGATGCAACTCCAGTTAACAATTCTGATGCTGTGAGGTCCCCATCTCGTTAACATGATCCAACTGAAGTTTTATGACGATTGTAGATTCTTAAATAAAAACTTAGATTAGGTCCACTGTGAATGTGAAGGGGGAATATCATTGGCAGACGCCTTACAGTCACAATATAATTATTCAACTGAAAAAGTACTGATTCTGGGAGGACATACCAATTGTTAATTTGCTCCACTTTTGACTGAAAACACTGAAAGATGTCGGCAGGACATCTTACAATCAGAATATCATTATCCAACTGAAAAGTTACTGATCCTAAAATTATCTAACTTAAGTTTTATGATGATTGCAGACATTCTTAAAAATTAATTATAGAGAAATGGAAACCATGTAGCAGTCAGTTATTTAATCCACTGTGAAGACACTGTTGACAGGAGTCGTTTTAGCCGGGCACGAATCGTGGTTTTTCGGAGGCCAATTGTTTGGATGCCGGGGGGAGTGGACGCTTGAACGTGACACTGTCCAGCTGCTTAGCAAATCCTGTGTCAACAAGAACTTGACCGATGTTGATGTCTTCCGCCTGCTCCGTGTCGTACAACTCGACACAGATGACGTTGTTACTGTTCCTGTAACATGACATCAACCGTGTCATTAAAGAAAACTTAATTGAAAGATCATTGTAAAAGACATTAAAAGTACAGTGTCTGATCATTTTTATTGTATGTTTTAATGAACCAAATTTTTTTTTATTTTGCTTTTACCATCATCTCTTTAATTTGGCTGTTTGTGGGGCAAACCTTGTGCTTTCATTGCATGCTGAGGCTGGCAATAATGAGATGCCTATCATGTGAACCACCCAGTAAACCATGTCTAAATGTACTTGACATTTCTGACAGCTGTTCATGAATGTACTAAATGGCCAGGTCGGTATTCATAAAGAGACAATGGAGAAATTATAATTATAGAAAAGTTGTGGATCATTAAACTCATTTGGGCGGTCAAGATAAGATGTCTAGATAGGTAAATAGATTTATACTAACAAGATAAGATGTCTAGATAGGTAAATAGGTTTATACTAACAAGATAAGATGTCTAGATAAGTAAATAGGTTTATACTAACAAGATAAGATGTCTAGATAGGTAAATAGGTTTATATTAACAAGATAGGATGTCTAGATAGGTAAATAGGTTTATACTAACAAGATAAGATGTCTAGATATGTAACTAGGTTTATACTAACAAGATAAGATGTCTAGATAGGTAAAGTTTATACTAACAAGATAAGATGTCTAGATATGTAAAGTTTATACTAACAAGATAAGATGTCTAGATAGGTAAATAGGTTTATACTAACAACAGAATAAGAGAAATCCACACTCCAGATGATGCGAGCAAGCCATGATTCTACTAATCCTGACCGTAATAACGCTCAAGTTGTCTGCCTCTTACGAATAGGAGCTGATTTTGTCGACATTTTAGAATGTTACTCCAAAGTCAGACACTATTCCATTTTGTTCTTTGATCTGTCCTTTATGCTCAGAAGACATTCATTTTTAAATGTGCACATGATTGCTGGATATTCTTAATTTATGTATAGTTATGAATGTTATCTTGTTTCACAACATCAGATGTACAATCAATCAGCAGATACAACAAAGAAAAAGGATTTTAATGCAACATGTGCTAATTTCTGTGTAAAGCTACAAAAGTTGACTTACGTAGACAAGACGTGTGCAAACAAGATTTTCCCTTCAGAGAGCTCTGAGAAACAATCCCTGTCAAGAGACAATCAAAAAAGCTTGTTAAAATGTTATCAAAGCTATAAAATATCATAAATATTACATATTACAGAGTGTGCGCACATTGTACGTGTGGTGCACGTGCATGTGTGCTTGAAATAATTAACAGTTCTAGAGTTCTACAGTATGTTATTTACTTTTGGTTGTGAGAGCTTATGATTTGTTAGATTAGTAGTAGACTAATAGAGTATAATGAAAGATAAGACAAATTTGCATAGACAATGATTATGATAATAGTAACATAATAAAACTTTTCAAAAGTTTTTCATTTATTTAGTGTGTTGCATGATTTTTAAAACTCGTGAAAATATGAACAAATACCCACAAAATGCCATCATATATCATTTTGAGAAAATCCTCAAACAAATAAATCACATACATATAAGCATAACAGCGTTACGCCAGCCATCTGACAAACACGTGGCATGTTTATGATCATTTGATGATTGTGATCATTGGCCCGTTAACCAGCGGGGTCACCAGGTCACATACTGGAATCACAGTAACCAGACGATGTTTAAAAAAAAAGGTAAAGGTACGTTCTTATATAGCGCGGTATCCAGTCCGTAGGACCGCTCAAAGCGCTTTACACTTCACCTCCTGGCAGACCTGTTCATTCCAAGGCCATCTCAACTTCTCTGGGAAGCATTCAGCCACGCTGCAATTGCGCGAAGACTATTCGTTCACATTTCCACCACTGTCTGTATTGCGAGGTACTCATTTATACAGCTGAGTGTACTGTGGCAACGTGGGGTGATCAAACTTGCCAAAAGTTTGAAGCGACCGCAGCGGGATTTGAAACCGAGTTCTCTCGACTGAGAGTCCAGCCTTCTAACCTGTATGGCATCGTGCCCCACGTTCTGCGTTCACTGGGAGCAAATTTACAGTGATTTGAAGATCGAAGCACACGTGGTCGTTACTATGGATACATCATCAGCGTAACCAAGAATTCAGGGGGGTTTCCAAAAGGACTGGTTTTTTGAAAGACGGATTGGCGAAATACGAGTTCGGTGCAATATTTCCGAGCATGTTGAAGGAAAAAAAAATCAACTGTCACGTTAGCCGCCCCAGCAACCTTAAGATTTTGTTAGATTAGTAGACTGATAGAGTATAATGAATGACAAGAAAAAGTTGCATAGACAATGATAGTAAAATAATACAAATCTTATATGAAACTTAGTAGCATTTTTTTTATTATTAATAAAATAAATGTAAGTATTTAAACACAAGACTACAGTAGAACCCATCCAAAGCACCCGCCCAAAGCACCCGCCCAAGAGACTTGAGGTCAATTACATTATAACTGCAATTCCAAAATTAGAATTGTTTTTAAAAGTAACTGGAATTGGTGCAAATGTAATTGGTATTTTCAATTACTTTTGGTTTTGAGTATGTCTACGGTTGCTCTGTTCATGTTTATTTCAATATGGAATTGACAATTGGAAATTTGTAACTGGTATTTTTGAGGTGTAAATGGAATTGGCAGTTGTAAATGATGTGAAATTGGAATTGATATAATGTAATTGACCCTGGGTCAAATGTACCCAGGAATGCCCCACTGATTCAGGATATTAGTGCTAACATAGTGACATCAGAATCAACATGTACTGAAGTAGGTTGCAGAGGTGAAATGTTGGAAACCAACAAAACAAGACTATGATAGAATGGCCGTTTTCAAGGGGTGACCATTACAGAGGGTAGACCGTGTGGAGGTGTTTTACTTTCTATGCAATGACGCCATGTCAGCCTCTCTCTATACCTTGCCTCCGTCGACCACGAGCCATCCTCTGTAGCGGACACAAGGGGAAGGAAGCTCTCCATGGCTTGGAATGGCAGATGAAGGAACTGGGGCTGAATCTGGGCCAAGTTTGCTTCAGGTAACCACTCAGCATTGCCAAAGTCTACATAAAACACCTGCAATCAACGAAGCGTTTGATCATTTAACAATGTCATGGGGACCAACATACACCCGGATTTGTCAGTTTATCCCACGCCATGTGCGAATATACGCTTAATCATTTGTACTTCGTCCCACTTCTTGTCTTGGTTGATGTGTTTCTGGGAACCAGACTCGCCCGCGCCCAAACTTCAAAGAGCGTTTCCATGAAATACTCATCATTACCCGTCCGACCAGTGATGACAGGTCCACTGCCAATTAAAGTTAACTTCCTGTATGCGGGCAATAATATTGATTAACACAGCAAGTAAAAAACCAGTGTTTCAACAGGTTGATCTGCCAGGGCTACTGATGAGGTCAGGGGCCCCTGGCAGCGAGGACGCCCCTACAACTGAACCTCTCAACCACTGCCGCAAGTTCGTCTTCAGCGGACGAATCTCCGAGGTCCACTTCACCTAAAGCAATCGAGCGGATCAACAACCTCAAAATAAAACTGTGAAACTCTACTCTATGCATATAAAAGAGAGGGTCATGACAGATTATGCCACCTTAATGGTGACAAATCTGATAACTTGCAATTGTTTATGTATATGAAATCTGGACTATGCAAATATATTAAAAGTACACCTAACTGACTATGATGATAAACAGAACAAACTAAAGTAACTAAAATAAATAGTTTTTTAACATACTATTGAAATATAAATAAATTAAATTGTTGTTTAACAGTGTACCAAAATATATTATATTTATATAAAGCTTCTCTGTTATATTCAGCAAGAGTACGATACAGACACATAATTATCAATATAAAACATTACACCTGATGCCTAAAAACCCTATAGAAACAGGAAGAAATAATTTATTACAAATTCAGAAAATTGCAATTCAAAACATTCTATTAATGGTTGACATTATATCGATCACCAACACTTTGTCCTACTTGCAAATAGGCCAAATAACTTCTGCAGTCGTACAAACTGGTGCTACAATGATTACTTCACACATATATAATTCCAGTCAAGTGGGAATAGCAAGTTCATTATTTTTAAATAATAATTATTATTAGTAGCATTTTAATATATTTATTTGTTTATTTATCAATTCTAGACTATGTCATTAATATTTAATATGTTGTGACATACCATGATCAATATTGGATCTAGCACAATATCAAATACGTAATATTAGCATTATTACCTGCATTTTTATTACCAAGCAATCATAATCAATAAGACATGTGCAATCGCTTGGCATCAACTGTCCGTTGATGACATTACATAACTGACCTTTACGAGACTGACATCAGGATCGGTGTCAATGACCTTTGCACGATACCACCGGCTGTCTTCGGAGAAGCGCGCAACGACCAGCTCTCCAGATGCGTAGATGGTCAAGTCTGTGTCTCGGAAGCCGCCCCGCCGGTTATACTGCTCACTGGAACACAGCGGAGTAACTCAAATCAACCCAATAAATGGCCAGTTATTAAAACTTATTAAAACAAACATTGAGAAAGACCCAATATATGATCAGTTGTTAAAACTTTAAACCCAATAACTGGGAAGTTATTTAACAAGGTTGCCATCAAAAGCAACAATCAAGCTCTAGATGGCAAGTGGACAAGGAAGCCAACAGATTTTTATGTATTTTATTTATTAAAACTTTATTGAAACTAACCAACGAGAAATACCCAATAACTGATTAGCTATTAAAATTTTATTGAAATTAACATCAGTAACGACCCAATATTATTAGATGATCAGTTACTAACACTTTAAACCCAATAACTAACTGGGCACTTAATTAACATGACTGCCATCGAAAGCACTGAGCTCCATATGGCAAGTGGACAAAGAAGCCATTGACTTATCGCGAGTCCAACAGATTTTCATATATTTTCATTTATTAATAAAACTTTATTTAAATCAACATCAAGAAAGACCGAATAGATGATCAGTTATTTAAACATTATTGAAACTAACTTCAAGAAAGATCAAATAACTGATTAGTTATTAAAACTGTATTGAAATTAACATCAAGCAAGACCATCTGTTTAAAGTGAATAAGCATGCCCCACTGATCCAGGATATTAATGTCGAGTGACATCAGAATTAATATTTGTCAAAGTAAGTTGCAGAGGCTTCTGACGCTATGCGTCACAAGCTAAGTATACTGAAGACACTCTTGTGATCACATGGCATAAAAACATCAGTGAAAGAATTGACCAGGTTATTTACCAAAATGTTGCAGTTTTAAAAAGTGGAAAACCATGTTGGGGAAACAGCTGGCTGCATAATGTGAATGCACATATGCATGCATGCGTGCAGTGTCATGCACGTGCACACTTACTTGAGATTCTCCATCAACTGGTCCAACATGTCCAACTTCAAGTTGCTGTTGCTGCCTTCATATCCTTCTGCCAAGGTCAACAGAGGTCAAGGTCACATACAAACCAATATGATGTATCATATTACATTTTATCAACTCTTTGGTCCTCTGATAACAAAGTAATCATACTTCGAAAATGATCAATATCTAGATACAGAATCAGTTCTTGGAAAAAAATTGTGCTGGCCAGCGCTCATAAAAAATTTCAAAAGTGTTTCGTATCGAATTTGTGAACACGGGAAATTAACATTGATTATCCAGAATTTGTGCTACAGATATTGTCTGCTTTGAGTTTTATGGCGCCGACATCTGCCTGGGAAATTCGACCTCCCATGCAACTGTGATTTATACACAACCAGCCTCAAATAAATACTTCAAATCCAGTTAAAAATCATGACAAAAGTCCTACTAAACATGTGACGGTGTATCTGGTCGGTGAGCGGCTTAACGAGGTCTTTATGGCCCCATTTCATCCGCCCACCTGTGCTCCGGTAATAAATACAACGGCAGCAATTATTTTATGGCAGATTTTACTTGGTTCTACACTGTCAAGTGAACCATCACAGGAACATCTTTGGAGCAAATGACAGACCGGCAAAGAATAACAGCAGACACATGATGGGATGTCCCTGCACATGATCTGGTCTGTTTTTGTACCATGAACGATTTCTTTGATGTGGTTATCATTGCTAAAATTATTACGCCCGCCACCTGGCAAGACTCACTTCCCACGGACATAATGAAATCACAAACAGTGACATAAAGGCCAGTATGAGTATTTTTCGTACTGAAAATAGCAAAGTATCTGGAGGTTTTGGTTGATGCTTATGCTCTTTGATGTCTGTGGAGTCCGGGATCAGGTTCCTTTCCTGATCCAACCACCCTGGCTGGCCAGTGGAGGTAGTAGTAGTACTACACCACCCCTGGCTGGCCAGTGGAGGTAGTAGTAGTACTACACCACCCCTGGCTGGACAGTGGAGGTAGTAGTAGTACTACACCACCCCTGGCTGGCCAGTGGAGGTAGTAGTAGTACTACACCACCCCTGGCTGGACAGTGGAGGTAGTAGTAGTACTACACTACCCCTGGCTGGCCAGTGGAGGTAGTAGTAGTACTACACCACCCCTGGCTGGCCAGTGGAGGTAGTAGTAGTAGTACTACACCACCCCTGGCTGGTCAGTGGAGGTAGTAGTAGTACTACACCACCCCTGGCTGGCCAGTGGAGGTAGTAGTAGCACTACACCACCCCTGGCTGGCCAGTGGAGGTAGTAGTAGCACTACACCACCCCTGGCTGGTCAGTGGAGGTAGTAGTACTACACTACCCCTGGCTGGCCAGTGGAGGTAGTAGTAGTACTACACCACCCCTGGCTGGTCAGTGGAGGTAGTAGTAGTACTACACCACCCCTGGCTGGCCAGTGGAGGTAGTAGTAGTACTACACCACCCCTGGCTGGTCAGTGGAGGTAGTAGTAGTACTACACCACCCCTGGCTGGCCAGTGGAGGTAGTAGTAGTAGTACTACACCACCCCTGGCTGGTCAGTGGAGGTAGTAGTAGTACTACACCACCCCTGGCTGGTCTGTGGAGGTAGTAGTACTACACCACCCCTGGCTGGCCAGTGGAGGTAGTAGTAGTACTACACTACCCCTGGCTGGTCAGTGGAGGTAGTAGTAGTACTACACCACCCCTGGCTGGTCAGTGGAGGTAGTAGTAGTACTACACTACCCCTGGCTGGTCAGTGGAGGTAGCAGTAGCACTACACCACCCCTGGCTGGTCAGTGGAGGTAGTAGTAGTACTACACCACCCCTGGCTGGCCAGTGGAGGTAGTAGTAGTACTACACTACCCCTGGCTGGCCAGTGGAGGTAGTAGTAGTACTACACCACCCCTGGCTGGTCAGTGGAGGTAGTAGTAGTACTACACCACCCCTGGCTGGCCAGTGGAGGTAGTAGTAGTACTACACTACCCCTGGCTGGCCAGTGGAGGTAGTAGTAGTACTACACCACCCCTGGCTGGTCAGTGGAGGTAGTAGTAGTACTACACCACCCCTGGCTGGCCAGTGGAGGTAGTAGTAGTACTACACCACCCCTGGCTGGCCAGTGGAGGTAGTAGTAGTACTACACCACCCCTGGCTAGTCAGTGGAGGTAGTAGTAGTACTACACCACCCCTGGCTGGCCAGTGGAGGTAGTAGTAGTACTACACTACCCCTGGCTGGCCAGTGGAGGTAGTAGTAGTACTACACCACCCCTGGCTGGCCAGTGGAGGTAGTAGTAGTACTACACCACCCCTGGCTGGCCAGTGGAGGTAGTAGTAGTACTACACCACCCCTGGCTGGCCAGTGGAGGTAGTAGTAGTACTACACCACCCCTGGCTGGCCAGTGGAGGTAGTAGTAGTACTACACCACCCCTGGCTGGCCAGTGGAGGTAGTAGTAGTACTACACTACCCCTGGCTGGCCAGTGGAGGTAGTAGTAGTACTACACTACCCCTGGCTGGCCAGTGGAGGTAGTAGTAGTACTACACCACCCCTGGCTGGTCAGTGGAGGTAGTAGTAGTACTACACCACCCCTGGCTGGCCAGTGGAGGTAGTAGTAGTACTACACCACCCCTGGCTGGCCAGTGGAGGTAGTAGTAGTACTACACTACCTGTTGAAACATGTCAGTTTATTCCACGCCATGTGAAGAAGCACACTAAATCATTTGTACTTCTTGGTCGACGTGTTTCTGGGAACTAGACGCACCCATGTCCAAACTTCAAAGAGCGGCGTTCAGGGTTGTTTGATTTAAATCATGATTTAAATCTTGATTTAAATCATGATTTAAATCACTAAAAAAAATCATTGATTTATGATTTTTTTGGGCTTCTGGTTTTTTAATCACTGTTTTATATGAATTTAACACAAATAATTGTTTACAAGCATCGAGATCAACAAAGTTTTGTATGTTTTTAATACAAAATACAAAGTGTGCACACTTGTGTAGCTGTATTGACACCAGATAGCCTGATAGTCAAATATTTGATGACATTGTGTATGTTTGAGCTATTCCCTTTCTGAATGTAGTGAAGCCACACAAACTTGTCTTCCAGAGGAAGTATCTTTTCAACTCAGAAGCCCTGAGTTAAAGTCCACTTAGAGCTTGTGCTAGTTGTTACCAATTCAGTATGTTCACTCAAGTGTGACAGTCTTGGTAACAATTGTTTAATACTGTACCAGTTTGCAGTCTGGTTGGAGTACACAGAGCCCTGGACAGGTGCTAATCCACCCTCTCAGCAAACAATAATTAGCACTGCTACAGCCACAGACACACAGCATGCTTTCCTTTCCAAGACAGATTATGCAACTACAGGGGGTGAGGCCTTGTGGACATTGTCTAATGTCTTTATATAAGCAAAAATCATGTACCCTCTCAAATCAGATAACTTTCATTTTACATATCCAAGGTGTGTTTAGTTTACCTGGTAGAGGCTTTCATCAACGTGTCACGTTGATTTCATCAGTACCTATGACGCTTGATGACGTCATCGTACACGTGAGGCAGTTCATAATTGCCCTCGTCTCTGTTGATGGGTGTTCTAGTTTTTCTGATCCAGATGGCTTCCTTGATGTGCCGGATTCTTCGGTTGGGTTCCTTGTCTACAATGTTCACTCCCTCCCAGTCTATGATGTGGTTTTCAGTTGTCGCATGGTCTGTAAGGGCGGATTTATTGATGGTAGACATCAATCTTTTTTTCCTGCTCCTTGTGTATTTCTCTTTTTTCGTGTTGTCTACATCCTTTCTGTGTTCCTCCAGTCGTGTTATTAGTAGTCTTCCTGTCTCCCCAATGTACTCAGCACCACAGTTCTTGCATGGTATTTGGTACACCAGTTCACCCTGTTCTTCTAGCTCTACTTTGTCCTTGGGATGTACCAACAAGTGCCTGAGGGTGGTGTGGGGACGCATAGTTGTTGCTACTCCATATTTCTTCAGTACTCGGTGTACTCTCTCTGAGACCCCCTCTACGTATGGGATGACTACTTGGCTCCTGTAATTTCTGTCATTTGTTTTTTTCTTGTTCTTTTTCTTCTTACAGCTGTCACCTTGTTCAAGGCCCAGGACGGATAGCCACATACTCTTAGAGCTTCTCTCAAGTGTTCCACCTCTTCCTTCTTGTCTCCCTCCTCTGAAGTTATCGTCTCACACCTGTGCATAAGGGTTCTGACCACTCCTAACTTCTGATGTTTGGGGTGGTGGGACGCAAAGTTAAAGTATTGGTCGGTGTGCGTCTTCTTCCTGTACACTGTAGACTTTACACTGCCATCTTCCTTTCTGGTGAACTTCGCATCCAGGAAGGGCATGCTGTTGTTCTCTTCATCTTCCCGCGTGAAAATGATGCTCCCTGTGGGGTCTACAGTGTTCATGTGTTGTTGTAATTTCTTTGCCTTTCCCGTGTGTACCAGGCAAATTACATCGTCAACATATCGTTTCCAGTTTCTCGGTTGGCAATCTACCGGTGCTGTGGCTATTATTTTCTGCTCCAGGTCCTCCATGTACAAGTTGACAACAATGGGGGATACCGGACTGCCCATGGCTACTCCAAATTTCTGCTGGTAAATTTCTCCTTCAAATCTGAAGTATGTCGTCTCCAGGACAAATTTCAACAACTCCATGATGTCGTCTACGTTTAGGTTTGTTCTCTTCTTTAGTGTCTTGTCATTCTCTAGTCTTTTTCTGATGATTTCGCATGCTTCTTTGATCAGGAATGGAACATTGTAGACAAGGAACCCAACCGAAGAATCCGGCACATCAAGGAAGCCATCTGGATCAGAAAAACTAGAACACCCATCAACAGAGACGAGGGCAATTATGAACTGCCTCACGTGTACGATGACGTCATCAAGCGTCATAGGTACTGATGAAATCAACGTGACACGTTGATGAAAGCCTCTACCAGGTAAACTAAACACAACTTGGATATGTAAAATGAAAGTTATCTGATTTGAAAATGAACTATCCTGAAGAACGTTCAGTAATAAAATCATGTACCCTCTGTTAAGACAAGAACCCAAATCGATTTGAATAGAACACATTTGAAAGAGTTTACAAATATAAACATCTATATAAATGTCTATATACCAGATTAAAAAAAAAAAAATCCGATTAAATTTTTTTTATTAAAAAAAATCATGATTTTTTCAACCCTGGCGGCGTTCACATTATCGAAATTGCCGGAGGATAGCAATTAATACGTCAGTTCAGCAACTATGTAGGGAAGAGGAAGTTGGATTTGTGGGAAGTTTTATTGGGAGGGCTGATATGTAAATAAGGGATGAGCTTCATCTAAGTGGAAAGGGTGCAGCAGTGTTTGCGGATGAACTCCCAGCAGCACTTGAAAGTGGCATGGGAAGCATAAAAGATATTTTTGGTAGCAAGCATTGTTTAAACTAGAAGCGCAGTGGGGGTTACTTAGTGGTGCCTGAAGCTGGACAAGAAGCCACTAGTACACACAAACCAATAACAAAATGTCTGGAAAACATTTCTTAAGCTGGGTATAAATGTGTGTGTTTAAATGCAAGGAGCATAGAAAATAAGAAAAAAACTAATTAAACATTATAGTAGAAGATATTAACCCTCACATAATTGGTATAACCGAATCATGGACCAACAAAGACATATCAGTTGTTGAATTAGGACTGACAGGATATATATAATGTTTAGGAGAGATCGAATAGGAAGAAGGGGAGGGGGAGTCATTTCATATATTAAAGAATCTATTCAGGCTTATGAAATAAAATTAGAAAGGGAAGCAAATTGTGATGAAGCTGTTTGGTGTAATATAATTACAGGAAATTCTACATTAACTATTGGATTAGTTTACCAAAGTCCAAACAGAAACTAAGAGGATAACAGAAAATTACAAAACGCTATAGAGTTGAGTGACAGTGTCGGGCAATTAGTTACCCAATTGGTTGAGTGACACTGTGTCGGGCAACTAGTTACCCAATTGGTTGAGTGACAGTGTTGGACGATTAGTTACCCATTTGGTTGAGCGACACTGTGTTGGGCAATTAGTTACACAATTGGTGGAGTGATACAGTGTCGGGCGATTAGTTACCCAAATGGTTGAGTGACAGTGTTGGGCGATTAGTTACCCATTTGGTTGAGTGACACAGTGTCAGGCGAATAGTTACCCAATTGGTTGAGCGACACAGTGTCGGGCGATTAGTTACCCAATTGGTTGAGTGACAGTGTCAGGCGATTAGTTACCCAATTGGTTGAGCGACACAGTGTCAGGCGATTAGTTACCCAATTTGTTGAGTGACAGTGTCAGGCGAATAGTTACCCAATTGGTTGAGCGACACAGTGTCAGGCGATTAGTTACCCAATTGGTTGACACAAGCAACGTTTGCCTTCACACTAGTCTAGACAGTGCAGGTGCAACCTATTTTATGGGCGCCAAACCCTAATTGAGTTCTGATTAAAGGTCACGACGGGTACACAACACTTGGTCGCGGCATCCGCTAATTGGCCACTGATTCAAACTATTGTCCGACAGATGTCCGAATTAGACAAAGACGCAATTCAGGTGATGCAATTATAAATACAAATTGGCCTCGCTAATTGTTCTTGCCAGGGTTTACACAACAACTAATCGCTCAGTTGATAGTGCCTTAAATATCAATGACTGCTGACGTTACCCACCGTCACTGGTGGACTCGTCCTGCATGAGCTCAACGATGGGCTTTGTGCCAAAGGGGAAGGTCACGTAAAAGTGACTGGGGCTGCAAACAGCAGTCACTTCCACCGCCACCCAACTGTCCTGCTTTGGAGGTGTCAACATGCTCTCAAGGTCATTGCGCAAGTACACAGCCCTCCGTTGGTTGGTCACGACATCTGTGGGAGAAAACACACATTCCATTAAGAGTCTCGGTGATAACAACAGAAATTATAATGAAGGTCATTATAAAATACATTAGGGAATGTTCGATGGGACTTTATCAACTGTGATATAAGTATGACATACATCTTCCAATGTAAAATTTTTATATTCATTTAAAACAATACTGATTGCCAACAGTGGACGGAGGGTCCTGGATTCTTGCCACCTCTCCATGCGTGCATACGTGCGTACATCTTTATATATATTTATTAATTTACTGTGTGTTATTGATTGAACATGATGTAAGTGGCTGATTAATAACATTATCACTCTACCCCCCGTATTGCTACATGCCATAACAACAGATCCTGTATTAGGTGATTTCATCAAGAACGTTTGATTACAAAGCTTGAATAATTTTAAACTCCATCATGCGTTGGCACAGATATGCAATTGTTTCGGTATGCAGAAAACATTCATGGGAACATTTCGGTATAATCAGAGAGAATCACGTGATAATGTGGAATTGTCAATTAATAATTTTTTATTAATTGTTCATATTTAAACTGCCTTGGTATTGGCCTGAGGGTAGCTGGATCTGGGGCTTCAGAATCAGAATTATTTGTCCCAATTATACATACCAACATATAATACAGTTATTACTGAGAAATCATATTAATAACAAACAAAGACAAACAGTCAGTTAAATAAACTGTTTACAATAGACTGTGTAGCATGAGAAATAAACATTAAAGGTCAATGTATGGGACAGGAAACTCCTATTAGCCTCATGGACCCTGAAGGCAAAACATTGTTGTAATGTCGTACCCAGATGAAGCCAAAACATTTGTTGACATTTTGGTACATTATTCACGTAGATTGATTGATATAAACAGTATTTACAAGCGGACGCAAATTAGCAATGGATCAGAGATCTTTCACCATTTGTGGGATCGATGATTACGCAACGCAAATGACAGCAGCAAAATCGACAGCGTTGTTGATGCAGATGATGTCAGCGATGTATCTGAATTTATTGGATTATAGCTTACAGTTGTCCAGGAAACACAAAATGAAACGTGTTTTCATATTTCCTGTTGGCCATCTTGGATTTCTATCATGCAAATTATACACTAATTAGTTTAAGTTAGTCATACAACAAGTATTTTAGCAGACACATGTATTGATAGTATATAGTTGTATGTCTTGTGTCAAATACTAATGATGAAAGAAGCAATATATGTTGTATGTTGTATGTTGTATGTAGTACAGTGAAACTTGTCCATAACGGACACCATCGGGACTGCACAATATGTCCGCTATGGAGAATTTAATTATGTGGGTACTCACTAGGTGGCACCATCATATTATAAATGATTATGTTGACGTTTGCAAGTTGATACTGTCGCAAACTGAACAAATCACTGGTTACTAAAAACAACACAGGAGCTATTATTAATTAATGTATTTCTTTGTTTTCAAGAACAATGAGTGGTATTAAATTATCACTAAATTAAAATAGTGTATGTACAACAGTGACGTTTTAAGATGAGGTTCCGTGAAATAACATTGTGTCATTGAGTGTTGAAAGAATGTCAATTTGCCTAAATTTGCATAAAGCCATAGTTTAGCAACAGTTGTACAGTCTGCCACAGATTCAACTCTCACATCTTAGACACCACCAGTCAATTCACTTTCCAAAGAAAGAGAGCAAGGTAGTCTGCTTTTTCTGCAGCTTTCCTTTCAGCACTTTCTGTTCTACGTGGACCTTCATATCAGCAGCCAGGGTCATTTCTGTCCAGACTTATCTGGTCAGTTCACCGGCCTACTTCAGCGCGTCCTTGCCTGAAGTAATCAGACAAGGCTGTTCTAATTGCTCTTCTTCGGCTTCTCTGTCACCAGCACCAGCATAGACAGGTGTCTGTTATGGACAGGTGTCTGTTATAGACAGATGTCTGCTATAGACAGGTGTCTGCTATAGACAGGTGTCTGTTATGGACAGGTGTCTGCTGAACCAGGTTTTACTGTATATCAATTGTGTAGGTGACAAAAACAGGACACACTTGCTAGTTGACATATTTTGAAATTCAATGTATGAATGAGTGTAATGTTATGTGCTACTTGTAGTGTAAATATTCTTCAATAGATTGACGTAAGAACTGATAGGATCATTGCTTATAATTTTTCAGGAGACACAAAATAAAACTGATTTTTATATTTAATGTCGGCCCTCTTGGGATTATTTGCATATGCAAATTATATATTAATTAGTTTCAGTTAGTCACATAACAATTATTTTAGTACGAAAATGTAGACAAATCTATTCTGATTCAGATAATAAATTATATAATTTAACATACTTGTGGTGAACCATTCTAATTATATAGTTCATTATTTGAATCCATGTCTAGTCCTTTATTGGAGGCCCTCAGAAACTCAGGGCTTATAATGTTACGACCAACATTGGTCGCTATCATAAGAGCCACCCATATTTTGTTTTCTACATAATTAATTTTGCAACAGACTTTGTAAAATAAAAAAATAAAAAAGTGTAATTTTTTATTTTAATATTTATTTATAAATTTTTTCTTTAACCCATTAGATGCCAGAACAGCCACCACCGGCTGCTCTACAAAATCCTAGAATAGCCGCCTCCGGCCGGAGAGAGGGCACTGTATTAAAAAAAATCCTGGCTATTAACCAGTGAACTAAATGCTATGAAATTTTGATGTGTAGCGATTTCGGTGTGTAGCGAACATGTCTCGCGACAACCTCCACTCGTCACATGTATAGGTCACCATATTGGTAAATTTTATTTTCGTCTGTTTATATTGACGTTTCGCGGTTCAACTGAAATGCTTTGGATAGGAACAGTGACAACGATGCTGGTGAAATGGAGAATGGATCAGGCATGGAAATCGGCAACCATGTAAGCTGTTTTTTTTGTACTTTGATTGTTTTTTCGTGTTGGCTTCCACTAAATTTATCCATGTAGTTGCCCAGATCATTCCATGGCCCAGATATGCTATGAAACGCACCTTGGTCTGCCCTGCTGATGATGGTTGGCAATCTAAACAGCCAGCTAATTTGTTGCTAACTTGCATAATTTTTACACAGTTTTAATATTATAATATTAATTTTGTAATTTCTAATATTTATTTTTATGTTTGTTGTTGCAGTAAGAACCGTTGCACGGGCCTTCACAGGACGAGTCACCGCAGGACCCATCAAATGCTGCAGTTCGGGGCCTTGAAAATAGCAATTTTTTATTTCATGCACATTGACAAAACACGTGTAACTTGAAAAGTAACCGTCAGATTTGAATTTTTTTTAGTGGGGCAAAACTAACAGACACTACTACATTTGCTGGATTGTATATAGTAACAGCAATAGATCATTGTCAATTGTCCATGAAAAATTTTGGTCGTTATAGTAAAAAAAATTATTCTGTCTTTGTAAATTGTGATAAAGTGTCAACATTTTATGATCAAATCTCATTTGTTTATGTACAGGCACATGGGGAAATTAATACTCTTCAAATTAAACACAACTTGCAATTATCAATATTGTATAGTTTTTTCTACAGATTTTTTAACACAAGGTGCTAAATACACTAAACATTTGCTAATAATCCTGGGAATTGGGGGAGCATTTGTTCACTAAATCCTGGGGTCTAATGGGTTAAATAAAATATACCAAAATGATTTGTTTTGTCCACTTCAAATTATAAATATTTATATTACAAATAGCAAGATATTATTATAAGGGTTAATAGTTACGATATATATGGACAAATATGACAATTTAGAATTTCACATTTGTCATTATATTTTTTTACATGTTTTTTCGCATATGCCACAAAACCACATTGATCATGAGTATGGATCTTATTTGTCGGTATTGTTTGGTGTTGTTTGTTGTGTGGTACACTATGTCAGATACATATTGTTGGGTGTTGTTTACTGTGTGTGGTACACTATGTCAGATACATATTGTTGGGTGTTGTTTACTGTGTGTGGTACACTATGTCAGATACATATTGTTAGGTGTTGTTTGTTGTGTGTAGTACACTATGTCAGATACATATTGTTGGGTGTTGTTTGTTGTGTGTAGTACACTATGTCAGATACATATTGTTGGGTGTTGTTTGTTGTGTGTAGTACACTATGTCAGATACATATTGTTGGGTGTTGTTTGTTGTGTGTAGTACACTATGTCAGATACATATTGTTGGGTGTTGTTTGTTGTGTGTAGTACACTATGTCAGATACATATTGTTGGGTGTTGTTTGTTGTGTGTAGTACACTATGTCAGATACATATTGTTGGGTGTTGTTTGTTGTGTGTAGTACACTATGTCAGATACATATTGTTGGGTGTTGTTTGTTGTGTGTAGTACACTATGTCAGATACATATTGTTGGGTGTTGTTTGTTGTGTGTAGTACACTATGTCAGATACATATTGTTGGGTGTTGTTTGTTGTGTGTAGTACACTATGTCAGATACATATTGTTAGGTGTTGTTTACTGTGTGTGGTACACTATGTCAGATACATATTGTTAGGTGTTGTTTACTGTGTGTGGTATGCTATGTCAGATACATATTGTTGGGTGTTGTTTGTTGTGTGTAGTACGCTATGTCAGATACATATTGTTGGGTGTTGTTTACTGTGTGTGGTACACTATGTCAGATACATATTGTTAGGTGTTGTTTACTGTGTGTGGTACACTATGTCAGATACATATTGTTGGGTGTTGTTTGTTGTGTGTAGTACGCTATGTCAGATACATATTGTTGGGTGTTGTTTACAGTGTGTGGTACACTATGTCAGATACATATTGTTAGGTGTTGTTTACTGTGTGTGGTACACTATGTCAGATACATATTGTTGGGTGTTGTTTGTTGTGTGTAGTACGCTATGTCAGATACATATTGTTGGGTGTTGTTTACTGTGTGTGGTACACTATGTCAGATACATATTGTTAGGTGTTGTTTACTGTGTGTGGTACACTATGTCAGATACATATTGTTAGGTGTTGTTTGTTGTGTGTGGTACACTATGTCAGATACATATTGTTAGGTGTTGTTTATTGTGTGTGGTACGCTATGTCAGATACATATTGTTAGGTGTTGTTTACTGTGTGTGGTACACTATGTCAGATACATATTGTTAGGTGTTGTTTACTGTGTGTGGTACACTATGTCAGATACATATTGTTGGGTGTTGTTTACTGTGTGTGGTACACTATGTCAGATACATATTGTTAGGTGTTGTTTACTGTGTGTGGTACACTATGTCAGATACATATTGTTAGGTGTTGTTTACTGTGTGTGGTACACTATGTCAGATACATATTGTTGGGTGTTGTTTACTGTGTGTGGTACACTATGTCAGATACATATTGTTAGGTGTTGTTTACTGTGTGTGGTACACTATGTCAGATACATATTGTTAGGTGTTGTTTACTGTGTGTGGTACACTATGTCAGATACATATTGTTAGGTGTTGTTTACTGTGTGTGGTACACTATGTCAGATACATATTGTTGGGTGTTGTTTACTGTGTGTGGTACACTATGTCAGATACATATTGTTAGGTGTTGTTTACTGTGTGTGGTACACTATGTCAGATACATATTGTTAGGTGTTGTTTACTGTGTGTGGTACACTATGTCAGATACATATTGTTGGGTGTTGTTTACTGTGTGTGGTACACTATGTCAGATACATATTGTTAGTTGTTTACTGTGTGTGGTACACTATGTCAGATACATATTGTTAGGTGTTGTTTACTGTGTGTGGTACACTATGTCAGATACATATTGTTGGGTGTTGTTTACTGTGTGTGGTACACTATGTCAGATACATATTGTTGGGTGTTGTTTGTTGTGTGTAGTACGCTATGTCAGATACATATTGTTGGGTGTTGCTTACTGTGTGTGGTACACTATGTCAGATACATATTGTTGGGTGTTGTTTGTTATGTGTAGTACACTATGTCAGATACATATTGTTGGGTGTTGTTTGTTGTGTGTAGTACACTATGTCAGATACATATTGTTGGGTGTTGTTTGTTGTGTGTAGTACACTATGTCAGATACATATTGTTGGGTGTTGCTTACTGTGTGTGGTACACTATGTCAGATACATATTGTTGGGTGTTGTTTACTGTGTGTGGTACACTATGTCAGATACATATTGTTGGGTGTTGTTTGTTGTGTGTGGTACACTATGTCAGATACATATTGTTGGGTGTTGTTTACTGTGTGTGGTACACTATGTCAGATACATATTGTTGGGTGTTGTTTACTGTGGGTGGTACACTATGTCAGATATATATTGTTAGGTGTTGTTTGTTGTGTGTAGTACACTATGTCAGATACATATTGTTGGGTGTTGTTTGTTGTGTGTAGTACACTATGTCAGATACATATTGTTGGGTGTTGTTTGTTGTGTGTAGTACACTATGTCAGATACACATTGTTGGGTGTTGCTTACTGTGTGTGGTACACTATGTCAGATACATATTGTTGGGTGTTGTTTACTGTGTGTGGTACACTATGTCAGATACATATTGTTGGGTGTTGTTTGTTGTGTGTGGTACACTATGTCAGATACATATTGTTGGGTGTTGTTTACTGTGTGTGGTACACTATGTCAGATACATATTGTTGGGTGTTGTTTACTGTGTGTGGTACACTATGTCAGATACATATTGTTAGGTGTTGTTTACTGTGTGTGGTACACTATGTCAGATACATATTGTTGGGTGTTGTTTACTGTGTGTGGTACACTATGTCAGATACATATTGTTAGGTGTTGTTTACTGTGTGTGGTACACTATGTCAGATACATATTGTTGGGTGTTGTTTACTGTGTGTGGTACACTATGTCAGATACATATTGTTGGGTGTTGTTTACTGTGTGTGGTACACTATGTCAGATACATATTGTTGGGTGTTGTTTACTGTGTGTGGTACACTATGTCAGATACATATTGTTGGGTGTTGTTTGTTGTGTGTGGTACACTATGTCAGATACATATTGTTGGGTGTTGTTTACTGTGTGTGGTACACTATGTCAGATACATATTGTTGGGTGTTGTTTACTGTGTGTGGTACACTATGTCAGATACATATTGTTAGGTGTTGTTTACTGTGTGTGGTACACTATGTCAGATACATATTGTTGGGTGTTGTTTACTGTGTGTGGTACACTATGTCAGATACATATTGTTGGGTGTTGTTTACTGTGTGTGGTACACTATGTCAGATACATATTGTTGGGTGTTGTTTACTGTGTGTGGTACACTATGTCAGATACATATTGTTGGGTGTTGTTTACTGTGTGTGGTACACTATGTCAGATACATATTGTTGGGTGTTGTTTACTGTGTGTGGTACACTATGTCAGATACATATTGTTAGGTGTTGTTTACTGTGTGTGGTACACTATGTCAGATACATATTGTTGGGTGTTGTTTACTGTGTGTGGTACACTATGTCAGATACATATTGTTGGGTGTTGTTTGTTGTGTGTAGTACACTATGTCAGATACATATTGTTGGGTGTTGTTTGTTGTGTGTAGTACACTATGTCAGATACATATTGTTGGGTGTTGTTTACTGTGTGTGGTACACTATGTCAGATACATATTGTTGGGTGTTGTTTGTTGTGTGTAGTACACTATGTCAGATACATATTGTTGGGTGTTGTTTGTTGTGTGTAGTACACTATGTCAGATACATATTGTTGGGTGTTGTTTACTGTGTGTGGTACACTATGTCAGATACATATTGTTGGGTGTTGTTTACTGTGTGTGGTACACTATGTCAGATACATATTGTTAGGTGTTGTTTACTGTGTGTGGTACACTATGTCAGATACATATTGTTAGGTGTTGTTTACTGTGTGTGGTACACTATGTCAGATACATATTGTTGGGTGTTGTTTACTGTGTGTGGTACACTATGTCAGATACATATTGTTGGGTGTTGTTTACTGTGTGTGGTACACTATGTCAGATACATATTGTTGGGTGTTGTTTACTGTGTGTGGTACACTATGTCAGATACATATTGTTGGGTGTTGTTTACTGTGTGTGGTACACTATGTCAGATACATATTGTTGGGTGTTGTTTACTGTGTGTGGTACACTATGTCAGATACATATTGTTGGGTGTTGTTTACTGTGTGTGGTACACTATGTCAGATACATATTGTTGGGTGTTGTTTACTGTGTGTGGTACACTATGTCAGATACATATTGTTGGGTGTTGTTTACTGTGTGTGGTACACTATGTCAGATTCATCTCATTGCAAACTTGTGATCAGCTCTGTTTATTATGTATTTCATTATGTCTGCATATATTTTAATTATGGATATTAGGATTTTGGTGTAAAGCAAAACATTGTAGGTACCCAGGTCATTTGTTGTATATGAATTTATAATACAATTTTAGTTCTTGAATTTGTAAGATATCTGATACCTTTCATAATTTTAAACTTTCCAATATAAGTTCAGTGTGTGCATTATATTTACTTAAATTTATTATATGTATTGCCTTTTTTTAAGTTTGATTACTCTATCACATTTATATCGCCATTCCATTACAAAATTGGATATCGCATCACTGTTTAGATATTTTAGGACTGACCGTGCTTGTAAAAATAAAATATGGTTGATGGTCAGAATATCTTTTTGTAAAAATACCTGCAGTTGAATCTATAGTTTATTTGGAAAGTTTACAGAAAAAAATTATCAATAAGTGTTCCACGTTTAGCTGAGAATCATGTAGGAAGGGTTATTTTTGGATAGAAGCTGTTTACTGTTAAAGTATAAAAAAAATTCTTTTTCGTTAATTTGTAACACTGTTATTGAAATCTCCTGCTAGTATAACCCTAACATTCAGTTTGATAATAAAATTTGAGAAAATTCTGTTATAAAATTTGTTTTATTTTCATTTACATTTCATTTACATCATTGAGCTTCGGTATAGCACGGTCGTCAGGGTCCATGATTTCAGACCATATTGTAAGCGAGGCGCATTAAGTGTTCCTATATCTGCCACTAGGGAGCTACTAAACAACAGTGATCACCGCCCGCTGCACCAAGCCCAAGAATGCTGTCGAAGCCACTAGCAATGTGTGCTGGTAGCACTGTCTATACGTCTAGACGCAGTAGAGGTTATTAAACAAGTCAACTAGCGTTATGGAATAGATCTGCTATGATGTCGATGTACAGGACCAATAGGCCTATGAATCGAAAATAATAACCTGGATCTGAGCAGCTGAAAACGTATATGAGTTGAAAATGTATGAAAGCTGATAAAACATAGGAAACGACAATAGGTAGAATTAATCATTTTTCACTTCATCTTTCAACCGATCTCAAACGAAGCAAAAATTCATGATGCACCACTTAACATCAATTCATCATTTTATATTCGGATGACGAATTCGTATTTTTGCACACCAGTAGTACCTTTGGTTATGGTTATGCATTTGGCACGTTGGTTTCACATCACAAAAACATTAGATTTATGATGCAATGAAAGCAGGCCATTTCACCCCAGTGTTATAAATTGTATTGCCCATACTAAATTGCATGTAAGACTTTTTATTTGATTCTTGCGCGAGGCATGTTTGTGAATCTTTATTGCAAACCGCCGAATCAAAGCTAACATCAGCGATTGATGCTGGCGGCAGCATAAAACAAACAAACAACAACGTCGCCATTCATTCATCGACATTGTTCACCTAATGCTCATTGAGAATTGTCAAAGCAATTCTAAGTAGGTTTGACAAACACCAGGAGTACATCACGCCAAGCAAGTGCTAGTTATGAATTAGATCAGTGTGGCGATCCTAGCGTAGGCACGTAGCGTATGCTTATATGCAAATCCACGGAATAATGGGGTGCGGAATAATGAGGTGTGACTGTAATATATAAAACAGTCAAAAGGACAAGATGGGACGTTTAACACTCCACTTTTTTTCAAATACAACTACAACTTCTCTGAGAATAGAGTTGTGTCAAGAAGAAACTGTGAACAGAAATGGGGCTGAACGAGACAAGAGTGTTCCTAGTGGAGCTACACCCACCTGTGGTGCGGATGTGCTCGAAGCGACAGTTGTTCCCCTTCCAGCAGCCTCCACGGGAGTTGTAGAAGTGACAGATCGTCTGCTCATCTTCTGCTTCTGAACAACACAAATCATGTGATTATATCAAAACAGTTGTTTTTTATAGGCAAGGCATACACATGCTAAGACTCCTGGATTCGCCGGGAGACTCCCGGAAATGTATCAAATCTCCTGTTTTCCTGGACGGAACAAATCTCCCAGAATTCTGATGAAACCAAAAATATTTTTGTGTGGCCAAACAAAAGATCGCCAATCCCTCCCTTTACTCACACCCACAACAGCAGCAAATGTTAGTTCAATTAGGGTTTGTGCAGAGTGGACAAGGGAAACTTAATAATATCCTTGTGTTTTGCCTGTTGTTGAAGTTAATTATGCGCGTTATTTAATTCATATGTATATATATATATATGAATTAAATAACGCGTATAAATAACTATCTATATATATATATTTGATAATTGTGACAAGCTATGTACCATTAACATACAGCAGTCCCAGTTGAGCGCCCCTCTCGTCTGTGCCTTAAATGCGCACTCTTAAAACGACTGTATATATAATTCAGACTATTCACACAACAGACTTGAACATCAACAAACCTGATTTGTGATGGGCTAAATGAAGGGTGAGGTGGGAACATTTGTGATGGGCTAAATGAAGGGTGAGGTGGGAACATTTGTGACGGGCTAAATGAAGGGTGAGGTGGGAATATTTGTGATGGGCTAAATGAAGGGTGAGGTGAGAACATTTGTGATGGGCTAAATGAAGCGTGAGGTGGGAGCATTTGCTGAAGACTTGTCTAGGTGAAGACAATTCTAAAGGTTCAGGACAGGAAAGCAGAGGATTCTGGCCAAGTAAATGGACTGACTGGAAAGAGAGATCATATACCTTGGCATTGATTGCACTATGTTGACCATGACCAGTGTCCATCCTTCATCCACACAGGTCTGTGTAATTAACTTGAACCACATACCGTATCTTCTTCATTACACACGCTACACATTACATGCTCTGCCAGCCAGGTGACAACCCATGCACTGTCATCACAGGTTTGGATTTATGATGTCTCACCCCAGACTTTAAGGATAAGGAGGAGAGCAACAACATATATAATAGTCCCAGCATGCATGCACACGCATGCACACGCATGCACACACACACGCACAAATAATTGTGCAGAAATTCATCAGACTGGGGTTTATAATATATTAATATTTTTCTCGTATTTAATTAATTTATATCTTTATAACATTTCAACAGCTTTCAGCTGTGTTTATAAGACTGACTACTACAGTAGACAACCGCTAGACGACGGCATGGTAGCCATCGTATACAGATGCCGTGCTGATATCCATTTGATGTTCACAAATGTATGCTTAACGTAGGATTCTGAGAACGAGGCATGCGTGTGTTATCTAGATGGATACATCACGGTAATAAAACCACCCGATTGGTCTAGAGCATTTTACTGTGACATATCCACCCAGATAACACATGGCTTCGTTGTTCTGAGAATCAAGTTGACGTTCAAATAATTTCGAATGCGACTGAATATGCACGTTGGCATAGACACACGATGGAACTGAATGCTTTGCATGTTTTTTCTGATTGTTTTGACTTACGTAATCTTCATCAAACTTCCACATCAGTCCCTTCATATGGCACGAAACATTTTGAAACCAGGTACTGCTGAATGTTTACAAATGTAGGAAGTAAAAAAATATATTCAAATGTTTGTTTGCCATTACGTAAAGGGAATAACATACTGTTTGTTGATGTCACTTGAGTGTCACCGGCCAGATAACATCACTCGGCCAGATAACATGACACCTGAGTGTCACCGGCCAGATAACATCACTCGGCCAGATAACATGACACTTGAGTGTCACCGGCCAGATAACATCACTCGGCCAGATAACATGACACTTGAGTGTCACCGGCCAGATAACATCACTCGGCCAGATAACATGACACTTGCCTGCAGCACTCTCATGTTAAGTGGCTGATAACACTTTTGTGACAACAACAGTCTGTTATTCCTTAAATAATATCATGACAACTAGAATGACAAAAAAGAAACTACAATGCACAGGTGGGAAGATACGCCTGAACGCACCACAGAGCATAAGATACGCCTGAACGCACCACAGAGCACAAGGTACCAAGAAAACAGAAGAACCTGTTTACCGAAGACTGAATATCAGGGACTAATATTGATATTGTACGAAAGATCGGATATCACCTGTGTCATGTCATACCACAGGTTATTGCAGCATGGCAGGCAGAATAAAGGCTGGTTCAGTGATTTTTGCCAAAATTAATCGTGATATGCAATTAAATTGTGTGTGCAATGCATATAGATGAACAACTTGTTTAGACAGTGCATCCTAGATCTTGACTCTCCCCATTCCCCACTTGAACTTTGGTGAAATGTCACCTGCATCGGTCGCTGACTGGCCACTTCTTAAAAAATCTAGGTCATCTGTTACATCACGTAGAACCAGTTGGAATTCTCCTGACAAAATCGTTATGCAAATCGACCTTATGCAAGTTTACATGGCTGATTTTTTCCAGCGTGATATCATATGGCCGACATTGGCCAACAAATTGGAAAAAAATCACTCATGTAAACAGCATTTACATAATGTGCATGTATACACTGTACTGCATTCTCAGAGCTGATTTATAATATTTTTTGAAGAATGTTGCTATTATAATTGTACTCACCATGAGAAGCAAATTACAACAATAAGTTTGAACTGCAAAAAATCATGTTGAATATTCTAGTTATTTTAGTAATAGAAAACTGTTGCTACCATATGCACGCACGCATGGATGTTTACGTTTTAGAAATTGTAAATTTATGGTTTTAATTTAATGGCTTTATTTTATTAATTAAATTGCATTTATAATTTTTTTTTCATTTATTTTATTATTTATAAATTGGTTGATGCTATTAGAATTGCAATGACATGTTTTATGTATGTATATATGTTTTATTTTGTTTATCCTTTGTTTTAAATTGTATAGTTTATTTTAAATTGTATAGTTTATTTTAAATTATACACCTGAGTGTATGTGATTGATGGCCCATTAAAAAATCACGCTATATACGTGACATGGTCACCATCATGAAACAAAGCTTTTACTTACTTAATAAAACATAACATGCATACAATACATACTGTATTCGACCTATTAAGCGTACATGCCCTAATTAGTGTACACCCTTTTTTAATCAGCAGGATCCACAATTATTGTAATTTGACTAGTGTGGAACAACTTAAGTGTCGCCATCTGGTGTTAAACAGTTGGCACCACTTTTCAGTTGTTCTACACCAGTCACCAAATGACACTGCTAGTGTTAAAGAGTTACCTTATTGTCTAGAGAAAAAAATTTTGCTGTACACTTTATTTGTACACATTTTTCATGGCCCAAATATTTTTCAAGGTGTACATTTAGTAGGTAGAACATGGTACATGTAACTGGTGCTTGGCACGCCAATGTTTGAGTAAATAAGACACCCATCACTTTATTTATATTGGCAAATGTAAGCAAACACCAGATGTGATATTTCTACAGCCACAGAACACACTGCGACTGATATTACATTGTCCAGAAAGGAATACGAGCGTGGGACCCAAAAATAGAACCAGAAATAAATAAGGGAGATCACAAATGAGAGAATGACGAACAGAGACAGTCCGATGTCTCAAGTAAACACTATTCATTTGTTCCCCAAGGACAAGATAACATATCAATGGCACCAGATGATGAACAGTGTCTGTGGAAAGTCAGACAGACAAATATAAAATCAGTAATGAAATAAAAAAATTAAAGCTTGTAAATTAGGTAATAAAATTCAATGTATAAATTAAAGACATTTATTTTTCATTAATGACCTAAAATGACACCTCAATATATAAACAAGATAACATATCAATGGCACCAGATGATCAACTGCTAGAGAATCCTTTCTCTTCTGGCGTTCCGCTGGGAGTCCTCGCCATGGTCCCTTGTATGATATAATGAAAATTAGATGCGCTCATTTTAAACGCAACAAAAGACTATGTGAAAAAAATGCTGAAATTCTTAAAGCTGAAAGACTTGCTTCTAAACTATGTAATGACTTCAAAAACTTCTGGAAGGACATAAAACATACGAATAACGCCAGGTTGCCAAATCCTAGCAATGTTGGTGGTGCTTCCGGTGTCGAAAATGTAAAGAATATGTGGCTTCATCATTACCAGTCCCTACTTAACTCTATACCTGGCTCTCCAGTCAGCATCAAGAAGATTAATGAATACTGTAGCAATGTACAGCTTAATGTTCAAATGATTGTTAATGTTAAGGAAATTCAAGATATAATATATGCAATGCCTGTAGGCAAAGCCCCGGGTTATGATAGTGTAAGTAACGAACATTTTAAATATGCGAATGAAAAACTTCATGTTCTCATGTCACTTTTATATAGTAGCATGTTAATTCACGGTTTTTTACCGGATGCTATGATGATTACAATCATAGCCCCCATTATTAAAAATAAGGCGGGCGACCTGTCTGATAACAACTACCGACCCATTGCTCTAGCCACAATTGCTAGTAAATTATTTGAATCCTTGATATTATCCAGGGTTTCTACTTTTTTTATCTACATGTGTAAACCAATTTGGATTTAAAAAGCATCACTCAACTGAAATGCTCATATTTTTATTAAAAGAACTCTTTCGACACTACATAGCGAATGGCTCATCTATGTATGTTACTATGCTGGATGCCTCTAAGGCCTTTGACAAAGTAAGCTATTCACCAAACTAATTGACCGGGGATGTCCTTCTTTTATTGTTCGCATTCTTTATTACTGGTACAGAACCCAGAAATTCACTGTCAGATGGTGTTGTAGCTTCTCAGAATTTTTTTACCGTTTCAAACGGTGTTAAGCAGGGTGGAATCCTTCTCCACATCTTTTTAACGTTTACATGGATGACTTAAGTGTAAATTTGAATAAATTACAAATTGGCTGTCTTTATGCAGGAACCATAATGAATCACATGATGTATGCCGATGACCTTTGTGTTTTTTCACCTAGTGTTGCGGGGTTGAGAAAACTCACCGATTGTTGTGCCGAGTATGGCAATATGTTTGATATAACATTCAACGCCAACAAATCTTTCTGTATGGTTATTGATAACAAACCTAGGGACAAGAAAACTATTCATTCTGTTGTTATCAATAACCATACACTACCTTACACTGAGAAATGTAAATACCTTGGCCATATTATAAACAATAATCTTACTGATGATGACGATATTGCCAGGCAGAAAAGATGTATCTATGTTCAGGCAAATGCTTTAGCCAGAAAATTTTACTTATGCAACAATTCCATTAAAACAACTTTATTTAATTCATACTGTGGGTCAATGTACACCTCAAGTCTTTGGTGTCATTTAAAAAAACAGAGTCTGAAAGGTATTACTGTCGCTTATAACAACAATTTTAGAATTATACACAACCTGTCACCCCGCTGTAGTGCAAGCCATATGTTCGCTACTAATTATGTTAAATCCTTTAATGAACGTATTCGCTCATTAATTTTTAGCCTTTGATGCCGGTTGGAAAAATCCGACAACATACTTTTGGTGAATTATCTTCACACTTTTATTTATTATCGAAGTCCATTGATTAAACATTGGATTGATCAATTGTATGCTTTTATTTCATGATGTTTGTACTTTTATACAAATATATTTTTTTATCCTGACTTATCTTATATATATTTTTACTACACGTCATGTATGTATATTTATATATATATTTTTCTCACTACATGTACCTCTATTGTTCATCATGTGTGTATATACGTATGTTTTTTTTTTACCTGTACATATTTATAATATTATGGGCTCTTGCCTGAAATAAAACATTATTATTATTATAAATTAAAACTGCCTCTGCACTTCAACATTTCACTCATCCAGCTTTAGTATAATAAAAAAATGGAACCTAACTATGAAATGCTAGTTCGTTTGTATAAATTACTGACCTAATGGCCAAAGTAAATTATTTCAACGATTTTAATAAAAGCATGAACTCTTAATAAACCAGTTACACATATTACTTACCCTATTCACAGATAAGAGCATCAATAAATCTGATTTGTGACAAGCTGAATGATTTATGAAGAAGCTTCAGATGTTTTGTTTGAAACCAATTAGACGCTGACGGAATGCAACAGCTTCTCATCATTAACCGTGGGTACGAGGCTCATCTGGTTGTAAAAAAAAAACTTATTAAACCTGCAATACTAGAGGGGGTTGCATTATCCTTTGACTTTTACACGCAATCTGTCTGCAGACAGATAACATCTCTCCCACTGACAAGAGACAGTTTGCGTTACGGAACAGTAGAACAAATCTGTCGGTGACATGCACTCACAATTACCACACAAAGGGAAACAAATGATGCGGCCAACTGATTTACTTGCGCAGTTTAATCTGCACATTTTCTAAACACATGAGACCTACAGAACCGGCTTCTTGGATTTGTTCACAGCTCTAATACTTGACAATGCCGGCCCAAGTGAAAAGCTAAAAGTGCAGGGATTGGAAATATTTAATAATGCAAATGTATTTTTGTAATGACGAAAACAATAATGTGTGTGCGGCACTGTGCGCATGCACAAATACATGCGTGGTGGTAATGCGAATATATAAAGTACTTATATGTAAAGTGTGAATATAAAGTATATATGTATATATATATATATTATGTTATAGCTGCTGATTGTCTGAAACAATAACCTTATATATATGTATATATATATATATATATATATATGTATGTATATGTATGTATGTATGTATATATGTATCTATGTGTATATATATATGTGTGTGTATGTTTGTATGTATGCATATATGTATGTATGTGTATTTCTACATGTTTATCTGACATAATGTTTACATTTATTTTTTATGCTCAACGTGTGTTTTATAAACACATACATTTCTCTACATGTATTTTATGCATATCTACGGACTTTTGTCTGAATTAAAACATTATTATTATTACTTATTTAACAAGATTTAACAAGATTGTCATCCCAAACAACAAGTTCCAGATGGCAAGTGGACAAGGAAGCCATTGGCTTATCGAGAGTCCAACAATTTTATCATCTATATATAGCCCGTCCTTATCAGATATCTGTCAATTCTATTTTTAAACATATTCACACTACTAGCATTAACACAATCATTTGGCAGTTTGTTCATTCATTTATCACCCTCTGTGAGAAAGAGTACTTTCTCATGTCCAACCTACACTGTTCCTTAACTAATGCTGCTTTGTGCCCTCTGGTTCTACTGCCTTCTTTAAGTTTGAAGAACATATTCCTATCAACATCCTCATAACCGTTCACTATTTTAAACACTTCTATTTGGTCTCCTCTTAGTCTCCTGGTCTCTAGTGTTGTCAAACCACATTGTAATAAGCGACTTTCGTAACTAAAGTCTCTCAATTCTGGAATAATTTTAGTTGCTCTTCTTTGTATTCTTTCTAGCTTGTCTATGTCCTTCTTATGATACGGCCTCCATGCTTGTATACAATATTCCAAATGTGGTCTAACTATTGCTTTGTACAGGGGTCCAATTAGCTGTTTCTCCTTATATGTGATAGTTCTCCTAAGTAGCCCTAGAATTTGATTTCCTTTCAAAGCAGCAATCCCACATTGCTCTGAAACTTTCATGTCAGCACTAAATGTTACACCTAAGTCCTTTTCTTGTGTGGTTCTACCTAGTACAGCATCCTCCATTTTATATTCTTTGTCCATGTTTCCATGTCCTATGTGTATGTATTTACACTTCCCAAAATTTAATAACATTTGCCATTTTTCTGACCATTTAACTAATTTATCTAGATCATCCTGTAAACTTTGTTTATCTGTATCATTAGTAACCTTTCTGAATACTTTTGTGTCATCTGCAAATTTGAGTACTTTGCTAGATATGTCTTCTTCCAAATCATTTATATATATTAAAAACAGTACAGGGCCTAATACTGATCCTTGTGGTACCCCAGTTTGAAATCTCACCATCTACTATTACTCTCTGTCTTCTGTGTGTAAGCCACTTTTCTATACAGTTGATTACATCATTGCCTATACCATGGGCTTTTAGTTTAAGTAATAATCTTTGATGTGGCACTTTATCGAAAGCTTTCTGAAAATGTAAATATACAACATCCACTGGAGACCCGTCATCCACCCACTTTGTAATTTCTTCCAAAAAACATAAGAGATTAGTTAGACATGACCTTGCTTTTAGGAACCCATGTTGAGATTTATGTTTTACAAGGAATTCCACCATGTGGTCTCTAATTAATGTTTCGAGTAATTTACATACAACTGATGTTAAACTCACTGGTCTGTAATTTTCTGGTTTGTTCCTCGATCCTTTATTAAATAGCGGCGTAATGTTTGCTTCTTTCCATTCTGAAGGAACTATTCCTTCTTCTAGTGACAAGTTAAACACTTTTGCTAGTGGTGTACTAATTTGCTCAACAATTTCCTTAAGCAGTTTTGGTGGTATCCCATCAACTCCAGCTGATTTATGAACTTATATGTGTGTGTGTTGAGCAATTCTAAGACAAAAACGAGTAACGTTACAATTTGTTTAAAAAAATCAATTAAAAATAATCTGTTGTACACATTCGGTCGATAGACAATTTAGAGCAATATGTTGGCAACAAGCAGCAGCAGAAAGGTAAAGCTAATGTGTCTTCATGGCAAGCTTACAACACCTGAGTACACGTCTTTAAAGGCCCCAAAAACTGATGTTTTCGTTTTTGAAATAATTCTCACAGGCAAACAATACAAACAATTGCAATGAGATATCTGGTGTTATCTGGTGTTATCTCTATATTATGTTCACAGTTATTGAATAAAAACCACACGTTTATTCGTTCCCATTCCAAAGATATAACAATTTTAAATTGGTCAGGTGCTGAGTGACGACCTTTTGAGAATTGCTCATACATAAAATTATATAATGCATGAACATGGATAGTTTAGTGACTAGCGTTTAACAGAATGTCATCGGTCATCAGGGTATAATTTAATCAATTCCTTAGCCTGCACAACATATCAACAAACCTGGTTTTATTACAAGATACGATTATTAAATGTGATGCGTATGCTGAAGCATTTATCACCAACTGATAGTACTGGCATTAAGTGCTCTTAAATAAAAGCAGGGATATTATATAATATAATGGAACACTAAAGATGAACAATGTTGCAATGTTGGTAACTTACAGTCATCACCTCAACTGAAAGAGAAATTCCAACATATAATGTACATTTAATTCTAGGAAAAGCACATATACATACAATCTGCAATAATAAAGATGCTACTACAGAAGTAAATTTGTAAAATTAAATATAAAAAGCACTGATAAAAAATATATTTAGCTATTACATCTATAACCTGTACTCATGTCCTAAGGTCATTACAAAAAATTAAGTGCCTTGACTGATATTTTTATGATTACAATTCAATAAAAACTGCTTTTTTAACATGCTAATTTCTAATGTTGTGCGCATCAGAAATGCTGTTGCACACAAATTAGAAATTAGATTCCCCCTACATCATAATTCACTGATGTTAAATAATAACACACTTTGATAATCTTTCTAACAGACCGTATTCTGCCACACCTGCGTCACCAGTAATCAATAAAACGCGGCACTTCAAACCATTGTCAGTCATGCATATCTTATCTCATGACAGGACAACTACCGTGACGATGGCTTGTGACATGACAACTTCGAGGAAGAACCATGACGACAGATAATGGTGACAAAGATGGATGAGGCTTTACATTAGTTGAACGTATCGACAAATGACACAATCTACTTAGTGACAAAATAACTGGAAAGTAAACTCAACAGCAGTTACACTTGAACATCCACCGGAGTAGCCGGCTGACCAGTCTGTGCTGACCAAATTTTTATTATTACTCAAATTTATAAAGCGCCACATATCTGGGATCAGCCTGTTTATAGGTGCCTACATACATGCAATCATGAAATAATAACGATTATATTATATAGTTAAAAATATATATATATTAAAAACAGAGTATCATATTAAGATTAATGAATACAATATAGTAAATAAATAAATTACATGTTCATAAATAACTTTATGGGCACATAGACATGCTCTCAGACAAGATTTGAATGAGACGCCTCCAGCTAGCTGGTCACTGCTTTCACCACAAAGAAGAAACCGTGTCAAGACTCATCTTGTCGACGCCCACTCACAGCACGAAAAACTAAGGAAAGCAAAGAAAACACACACACTGATCTACAAAACGATGATGATGAAGTAGTTGACCTTCCATCCCTAATGAACAACCGACCTTTGTGGAAACAGCTCGTCAATGGTCCGGCTCCAGCCCACCAACGACGATGACTTAGTGAATCCCATCTATTCTGTGGATTGTTTTGTTGTGAAGCACTTCACCGAGGTCATGACAAGAACGAACCTCCAATAGTCTACACCAAACACACAACTTTGGCCATCTGAACCCTTGTACGTACATTTTGTGACTATGCATAGTTTAAGATTTTTTTTTTATTTTACAAGCAAGATATTCCTGTTTAAATTAAATTTTTGAATAATGGTTCACCCACATCTAGAGCTTCAGTACAGTGAATATTAATTATATTCAAATGCGCTTGTAGCAGTAACAAGTTTGTCCAATGAGTAGAACTTGTGGAATGGTGAAACCATTATGGTTTTGGTAATACATTGTATACAAGAAATTTTATTCGATATACCTTCATAAAATATTTTAAATGCATATAGGTTTTAATGATTTTTACTATAAAAAATTACACTACTGGTACATTTTATTCAATGTAATGTAAGAAATGTTTTGATGGTCTTTATAGCATAACAAGATTAAACAACATGTTAATTAGAATAGAATCTGATTACAATTAAAATACTTCAACTGTGACAAATATTTCATTAGCAGAATGCTACAATCATAATGTCTGTGGCTGGAGTACAAAACAGTTGCACTGTTTGTTTGTCGTAGTAACACAACATGGTTTGTGTGAGGCCCAATATCCTGCTTAGACAACACTTAATTAATGGCTACTTAATATTGACTGAGCCTTGCATCAACAAACCACGCTCCAGTGAGCAGGCCAATATCTGTCCCTACACAATGTTGTTTTATCTCAGATCTTAGACAATGCTGACTAATTAACTGTCAGCTGTGACACTGAATCTGAGCATGATCAATGGAACCTTGTCACTGTTCAACAGATGTCCTGACAGGTCTGGGGTCTATTACACTGCAATGTAATATATTACAATTACTTAGTTTCCTTTCTATTACTATTACATGCTGAAGACAATGTAATATATTACTATTACATTTCAACCTATTACTATTACATTTTCCCTTTGAAATATTTTCTTTCGATTAAACATTTAACACACTTGATCACTTACATAGATTCAAATTAACTGATGGTGTATAATTAATTAAATTACAATTAACTCATACATTTTCCAATTATATTAACCTGTCGCAATTCCAGTCGGATGTAGAAGTTTCATATATTCATTGGAATGAAACAGAAAAGCAATGTCACTGTCACATAACACAGTCTGATTATCCCGTAGACGACCCATACTGCTCGGCTGCTGCTTGGTGGACAGTTAATTATTGGATCAAGGATAGAATGTTTTTCACACTCTTGGTCAACAGTGTGCAGGCTAGCTATCAACTGAGAAAAAACTCAGAAAAGGCTGGCAGCTAGGGTTGTGAGATGGCAATGATTGAATGAGTGATTCACATGTTAAAGACAGTCTGTTTAGTGCTGGAAGCCTGGAACCCTTATCCTGCTTCAGTGAATGAATGAATAGGCTTGTGTGAAAAGGACAAATGGCTGGTGGACCTGGCTTCAAATGACCAATTAGCCATGCAGCAATCACACTGTCACACTGTTTCCTGCTAATAGTGCTATAGTTCATTGACTGTCATTCGGATACTAAAACATTTTATCACCACTGTTGGAAAATAAATAAAACTGATTGTGAAAGACTGAACATGATGCTTGTCCAAGTCCCAGTATGTCAAAATACAGAATTTTTGGTCTGATTATTTTAATGAAATTGAATTTTTGTGTGATTGAAATGTTCAATTGTAATAGAAAAGTAATAGCTCAATTTCTATTACTTTGCTTTCTATTACTATTACATTGCTTTCTCTTCCATCTATTACTATTACTTGAACAATTGTAATCGTTGCTATTACTATTACATATTACCCAGGCCTGGATGTACTTGCCAAGTTTAAAGGTTGCTCCACAAGTCATTTAGAGTACAATGACAAATCAGGTTTGTTGATGTTCATATCTGAAGTATATGAATAGTTTAAGTACTGGTAATAAAAGAGAGAGATAGAGAGAGATAGAGATAGAGAGAGGGCGAGGGGGCAAGGGCGAGGGAGAGATACAACTGAAAATATTGCCATTTGGTGTTTTCAGTTGTTCTACATTAGTCACCAAATTACACATTTCTGTAAAAAGGACAAAACATGGTATATAATAGAATAGTGTACTATTATAATATTTAATGCTTTTACCATTTTTGTATTCTTACCAGTCAAAATCTACAAATTACTCTGTCATTTCATTCAAGAAAACTCATGTTGATGCAGAGTAATCTAATGTAAACCCTAGCTGCTATCATGTAAACCCTAGCTGCTATCATGTAAACCCTAGCTGCTATCATGTAAACCCTAGCTGCTATCATGACTGCTCGTGGGCATCTTATCTTTCCTTTTTGTCATGCAAATTAACGTACAACAGGACTTGTTCATTTACATTACGAAACGGTATTAGTACTAAGCAGAAAATGACAACTGATTGAATAAAAACACAAATATTCCATACATCTTATCAGAAACCCCATTTTACTATCACAGTTTCAGAGAAGAGCAAATTACATGTTTTTGTTGCATCACCAGCCAAGCCGTAGGCTAAACAGGAAACGGAGAAAAAATTACATCAAATGGCACACAAATGCCACAGACATTACAGGCATAAATACTGACACAAATGGTATTCATGATACAATCAGTCTTCACAGATGACAAGTCTATGTGAGCAACAGAAATGACTGTGTAAAAACTGGAAAATCAACAAGATAAATTAGCAATGCTAGCCACACAGATCAACACTGACAACTATTTAGAAAAAAACAGGACCACTTAATCAAAGAGACACATCAAATTTAATAATCCTGTCATGATATAGAACATTAACATGAGTTGCGCCTGTGGTATGCTATTGTCTATCATAAAAAACAACTGCCAAAAAACCTGAAGCTGAAGAAAAACCTGTGAATGACGAACAAAGAATCCTGCCTGTAATGAGCAGTGTATTCTTCACACACACACTGTCTATAATGGTGAGGTTCCATAAACTGTCTATAATGGTGAGGTTCCATAAACTAAATACAATGCTTTACTCTTCGTTTTAACCGTTTGTATCTCTGTATATGATATGAAAAACGAAAATAGGATTAAATGCATTTTGCGATAATTAGACAAATATTATAATCTCTGTGTTATGTCACAGCAATTTTGGAAGTGGACAAATATTAACATTTGTTCTCTCACATTCGTGTGTCAATCATGACATTTTCTTCACTTCCCAATTTCTTACAGTTTAATATCATACCAACATCAGCCGTCTCTCCTGTTGCACGAGTGAGTTCTCCTTGTAATAAAGGGTTTGTTTCTGTTCTGTGGACAGTCACAGAAACCACTTTGTCCTTCCACTGTTTGTTTGTCAAACAACCAGGAATAACAGACTCAGACGTGTCAACTCCTGATAAAGACACTGCATCTTGGTAACCGTTGGTTACTGCTTCTGAAATATTCTCCCCTAAAGTGTGTAAGTGAGAACTGTGTCTCACTGAAGTGTCACATACTAGATGATGATCTATATTGGTTGTGTCACATGAAATGATTTCACCTGCTTGACGATCAACATCAGATGTGTCAGATGAAACATTTTCCCCTGTTTGGAGATAATCCACATCAGATTTGTCACATGAAAAATTCTCCCCTGTTCGATGATAACCCACATCTGATGTCTCACATGAAATGTTCTCCCCTGCTCGATGATAACCCACATCTGATGTCTCACATGAAATGTTCTCCCCTGCTTCTGAAGAATTATTGTTCCCTACTTGAGAAGGTAAATCACCGGGCGTCTCCATTTCTACGTCTTCCGTCACGTGGTGAAGTGAATCCAACCTGGATTGTTTATGAATGAAAACAGTTGGCGACAGCACTGGTAACACTTGTTCTGGTTCTGATTGCGCCAAATGCTTCAGACTTAATGAGCTGGCACATTCGGTTGTGTTTACTGGATTACTGAGTTTCACTTTATCTACTGACCTTTGCTCGCCAGTTAAATCATCGACGGCATGAGATAACAACAAAGGTTGTGTTGTGTTATGCAGTATCGCACCCACATGATTGGCGCCAGCGAGGCCGGTAGTTGCTCTGGTCGGTAATTTATAGCGAACTGCGGATGGTGACGACTCCTTTATGAAATCTGTTGAACAGTTAGCACCACTAGTAAACACTGGATGTGAAAAATCACATACGGTATCTGTGGGTGAATTCAACTGTTTTGAATTACTCCAAAGGTGACGATCACTGTGAGGCGGTCTCATCTTTCTAAAGCCAGATATGTAATCATCAAGATTAACACGAAGCGGAAACTGACTCATTGTCACGTGTCTGTTTGCTGCAAACTGTTCCTTCTTCGAGCTGTCCACTTCGTTACTGCACTTTTTTGAGACACGTGACAAAGTATTCATGTCTCGAGCATACCGTTCCAATAAACCAGTCTCAACAGAATGACAAGGCAAGACCCTCTTCTGCATTCTCCCATGTATTGGACAGAAGGGGTCAACATTGGTAGGCATATACGGCCCACAAGGCCTGAATGCCTTCAGATGCATAAACTGAGTATTGTTGGCTTCTGATGCAAGCCGCGGGAACGATGGCTTCTTCCGTCTTGAATGGAACAGGCTTTTGCTTCCACGCTGATGGTATTTGGGAGACGTTATAGAGGAGGACGAGTTTTCTGGTAGGCTATGTGACCTCACATTGTTTATTCTGTGTTCTCCTAAACACGTTTCCATGACACGTGTTTCGTCGTGCTCCAGCAGACTGTCCAGTCTTGTTCCCGTGAGTCTCACCCCATCCAGCAGACTCTGCGACCGAAGTCCATACTTCCTACGACGCTCACACAATGTTGGTGACATCGCGTCGCTTTTCTTCAACCCATGCAGTGACGACCCCATTCCACAATGTTCTGTCATGTTCTGTGTTCCACTGGTTCGTTCTTGTTCCGCCGAGAAGCGCAGTCTCGTTACCCTGTGTTCTGTCAGGCTTCCTGACCTTGTATCCTCTATTTTATCATCATTTTCATCTTTACACACTTCATCGTTTTCCTTCAAAGTTTGGGAGTTCGATCCAACTACGCCACCATGATTCAACGAACCACTAAACCACCCATGATCCTCCAGTGTACATGGTGTCATCACATCTTCCTGGCTTTTGAACAAACCACGATAATACATTGCATCAACATCATTATGTTCCAGCAAACCACGTCTCCTGTCTGTTTCACCACGTTCTGTACCGCAGACATCAGAATGGTTCAATGACCTGAATGTTCTACCAATCGGTGTGTGTTCTGACGCTTGCTGCGTTCCTACATTTTCACCGCTACTGCTGTTGCTATATCCCACACTTGACAACTCGGTGGATGCATAAAAATCAGACAAATTACTGAGACTGGGACGGAACATATAAGACCGATTATTGGGTGGCCTAACCCAGGATGTGCTCGGTAAACTCGATGAAGAGTCACTTCCTACAGTTGAGCTTGACGTGTCTGGTTGGATGGTAAAACCCTGATCAGTGACAGAAGCCGCCGAACTAAGGCAGGTGTGGAATGGCAACCGTTCCAAGGACACCGGATTGTAATAGCCGTTTCTGGCCGGATCAACGTTTTGCGGCAACTGCCTCAAAGTGCCACCGCCTGGTCTGAACTCAGATTTGAAGTGAATGGATCGCGATGCATTCGTCATACTGGTGTCGTTGATGCACGAGATTGTGGCGATCGCTGCGCCATTCTCTTGCACGCCGTCCGAGACATTGGCGTGGACGCAGCACGGGAGATGGTGGCGGCAGAAAGCAATAAGGACCACCTTAATCTTTTTTGTGTAGACGCAATGCAGAACGGCAGCAAGCAGTGACTTGAGCAGGAAAGCAACGGGAAGTACAAGCATATGTGTTGTGTCATCTGAACTGCCGTAGAGCCTGCAGCCTTGGCAGTTGAGCATCATGTAGATGGCGACCGGAACGGAGCAGACAACCTGCAAGGCGACATCAAGTTGCACTGTGGTGATGAGGTCCCGCGCGAGCTTGGCACTGTAGAACAGGCACGAGATGGGCGCGTTGCGGTGCGTCGTCACGCGCATGTACAAGAGCAGAGTGATAGACGGCAACATGCATGCCGCAAACACCGTGATGACGAACATGAGGTAGTAGGTGTTGTAAAAGAGGAAGAACGAACAGGCAAGGGGATCATCATTCAGATCCATCTGCGGAACAAAGCCGATGACGAACGCGATGTTCCACAGCACCACCAGGGTGAATATGATTGTCGTCTTGTTCACGTAGAACAGGGCGTGATGACAAATGCGCACGTAGCAGTCGACAGCCATGAGCATCAGTGTAAAGTTTGACGCCATAAACGACGTGAACAGCAACGCTTCAGCAAGGAAACAGTTCGCCCATTTAGGGCACGTCAACAGCTGCACGGGACGTATGACGCCGTATAGCCCTGTCATGGTGTCGGCGACACACAGCGTCCGTATGAAGATCATCTCTGGACACCGGCCTCCAGTAGTGTAGCGTGACGCCGCCAGGGCGATGCCGTTTGCCACCATGACCAAAATACCGAGAATGCTCATGAGGATGCCGATGGTAAGATCGGCCTGATTACCAGTGGTGGCGCCACTGGTGGCGTTGGTTGTATCATTGATGTGCAGTGTCGCAAATTGTATGTCCTCCGACATATTCTCATTCTGCTACAGTGGCGCCCTCAAACATCACCCTGCACATCTTACCCCCCTCATACTTCCACCTTGTGCGGTTGCCATGGACGACGGTGGGCTGACACGTACATCCATATCATTTGCCCTTTGTATGCGACTGTGTCAATGTTGGCTGTGTAACAACGCACACAATTTCTTAATTCACTTCCAAATATGTTGGGTGCCATTAAGACCCACATTGAAACACTGCAGTGAGTCTGTCCTCTTTAAACGAAAGTCAGCCACTTGTAGATACGCCCCACGGACATAGTGTGTTTACTCTGTTACAAACGCCAATTTATTATTCATAATCACTTTGTGGGTGTCAACACAAGCTTTAAGTCAGTTTTATTATACTTCGCCACTGTCTACCAGTCTTCCAAATCCACCAGAACATACAGCTGACCTCCTGTCCAGGGTATTAACTGACCACACTGTCCAGTGCAGCTGTCGGCTGCGTGTGGACACTATCAAGACCAGTAGTAGGCCTACCTGTGACTGACTCTAGAGCAGTTTCAATTGCTGTGACTTTATGAAGCACATGAACATCGAACAGTAAACTCGGCACTGACGCACAGTATAAATCAAAGGTTGATGCTTCTAGCAGATTGTCTGTGGGTAATATTGCCCACCTGCGTGTCAATCAACAGTGTTCCCGCCAGCTGATGACAATGACAATGAAGTAGCAACAACAAAGGCACTGTCTGAACTATTTACGTTCAGCATGCAAAGTAGAGTTTCCAACACATTATGTGAGCCAAGTAGAGCCAGTACGTCACAATGTGTCTAACACGTCAGCTCCAACACATCTCTAAGGATCTAACAAGTCACACTTGCAATGTAGAGCCAACACAGCTGTAGGAGTGTTACACATGCAGGCAATGTAGAGCCAACACAGCTGTAGGAGTGTTACACATGCAGGCAATGCAGAGCCAACACAAATTGTCTAACATGTTCTGTTGCAAAATGCAATCAACACATCTCAAATTGTGTAACACATCATGCTGGCAAAGTAGAACCAACACATCTCAAAATGTGTAACAATAGCACATCATGCTGGCAATGTAGAACCTACACATCTCAAGTGTGTTAGCACACAAATGTGTCCTTCGGATGTTGTCAACCAGTGAAATTGTCCTCCCAAGATGACCGTCACAGGTTTTTACAACTGTGCCGTGACAACTTTGACATTTGCCATCCTCATGTGAAGAACAAACACCACCTACAGCAAGTGACTGTAGTAGCAACACTCATGTGCTGCGCTAGTCATGTCTCCTATAACACCTGTATCCACCAGTGTCACCTGCATACTTTGACAACACAGCTGACCTGGCCCATGGTAGTTCACTCTCAGACGGCGCTGGCAGTTGGGTGGTGCCAGTGCCAGTGGTGCGCGGTGGTGGTGGTGGGCAGGTGTTCACAGCCAAGGGCAGGCATCAGCCACACGTCACCTATCTATGTGACATCTGAACACATCATAACAATACTACAGATGAAAACCAACCTGTCGTCTATTGACTAGTGACACAACAGCAATCAACCTACGCCACTATCTATCACACTGAGTTGTGCACATCTGATCTGACATCAAAGTACCAAGTCTCTCGTTTTCAAAGGATCAACAGAATTAATTGTTGTTTATTTCATGTCAATAAGAGAATACTAGTAGTGTGTTAAATTCCCCCCAAAACTACCAGTGTAGAATTCACACGTTCAGACTGTCTCCATCTTTTGTAAATCATTACGATCATTTCCCAGTTTCGGTCTAGTGCATTCAAGGCAATGAAAATAGAAAAACAAATCCCAAAGAAACCCACTGAAAGATTTCCTATTTAGATTATGGAAGAGACAATTTTTTACATCAGTGATTTAATTAAAAAGGATTTTAATGAATATCCCATGAGCAAGAGTTACATCATCAACATTTTTAATATGAAGATGACAAGACTCAGTGACAATAACAAGGAAGCACGCTCAGGAAAAAATTAACTGTATATTTACTCAGTGTGTACTTACAGGTGTACTTACATGTGTACTTACAGGTGTACTTACAGGTGTACTTACATGTGTACTTACATGTGTACTTACATGTGTACTTACATGTGTACTTACAGGTGTACTTACAGGTGTACTTACATGTGTACTTACATGTGTACTTACAGGTGTACTTACAGGTGTACTTACAGGTGTACTTACAGGTGTACTTACAGGTGTACTTACAGGTGTACTTACAGGTGTACTTACAGGTGTACTTACAGGTGTACTTACAGGTGTACTTACATGTGTACTTACAGGTGTACTTACAGGTGTACTTACAGGTGTACTTACATGTGTACTTACAGGTGTACTTACAGGTGTACTTACAGGTGTACTTACAGGTGTACTTACAGGTGTACTTACAGGTGTACTTACAGGTGTACTTACAGGTGTACTTACAGGTGTACTTACAGGTGTACTTACAGGTGTACTTACAGGTGTACTTACAGGTGTACTTACATGTGTACTTACAGGTGTACTTACAGGTGTACTTACAGGTGTACTTACAGGTGTACTTACATGTGTACTTACATGTGTACTTACAGGTGTACTTACAGGTGTACTTACAGGTGTACTTACAGGTGTACTTACAGGTGTACTAACAGGTGTACTTACAGGTGTACTTACAGGTGTACTTACAGGTGTACTAACAGGTGTACTTACAGGTGTACTTACAGGTGTACTTACAGGTGTACTTACAGGTGTACTTACAGGTGTACTTATGTGTACTTACATGTGTACTTACATGTGTACTTACAGGTGTACTTACAGGTGTACTTACAGGTGTACTTACATGTGTACTTACATGTGTACTTACAGGTGTACTTACAGGTGTACTTACAGGTGTACTTACAGGTGTACTTACATGTGTACTTATGTGTACTTACATGTGTACTTACATGTGTACTTACATGAGTACTTACAGGTGTACTTACAGGTGTACTTACATGTGTACTTACATGTGTACTTACATGTGTACTTACAGGTGTACTTACAGGTGTACTTACAGGTGTACTTACAGGTGTATTAACAGGTGTACTTACATGTGTACTTACATGTGTACTTACATGTGTACTTACATGTGTACTTACAGGTGTACTTACATGTGTACTTACAGGTGTACTTACAGGTGTACTTACAGGTGTACTTACAGGTGTACTTACAGGTGTACTTACATGTGTACTTACATGTGTACTTACATGTGTACTTACAGGTGTACTTACAGGTGTACTTACAGGTGTACTTACAGGTGTACTTACATGTGTACTTACATGTGTACTTACATGTGTACTTACAGGTGTACTTACATGTGTACTTACACGTGTACTTACACGTGTACTTACAGGTGTACTTACAGGTGTACTTACACGTGTACTTACACGTGTACTTACATGTGTACTTACATGTGTACTTACATGTGTACTTACAGGTGTACTTACAGGTGTACTTACATGTGTACTTACATGTGTACTTACATGTGTACTTACAGGTGTACTTACATAGTGCTATTCTGTACTCTTCTGTTTATTTTTATTTGAGCCACATTGTGCAAGAAAGGAAAACTCATGCATTGTGGTTGATTAAACGTTGGTCTGCTATTAAACGTTGGTCATTAAACGTTGGTCTGCTATTAAACGGTGGTCTACTATTAAACGTTGGTCTGCTATTAAACGTTGGTGTGTTATTGAATAGTTGAGCAGCAACGGAAATTGGCAGTCGCATGTTGTATTAGTTACTGTGTGCATTGTACTATTTGAGCTAGTGAATTAAAAAATCATTTACTTATTGTCTAACCAAAAGTGCCACTTTATTGATAACAAACAACCTATGAATTACTGCAACACTACATTTGAATTGTACACTTCTGAGCTGGAGGGTTTCAATGTGCTTTTTTCTCTCAAATTCTTCAGATTGTTAATATATCGTGCATGACATTTACTGCGAAGATGCTCCATAACTATTCTACAGAAAACATCTTTATAAATATCAATATTCTACAGAAAACACCTTTATATTTATATCATGTTACTGATGCGTTTAATGCCCAGTTTTTATTTTACCCATCCATTTGTACTCCTATTATCATGACAATTATTATTTTTTAATTGTCTAATAATTGTTTTTTTGTATACTAGTTAATTAATGTTCGTTTATTTATCCAATTGTTACATTATCTCTTATTTGAATGTAAAGCTATCAACAATCTTGACTTTTATACATTTTCTTTTTACCTACTTTATATTTTATAGATTCTCTGTGCGTTTTAGTTTGTCCAGTTCAGTTTTTTTTTAGCCCAGTCTTATCTACTTTTAGTCTTTTTTATTGCATCACAATTATGAGTAGTTATATTAGTCATTATTTATAATCTTAGTTAAATGTAAATACTCCTGACCAGGGTCATAGGTCTGGATATGAGGTTATAAATAGTTTATATTCTATTTTAGCAGATTGGATATCAGAAAGCACTTGTTCTCACAAAGGACAATAAATGAATGAAACAGATTATTTATTATATTGTGTAAATGTTAGCAGCGTGAATGTTTAAAAATAAAATTGACAAATATCTCAGAAGGGCGGGTAACACATAGATACAAATTGTCTGGATTCTTGATAAGCCAGTGGCTTCCTTGTCCACTTGCCATATGGGCCTTTGCCTTGGATGGCAATCTTGTAAAATCTTGTTAAATCTTGTAATGTTTTTGGCACGAATCGTACATCAACTTCTCTACAGGAAACAATTCACCAGGTTACAGTCGGTGATAATATGACACGCAATAGAAGCAATTAGTCAATGAATGACTATCTCATTTGTCTTAAATCTAGACAAAACCAAGGTAGCGTCACCAGGAAATGACGCACACTGCTACGCCACAGAGGAGGTGATGTATTTGTTTGGGACAGTATTAAGTAGCAATTACGGCATCAGACAATGCTTCAGACCATGTCTCTCTACAGACCGTGTCTGACTCGATGTATGGTCTCTCTACAAACCATGTTTGGCATGAGGTAGGGTCTATCTCCTCTCTCTCCCCTTTCCTCACTCTCCTCTCTGCCTACTGTTCCCTCTTTCCTGTCTCCTCTCTCTCCCCTCTTTCCCCTCTCTTGTCTCTCTCCCCTTTCATCTCTCTCCTCTCTATCCCCTTTCTTCTCTCCTCTCTCCCCACTGTCCCCTCTCTCGTCTCTCTCATCTCTCTCCCCTTTCATCTCTCTCCTCTCTATCCCCTTTCTTCTCTCCTCTCTCATCTCTCTCCCCTTTCCTCTCTCTCCTCTCTCCCCACTGTCCCATCTTTCGTCTCTCTCCCCTTTTCTCTCGGAGATGGAGAAGATTGTGACAAAGTTAATCTTCAGAAGAAGGTGATTAACTGTAGAAGATCTGAAGAGTTCTTTCTATTTTAAGCTGTGTGACAGCGATGTATTCAATATTCTGATAAAATTAACTATACTTACATTGATCAAGTGAAATGAACAACAAACTGATTGCAAAGGTTATTATTTGACATTTAATGTACAATAAAAGTGATCAAAGAATACACCTCCAAAATGGCACGTCAAAATGAGATGGTTTATAGCAGATAATTTCAGTCGCACCAATTTGACAGATCCGGTTACAAATGCACTTCTTCGTAAAGCACAATGGAATTATCAATTTGAAAATGTCATTCGCTGGAACAACCATCAATATCTGTCATAACCTTTGCCATCCTATTATTTATTCATCGTCACGTTGGCTTGCCAGCGGTAATGAAGAGACTAACGACAACAAACACACTATGGTTGATTAAAGTTTTGTCAGGTGGGTGGACTAACGAGTTAGCATGCAAATCACCTGTTCGTCTGTTATTGTGGATACCTGCACTAAAGTATCATGGCTTTTGTAACAAATACCAATAGCTCCTACAGTGGGAAATTGAAATCGTCAAAACAAAACATTCTTGTGTTAAAAACAACTTTTCCCCGAGGAGTTTCAAATGTGCATTGCCTGACTGATGGAACTTTACCATTTACCTGAGTGCAGATAACTGTCTAATAAATGAAATCCCTTTGGAACTGCAGCATGTTATGACAGTTTATCTGTCGCCATTGATATATATCCTTTTGTCCAGTTTGGCCATTAAATATTTTGCGTTCAATGTTGCCTAGCAACATGACAAAAATATGGGAGAAGACTTTCCGAATCATTTCCACAACTTGATGCACAGGGCTTCCATCTGCAAGTCATGATGGTTTGTTAAAAAGTTAATGCAGGTTTTATATAGCATATTACCAAAAACTACAAATGCGATTTGCTGTTTAATCTTAAACAAATGCACTGGTATCAATCATTTATGCAATTCTATGTAAAATGCCCAAGAGCATTTTTTTAAGTGGATTCTGGTGATGTATAAATTCATATCATTACTATGTAATACAGCTACAATATACTGAAAATTAGATGGCTGTAGTACAAAAGGGAGAATTTTGCATGACATATCAACCATAATGTTCCTACAGAGAGACGTTTCCAATTTTCCACTTGGGCAGGGCAAATAGTTCTACTAATAACAAGAAATAATTAGGAATAATTTATCATTACATTAATGAACTGAGAGAACTTACCACTTTATATATCAGACTGGTTCTTAAACGTTTTGTGCTAAAACAACACGACCGTTCGTTTCACACATTTTTCATCATAACTGAGTGGACCTGAAAGATATTGATTTATATTATAACTGTTCAGTTCACATACATTTTCCACCAAGTTGACCCAAGCACAGATATAAACATACTGATTTATAAAACTGTTTACGTCACATTCATTTTATATCCATAGTACAACGTCACAACGGCACAGAATGTGTCGAAGCTGGCGCTTTATAAAACCATTTAGTTTGTATAGTGTGGAATTAAGTGTTTAATAAACTAGCCACTGAGTCACACGGGGAGGAGCTGCCCTTTAGGAACTGACCACAATAATGGTCAGGTAGTGGTCATCTGGACATAGCAGCATTAAACATTGACGGGTCAGTTTAATAAATGTACAAACAGCTGGACCAGAATCGATTCAGTGAAATGGTCATAAAATCGGAAGGTTACATCTACGTTACTTCTTAAACATCACGTCTAGTTCAGGCACACAGAGGCCAGTGCATTTAGCTGGAGGGGGGAGTGATTCACTGGACATTTTCACAGAAAACTGGTAAGTATGCTGGACACCCCAGCTGGTCACCATAGGCTGGGGGGGATTTCCGAAGAGGGCCAATCAGTTTAACAGCATGACTGTCAAATAAAGCAAATATCACTGAACATATTGATAAAAACTGTCTTCAGCGTCTTCTTGGAAATAATTATTGAAAGGTAGGCACCCACCGCAGCTTGCACTCCATGCCATGTATTATGCACGTATATTTATATTTCTGCATATTATGTGTGCATGCATGCATGCACACGCACACGCACACACTTTGTACCTTTTTGGGTGAAGAAACTGGCTGTACAGCCACAGTGGGGCAGTAGATACAGAGAATACCCAGCAACACCTAATACAGCTAATTGTACCTTTGTATAGAACAGTACAGTACAGTTAGCTAATTGTACCTTTGTATAGAACAGTACAGTACAGTTAGCTAATTGTACCTTTGTATAGAACAGTAGTACAGTTAGGCCTCATTTAGAATTGTACCTTTGTATAGAACAGTACAGTACAGTTAGGCCTCATTTAGAATACTGGACACAAACTTGAAGACCATATCGTTAGAAGGATATAGATACGCTAGAATGAATACAGAGGAGAGCAACATGCCATGGAGATTATGAGGTCATATTAAAGTTTTTAAGATATTGAATGGCTATAACAATATTGATAGCAGTATTGTTTCACTTATGGAAGATAGAAGAAACAGAGGACATGAAATAATGTTAGTGTGTGTGGATTAGATATCAGAAAGTATTCACTCTCACAAAGGACAATATATGAATGGAACAAATTATCTACTGATTGTTCAAATGCTAGTAGTGTGAATATGACAAACATCTCAGAAGGGTGGGTTATACATTGAACGTTGAATTATATGTGGAATGATGTGGAATGAATGTGTGAATGAATGCACTGGCACAGAAAAAAATTAGGTAATAATAATAATATTTATTTTATTTTATAAAAATAATAATATATAAATATTATTATATAAAATAAATATTATTATATATATAATAATATATTTATTTTATATAGTGCCACGTCCAATACAGTTCACAGCGCTTTACAGAAAATATACAGAAACATAATGCATTGTAATAAAAACAATACTTGTTGGACTCTGGATAAACCACCTGGGTTTCCTCTGCTTTGCTTTTGGATGGCAATCTTGCTAAACTAGCAGCCATTACATTAACACAGACCTTCAGCCCAGCGGGATACATTAAATGACTTCAATATGAAGTAGGTGAAAGGTTACTAATACGTAAACTAGGCTATGTATCACGTACACTAGAGCCTGAAATTATTTAATTGCCACAACGCCGTGTGTAAGTAGGAGCACTAGCGCAGAATAATTGTGACAAGTACTTGATGACATCCACAGTCACCACGTTTACACCAGTCTATCAGTCTAAGTGCTTTTCAAAGAGTCATTTATTGATTGTCAACACAGGTATGTAATCAATTTCCTGGCTCTTGAGATGGAACCGATATAGTTGCACATGCATATATCACAAAGAGTTAGCTACTGAATACTCCTGCATACATCACAGAGAGTTAGCTACTGAATACTCCTGCATATATCACAGAGAGTTAGCTACTGAATACTCCTGCATACATCACAGAGAGTTAGCTACTGAATACTCCTGCATACATCACAGAGAGTTAGCTACTGAATACTCCTGCATATAACACAGAGTTAGCTACTGAATACTCCTGCATATATCACAGAGTTAGCTACTGAATACTCCTGCATATATCAGAGAGAGTTAGCTACTGAATACTCCTGCATATATCACAGAGAGTTAACTATTGAATACTCCTGCATACATCACATAGAGTTAGCTACTGAATACTCCTGCATACATTACAGATAGTTAGCTACTGAATACTCCTGCATACATCACAGAGAGTTAGCTACTGAATACTCCTGCATACATCACATAGAGTTAGCTACTGAATACTCCTGCATACATCACAGAGAGTGAGCTACTGAATACTCCTGCATGCATCATAGAGTTAGCTACTGAATACTCCTGCATACATCACATACAGTTAGCTACTGAATACTCCTGCATATATCACACGCAGTTAGCTACTGAATACTCCAGCACACATCACATGCATTTAGCTACTGAATACTACAGAATACACCACACATAGTTAGCTACTAATACTCCAGCACACATCACACACAGTTAGCTAATGAATATTCCAGTATACATCACAGGCAGTTAGCTACTGAATACTCCAGGACATATCACAGGCAGTTAGCTACTGAATACCCCAGCACACACTATAGACAGTTAGCAATTGAATACTCCAGGACATATCAGAGGCAGTTAGCTACTGAGTGTTGCAGAATACATCTCAGACAGATAGCTACTGAATACCCCAGCACACATTATAGACAGTTAGCAATTGAATACTCCAGGACATATCAGAGGCAGTTAGCTACTGAGTGTTGAAGACTACATCTCAGACAGTTAGCTACTGAATACCCCAGCACACACTAGACAGTTAGCAATTGAATATTACAGGACACAGTTAGCTACTGAATACTGAAGAATACATCACAGACAGGTAGCTACTGAATACTGAAGAATACATCACAGACAGGTAGCTACTGAATACTGAAGAATACATCACAGACAGGTAGCTACTGAATACTGAAGAATACATCACAGACAGGTAGCTACTGAATACTGAAGAATACATCACAGACAGGTAGCTACTGAATACTGAAGAATACATCACAGACAGGTAGCTACTGAATACTGAAGAATACATCACAGACAGGTAGCTACTGAATACTACAGAATACATCACAGACAGGTAGCTACTGAATACTCCAGGACACATCACGGGCTGTTAGCTGCTGTATACTGCAAAATATATCACAGACAGTTAGCTACTGAATACCCAAGAATACATTTCACTGATTTCAGGCTACTGAATATGAATTGCAAAGACTGTGGAAAGAGAAAAGCGGATTAGCACACTGATTTTAAACTAGGCCTTCATATGGCGATTCCTTGATGTCCAAAGCCAAACTACTTCTAGCAGACCAGCATTCCATGATAGAATATTTTTAATAGCATCTCAACTATTTGGTTCCTGTGTTCCTATATGACCTACAACAGGTGGCACCAGTCTGCTTTCTTATTTTTAATAACCTTTAATTTTACAACACTAATATTCAATGCTGCACTGATCATTCTTGTGGTCATAATGTACTCCTAGCATTCCCTTTTCACTAATTTCAATAAAAATTCCTTTCCGCCCCAAAATCCTCAGCTTCCTAACGGATACCAACAGTGACAAATATTTCAAGACATGCAGAATAGTTCTACTTTCAAAGTACAAATTAAAGGGACACATGGCAGGCAAGCAGGTTTTTTTAATGCCATCTAATAATTTTCACCATAACTTCGTTTCATTTTGATTAGTGTAATATAAGAAAACATATTTTGAGTTTTGTAATTGAATAATTCTAGAAATCCATGACTACCAAAATTTTTTTATGTTGCAGGTGAGTAATTGAGAAAAGAAAATATAATTTTTTTTTATTTGTAACCTAGGTAATTTGATATAGGTCTTATGCATGGACACCTTTGTTGTATTTGATATGTAATCATGCATCGTGCACTTCAGTCCAAAATCCATCCATTCATGTAGGTGATCGACGACCAATGCCCACACAGATGTAACAGTTTCATTCAGTGTCTGTAGGAACGCATCATTATATCATCATACGTCTTGACATTATATCACATACGACCTTGTGGAAAGAAATGGCAAATTTTATGAGAATCACAGCACCTATTATTGGTTTCGGCAGAGCACAGAATGAAACAAAATCACCTGCAGTTAGTTGTTAATTTCCACAGGTAAATTCTGCCAAAAAAGGTATGGGATAATGTCAACCTATCAGTGACCATCAAAAGCTCTTGTCAGCAGCAATGCGCACTACTATAATGATCTGTCAGGAATATTCTAGACTCAACTAATTGGCTACATTAGACTTATTTAATGAAATGTACATAACATATTTTTTAATATTCTTTTTAATATAACATATAATTAAATAAAAAATGTGTGCTTAATACCTTTATATTGAGTTAACATTTGTTTCATACATACATGCATACATACAAGTACGTATGAACGATGGAATAAACAAAATGACAGATTGAATACACACACGCACGCACGCAAGCACGCACGCACGCACGCACGCACGCACGCACGCACGCACGCACGCAGTACATATAATATTAAAGATCCTTTGAACGTCAGCCATATCATATTTTCATCCATACACATATCTTCCAGTGACAGTTTTCCGCTTCCTGTTCACCAAAATAACAAGCCTCGCCAGTGCAGCTTGCATAGAAATTCAAATATAATTCAACAAAAACTACAGGTTCGCACACAAACAGCACTAAAACATCATGACAGACAAAAAACAACAGCAATGCTCTTGCCCATAATTCATCTACGAAGGAAATTAGCTGTATCCGGTAAAATCATGATGGATGGATGGAAGGGAAACATTAATGACAATGGACTAATAGGCCCAGTGTATTGAGACTGCGTGACCGGCTATCAATAACATCTGTTTTAAGAAGATTTACTCAGCTAGTTGGACACAGGTTTCATAGTACGCAAGAGTCAAGTGGTCAAAGAGCATGTGCATGTGTGAGATATAGGTGCGTGTGACAAGTGCTTGGAGGATATGTCACCGTCAAGGTCAACTTGGTGACATAAATTACAGTAAATCAAATGGGATGCCACTGCTGCCCAAAGGCAGAGGTTAATAAATCATTGAAAGAAACAGATGAACAACCTTCGACTGCGTCTAACCAGCATTGTAGTGGAAATCCAGAATCAAGAAACATTTCTTAGATTATTTAGTTTTTTCATTAAAACAAATCTCATTAGGCCTTTTATGTTTTAATAGTTGGTTTACGGATCCGCTGACCGTTAAAGAAACAAAAACTTCATTACATTTTGATCCGTGGTGTTATTTGGACCACAAAAATACTACATTTTAAAATAATGTTTTTTGTACGTGGAATGAAGTGGAATGATGTGGTGTGATTGTGAATGAATGCACTGGCATAGAAAATAGTTAGGTAAGGATGTTGTTTAGCGGCGCAAATAATTTAGGCCAATTTAGTTCATGATTTACCATAGGAATTACATATTTAGATTACTTTTCTTTCCGTTCACCGACCCATTTTTATGTTAAAAAAAATCTTAAAACCAAATAATAAAAAATAAAAGGCCTAACTAACATTTGTACATATGCAACATTGTTCAACATTGTTCAACATTGTTCAACATTGTTCACATCTATTATTGCCACCGTTGTTTCAAAAGGTTCTGCACAGTCTACTTTGTGACCAGCATAACTATAAATCCATGTATAAATAACATTTAAATGGCAGCCAACACAGTTGAGCAAAGATGAGTTGGCACTGTTCATCAATACATCTGTTGCATTCAGAATACTAAACTTCTCTACTGTAGCTGCTGGGCTAACAACTCACTGTTTGCACAGTGTAATATTAGAAGGATGATAGGCTAAGAAATAAAGACATTTATGGGGATACACTTATACACATGCTTTCAAACAAGATTCGAACTAGATGTCACCACTGTTATTGTCACATAGAAAAGTGTCAATGTTCATCTTATGGACACCTAATCTTGTGGACACCCAATCTTGTGGATACCCAATCTTGGCAAGAAAAACAAACAAACAAAAGCACACATCAAACTGGTCTATGTTAACAAGGCTACGGTCAATTCCATTTAATCAATTCAAATTCAAATTCCTTTCAATTAAATTTAATAAAGTCCAATTCAATTCTTTTTTTATCCAATTATTTTTTTTAAATTCCAATTCCAGCTCAAATCTTTAAATTCCAATTCCAACGGCAACATTGCCACACAGACCCTTTGTTCACATTTGAAAAAAAAGTCTCACCTCAGATCTTCAAATGGTGTACAAATGTATGTTTAGCTGCTACAAAGACTGAGTTCATATACAATTCTATGGTTGGACTGAGGACCACATTGGAAATAAAACCAGATCGCACCAGCACAAGAAAATGAGGTTCAATTCATTTTCTTTCAATTCCAATTCAATTTACTCAAAATCTTTCAATTCAAATTCCGCTTTGTGAAAATCTTTCAATTCTAATTAAATTTCATTTTTAAATTCACCCCAGCGCTGTCTACGTAAACCTTGATGTTGAAGTGACTGATATTCCATTCTAGTCAACCAATCATGATGATGTTGATGATGATGATTCTTCATTAAAATTCTTCCATTTGCTTTAGTGCAGTCACTGCACCATGTACTTTCACTTCTTCTCTAGTGCAATCATTGCACTGTGCGCCATCACTTCCCCCGCTTTATTGCAGTCACTGCACCATGCACTACCACTTCTTGTTTAGTGCAATCATTGCACTGTGTGCCATCACTTCCCCCACTTTATTGCAGTCACTGCACCATGTACTTTCACTTCTTCTCTAGTGCAATCATTGCACTGTGTGCCATCACTTCCCCCGCTTTATTGCAGTCACTGGACCATGCACTACCACTTCTTATTTAGTGCAATCATTGCACTGTGTGCCATCACTTCCCCCGCTTTATTGCAGTCACTGGACCATGCACTACCACTTCTTCTCTAGTGCAATCATTGCACTGTGTGCCATCACTTCCCCCGCTTTATTGCAGTCACTGGACCATGTACTATCACTTCTTGTTTAGTGCAATCATTGCACTATGCGCCATCACTTCCCCCACTTTATTGCAGTCACTGCACCATGCACTACCACTTCTTCTCTAGTGCAATCATTGCACTGTGCGCCATCACTTCCCCCGCTTTATTGCAGTCACTGCACCATGCACTACCACTTCTTGTTTAGTGCAATCATTGCACTGTGCGCCATCACTTCCCCCGCTTTAGTGCAGTCACTGCCAGGGTTGACTGAATTACTTTAATTTTGTACTTGAGTAAAAGTAAAAGTAATTCACCTAAAAACTAATTGAGTAAAAGTAAAATTACTTCGTAAAAAAAAGTACTTGAGTAAAAAGTAAAACTACTTTTCAAAAGTACTTGAAGTAAAAGTAGAAGAAAAGGTACAAAACTTAGAAATAACAACAAAATCATGAGTAATATTATATAAATTATACAACTTGCATCTGACAACTGTTTTGCAACCACTCTGCCTATAACAATGTGCTCCCAGACAGCCTTAGCTGGTCAATCGGTCTTCCACCATTGAACACGGTGCTCACTTGGATGCTTGGACAATTACATTATCTTTAATGAGCGCTCACAACATTGTATACGCAGGTGTGATTGTATCTGAGTAGGTAGAGGGTCAGTCCAGTAGTAGTAGTAGCCTCTCAGGGAAACTGGTCAGAGGTAATACAACCTAGCACTGCCCATAGTAAAGTTAACAAAGACATTTGATGCCTACCTGATGAAGCCATCTAGCTTGTGAACCCCCACCTTCCCAGACATGTCTTATCAGCTCACACAAACATTGAAACAACATGCTTTAGCAGCTAGCTGTGTTGGTTACCTGGTACCTGCTGGAGCTAGAATTGATCAGAAGACAGACCAGTGCAACAGAGGAATGCTGTTGCTAATTGTAATTAAAAGTGACCTGTCTTTGACATTATTTATGAAATTATGGGTCAGCATGAATAAGCCATTGCTGGGAAAAGATGCTGCCAAATGGCAGAGTATCAATTCTTTACTGTTTAGTTCTGTAGATTAATCATTATTATGAATTTATTAAACATCTCAATATGAATTTTATTCGTGAAAGTAAAATGCTGTTTAATGCTGACATAAGCCGGTAAGGCCGTTGCTGACAATGCCAATGGGCGAAATCGGTTCTCGTTCTTGATCCACGATGCACGTTTGCTCACGAATATAAAAATTGTGTCAGTGTATGGGGATTATCAATACATTGTCGAAATTGCAAATTTTAATATTTACAATACGTATTGGAAACTTACTGATTAATAGTTTATATGGTGCAAAGGAGACTTTTGCATCATTGTTTAAGATGGCAATCAAGCGTGGTGTGCTCGAAGTGACATTTCGTGTCAACGGACTTGACCTAACGTATGCCAATATTTGGCAGACTTCGTTCAATGACGTAGACATAAAACAGTGGTTGCGTCGATTTCCCGAAGAGAGGTATGCATGCAAATATGATCACGAACTGGCATGCGATTGAATGACATTACTAGCTTTTGGCCTGGTGACTATGAACAGTTTTTGAAATGTCGTTGACGTTGGAGCGCCACCAGGAGCAGCAGTTTCACAAAAAAATGTAACGAAAATATATTGCAAAGTAAATCAAAGTAACGGAGTAAAAAGTCACGTTACTTTAGATAAAACTATTTTGTTACAAGTAAAAAGTATTTAGTCAAAATTCTACTTCGTTACACGCCAATTACTTGAAATAACTACTCAAGTATTGTAACAAAGTACTTTTACTTCGTTACATGCCAACCCTGGGCATTGCACCATGCACTACCACTTCTTCTTTAGTGCAATCATTGCACCATGCACCATCACTTCCCCCGTTTTAGTGCAGTGCACTGTGCATCTAAACCACCAGTTCATCTTCTTTTGCATGTTAAAATGAAGTACCATATTCAACCTATTAAGCATATTTGCCCTAATTAGCATACTCCCCCTTTTTTAATTAGCAGGATCCATAATTATTGTAATTTGACTAGTTGAACAACTGAAAAGTGGTGCCATCTGGTGTTAGACAGTTGGCACCACTTTTCAGTTGTTCTACACTAGTCACCAAATGACAACACTCATGTTAAACAGTTATCTTATTGTCTAGAAAAAACAATTTTGGTGTACACTTCTAAGAACCGACTCTTTGACATTTTTCCATGGCTCAAGTTTTTCAAATTATTAACTCGAATACGTTAACAGTGACATACTTGAAACTTTGAGAAAAAATTAATTCAGACTTACTGATGCCAACAGTGGCGACACCTGGATCATCAATGTCAACGAGGTAGCTGTTGCGTTCTGACAGGTAGTCGTCGGCCAGTGGGTTCCAGTCCGGTGGTAGGTCAGTGGCCCCTTACAACAATGAACAACACAGATCGATACACTGTAGGATTAAGTGCTGATTTTAGCATTTATTTACTGGGTATTGTCGGCCCGTTTCTGCACAAAACGTACTTTTCACAAACATAATTGTCAAGTTATGTATTTATCGTTAAATCTTACAGGTTCTGAATTCTTTTTTTCTTGCTCATCTCATTTCATGAAAAATCTAAACAATCTAGTATCTACTATGATGTTAGCTTGTTTGTTGATTTGTGATGGATTAAATCAATCGAGCAAGGAGTTTAAGCTTAGAAAACTACTATCTGCTTAAGTTTTAGACAGTCAAACAAGGAGGTTCTGCTATGAACCTGTCACTAAATGAGACAATTCCACAGGTTCTCGGTGAACAAGAACTGTAGCGTGTACTATAACAAGTGCACCGTGTACGTAGAACTCTGACACGCAATATGGCATGTCCTGTGGGACAGACACAGTGACAAGTCTTATGGTTGGCATGTCCTGTGGGACAGACACAGTGACAAGTCTTATGGCTGACATGCTCTATGGGACAGACACAGTGACAAGTCTTATGGTTGGCATGTCCTGTGGGACAGAAAAAGTGACAAGTCTTATGGCTGACATGCTCTATGGGACAGACACAGTGACAAGTCTTATGGTTGACATGTCCTGTGGGACAGACACAGTGACAAGTCTTATGGTTGACATGCCCTGTGGGACAGACACAGTGACAAGTCTTATGGTTGACATGTCCTGTGGGACAGACACGGTGACAAGTCTTATGGTTGGCATGTCCTGTGGGACAGACACGGTGACAAGTCTTATGGTTGGCATGTCCTGTGGGACAGACACAGTGACAAGTCTTATGGCTGACATGCTCTATGGGACAGACACAGTGACAAGTCTTATGGCTGACATGCTCTATGGGACAGACACAGTGACAAGTCTTATGGTTGGCATGTTCTGTGGGACAGAAAAAGTGACAAGTCTTATGGCTGACATGCTCTATGGGACAGACACAGTGACAAGTCTTATGGTTGACATGTCCTGTGGGACAGACACAGTGACAAGTCTTATGGTTGACATGCCCTGTGGGACAGACACAGTGACAAGTCTTATGGTTGACATGTCCTGTGGGACAGACACGGTGACAAGTCTTATGGTTGGCATGTCCTGTGGGACAGACACGGTGACAAGTCTTATGGTTGGCATGTCCTGTGGGACAGACACGGTGACAAGTCTTATGGTTGACACGCCATATGGGACAGACCTGGTGACAAGTCTTATGGTTGGCATGCCCTCAGTGACTGACACAAATGCGGACAAGTGCTATGACTGGAGTGCCCCTTGTGAACTAAGGAATACCAAGAGACCAGCAACAAAAACTCATAAAGGTCTACATTGATGATAATTTGGAAGATTCTTGATTGTTGTGTTATGTACAATCTACGGGCAATCAGCGGGGGATATAGGAGAATAAACGGTAGTGAGGCCATTAGGAGGGTAATAATTGATCTAAACTTTGTCTAATTTGTCTCGCAGCTATTTATGACCATTTTACCTGGTCAGTGCACAAATAGGCCAACATTTATTGCATTCATGACTTTTGTGCATTCCTGTTCATGTCATACTGTACGGTTTTGGTTCGCTGTGCCTCAAAGCTTGGGTTATTGAGAATCTAGGCACTATGGAAATTTTAATATTTTGTTATTAAAGCCCAAACCATAGCTCGCAAACGAGGCAGAAATGGTAGTCTGTAGTGTCGTATTTATAATTTTGTAACTTTTGCACTCAGATGGCTGTTCTGATGAGCAAAATGTCAATAACACCAAACGAGTGTGTTTCGACAAATGTGAGAAAAGGAAGACACTGAAAGGGGTTATCTAACATGGTAAGAAATGTTGATACCATTATGTTTAACCAGGGATAGAATTTAACCCAATATTATTGGGGGCCAGCTGGACCCCATTTTCCAGAATCTAGGGGTCTGCCACCAAAACTGGAGGCCCAAATCTGTTTGCATGAAAAAAGCCATAATATAAATCTCCCATTAAAAATATGTTCGTACCTGGCATGTGTGTGCATGCGTGCGTGCGTGCGTGCGTGCGTGCGTGCGTGCGTGCGTGCGTGCGTGCGTGCGTGCGTGCGTGCGTGCTTGCATTCAAGAGTATTAGCAATGTCAAATCATATCCTTGATCGAACAACTAATAAAATTAAAAACTATTTTGGCCAATCTCTTGGGCATGAACAACAAAGCCCAAGGCAGGGAAGAAAATTTATTTTTTCAATTTCCCATTGAAAATTACCTGAAATCTTTGCGATAGTACAGGGCCTGTATTAGAAGTGAAATAATAACTACGAAAGCCTAGAATAATAATCAACAACAAAATCATCCAAGAAGAAAATGATACCTTTGAGTGACAAGTCATTGTCAGAGCTTTAGAAGCAGTTATATATTTTGTTCACCTATCAATCATATTATCTATCATAAGTTACAAACATTAAATAATAAAGGTGTAGGAAGAATGTCAATATATAGTGTTTTGCTATGACAGAGGACTGAGTAGCTGTATGAATGCTGATCCCGTTCATCCTAACGCAACCTACATGCCCTTGGCTTGGGCATTTCTTCCCAATAATCTTTCATTCCATCTGTAGCATGCTCCACCAATGTTAAGCAACCATGCGTACAGTTATTGCTGTCTCTATACTGTCTTCCCTGGCTGCCTGGCACATCACATTTCGAGACATAATCAGGCAAATGTGCAATCATCTTATTCATTTTCCCCCAACAAAACAATAAAATCAATAGCTCATTCAGAAAATCATCATATGTTCGGCTAGCTGCTAAAAATATATATATGGCAGCCACTGATTGGATGCTCGTTCACCAGCCAGCCAATAAAAATGCAATTTTACATTGTGTACGTGTCTCTTTCTTATTGTCAAGCACTGGCAGCACTGGACAACCGAATTAACTATTGACCAATCGAGCTTAAGCTTTCTCAGCTCTCATGTCAGTTTCAATGGTGGCTCACAAATGGGTCTATTTACCTTACAAAGTACAACAAACTTTTGACTACCATAAAATGAAGACACCACCGGTAATGACTCTTAGTGGGATTCATAAAATTAAGAAATGCACATGTGTTGCGCCTTCGAGATGCACCAATATCGTAGTTATTTGGCCAAATTTCAGGAGCCAGTCGGACCCCCAGATACAGAACTATTGGGCCATTTGGGGGTGCGGCAGTGAATCTAGGGGCCCACGCTAAATTCGAACCCTGGTTTAACCTTAATTAAAACTGAAGCCAGAGTGTTATCATACATGTTACATACACATTACGTGTTACATATTATTATACAAAATGCATGTTTACCTGTCGCCCCTTTTGTGGGTTTCTCAACAGACACTGGAAAACAATACATTGCAAGGAATAAAAACAAGGAACACTTATCAACGAGTACATAAATGTGTTGTGGGATACGTTCAACTATATTGGTGGGAAGTTCACAAGTTTGTCACAATGTATGTCAGCAAACCAAAATGTTTCGTTAAATACCGTATTTGACCCAATAAGCGTATAGTACGCTTTAAAAAAATTGGGCCATGCAAAAAGTCAACGAATCTGTTCTTATACACAAATGCCAAAATTTGTTTCTCTAGACAATAAGGTCACTGTTTCACATTAGTAGTTTGGTAACTAGTGTAGAACTGAAAAATAGTGCCAACTGCTTAACACCAGATGGCGACACTTTTCAGTTGTTCCACACTAGTCAAATTACAATAATTATGGATCCTGCTGATTGCAAAAGGGGGTGTACGCTAATTAGGGCATGTACGCTTAATGTCAAATAAGTTGTCATGCATAAAATTGTGTCATCAAGTACTTAGTATAATTTAATCAACTAATTATTGATTAATTATAATTTGAAATAATTACCAATGACAATGTGGGGAAGCAAGAATGAATACAAAAAGTTAAATAAAAAGCAATAGATAAGAGAGTAGCTTACCATTGTATAGCTGTGACTGTATGGGTTTGACTGGGCCAGATAACTTGGCAAGGCCAAGTCTCACTAGTTCTTCATTAATCCACAAGTCCTCGTCATGGGACGTATCCACAACAACCACATCGAGGGGACGAGAATTAGTCGGTCTGCGGGAGGCAATGTGCTACATATTATGTATGGTGTCTTGATGCTGGGGTATCTCAGTCTGAATAGGCTTCCAAACTAAATGACTAAGACAAAGCAACAGTGGTTGTCTAAACCCAGACTTGTAACACCAGGAAAGATATGATAAGTAAAACATGATAAGTATGATTTATCTATGTCTGTGATGGGCACACTGACAGAAGGAGTAATGTCACTGATGGAGGATGCAATGAAGGACGAAATGCTCAAGGACACAATGATACAAGCATTCAACATGCTCTATCCATTACATGTGTGCAGTATTGATTGTTATATTGGACGTGTCCGGAACGGAACCGGACGGAACCAATTGTGCAAAATTGTGCATCCAACATCTGTGAGTTCGCGAAACATTATTTGTTACACAATTTAAGTTACACACTAAAATAACAATTACTTCCATTAAAGACGCCAGTACATTATGATCAGCTTTCAATTTGAAAATGCTTTATTTGACACAAACATGTCTATTAATGTCAATGGCATATTGCCAACTAGGTCACAAAGAGGCTTTGTCTGAGGAATTATGGGCTAGATACGTCTCTGGGCTACCAGATGTTTCACCCAGGTAGCCCAGCTGCTGCCAGGTAGCCCATTGCTGCTGAAGGATACAATGACAGAAGCAATGTTTCTGATAAAAGAAGGAATGACAGGGGTGCACAGTAGCCGTAGGAATGACAAATGCAATTTCAGGTTCCTATGCTGAATGGGTTTTCCCACAAATTTTAAATGGAAAACTTTTAAATGATGCTGACCAGTGTGTTCCTGTTATCTACAGAGAGACCTTTGAATTCAATAGTGCGATAAAATGCACATTTTTGGTCATTAGATGGCAGGCGTGTATAAACACAATGCATCGTGGGATTAGGAGTGTTGACGGATTTACAACACATACCTGAATCAAACACAATCACTGGTAACTTACCGCAACATTTCTCCATCGTTTATGCCAGTCACATATGCAAACAATTTCTTGTCAAATCCGGTCAACTCCGTGAACTTCTGCGTGGCTTCAGATGACCACTTGGTAACTTCGAGGGTGCTGTCCGTCACCCCATCGCCCCCTGCCCCACTGTCCTTGGCGGTGAGTGGCTCAAGTACCACCAGGCGGCAGCACACAGCCTGTGGTGCAAGTGTAGCAAACAATGGCGGAAGAGGATAAATTCGTTTTGGTGACAGCCATTCGCCGTTCCCAAAGTCGATATAGAACACTTTAACTTTGGCCAATCTGCGCGACTGGTTTTCCTGCCTGCAGGTGTCGCCACTTTCTATGACATGCGCTGACGTGTCGGCAACACCCGGTGACCTTTCCTCGACTTCGTATCGTAATGAAACAATCTCGACTCGATAGAAGTCGTTGTCCTCGGAGAATTGGGCGCAACATATGTTGTTCAAATGAAGAGCATCATTGTCACCTTCGAAGAATTTCTTCAACATCACTTTATTTGCCGTCTTGTAATACTGATTAAGGTCGTGCATGAGCGACTCAATGGCGCTGTATGAGTTCTCTGTCACTAAGTGGACCCAGAAACGACCCGGCGACTCGATGTATGACATCATGAAAGCGACGTTGCCATCGTCATTGACGGAGATCTCAGGAGGACTGTACACACGCTGTATGACCTCGACAGGTGGCGGTGGAACTGGCAGCTCGTTGACTTCGGCCTGTGTGCCGTCATCAGTGTTGGAGACATCCATAAGAGTTAGTGATAACATTTGTGATTCTATATTTTCAACACAAGATGCCGCTGGTCTGTCTCCGTTGCTTTGGTCATCATTAACCTTGACAGCAGCATCTTTTCCTTGGGAGATGCCGCCATCATTGTTTCCAACTTCATCCCCCGCCCTCATCCCGCAAATCTCTCCCGTCTCCGTGGGTTCCTTGTTCTCTTCCCATTCCGCCTGCTGCAAGCCTTTCCCTGACGATACCTGCTTCTCCCCTTCTTCCACATTTCCAATTTCCAAGTTCTCTTCTTCTTCGCTTGCTGTAGTTTTCTCTGCCTCCTCATCCGTTGCATTATAGAGATCAACTTCATCCTGGGGTTCTCCCAGTTCATCCACAGGGTTTACTTCTCCAACAGACAGGGTGATCCCCTGTATTTCCTTTCCTGAATCTTCATCAGCTTCTTTTGTGTCTTCTTCGTGGCTTTCTTTGGGTTCACGCCCCGCCGAAACATCACCATCCTGAGACTTCCTGCCCTGTCCCAACACATCTCGCACAACAGCCTCCTCCCAGGGTGGACGTCCATCATTCACCATGCTCTCAATTTCCACAGTTTTCAAACCTTCCCTTTCTTCTGCAACACACTCCTTTCCAGTTTCAACCACTGTTACTGTATCCACCCCTGACAAATCTGGGGCTACCATTTCCACACCCGACGCATATGGGGTTACCATTTCCACCTCTGACTCTTCTGGGGCTAACATTTCTACCCCTGGCTCATCTAAGTTTACCATTTCCACTTCTGACTCTTCTGGGGCTAACATTTCCACCCTGGACTCATCTGGGGTTACCATTTCCACCCCTGACTCATCTGGGGTTACTATTTCCACTCCTGACTCATCTGGGGTTACTGTCTCCACCCCGGACTCATCTGAGGTTACTGTTTTAACCCCGGACTCATCTGGGGTTACCATTTCCACCCCTGACTCATCTGGGGTTACTATTTCCACTCCTGACTCATCTGGGGTTACTGTCTCCACCCCGGACTCATCTGAGGTTACTGTTTCTAATCCTGACTTATCTGGGGTTACTGTTTCCAACCCAGGCTCATCTGGGGTTACTGTCTCCACCCCTGATTCATCTGGGGTTACTGTATTCACCACTGATTCATATGAGGTTACTGTTTCCAACGCTGACTCATCTGGGGTTACTGTATCCACCCCAGACTCTATTGGGGTTAACGTTTCCACCCCGGATTCACTTTGGGTTACTATTTCCACCCCTGACTCATCTGGGGTTACTGTCTCTAACCCTGATTCTTTTGGGGTTACTGTCTCCACCCCCGACTCATCTGGGGTTACTGTCTCCACCCCTGATTCATCTGGGGTTACTGTTTCCACCCCTGATTCATCTGGGGTTACTGTATCCACCCCGGACTCTATTGGGATTACCATTTCCACACCGGGTTCACTTTGGATTACCATTTCCACCCCCGACTCATCTGGGGTTACTGTCTCCACCCCTGACTCATCTGGGGTTACTGTCTCCACCCCTGATTCATCTCGGGTTATTGTTTCCACCCCTGATTCATCTGGAGTTACTGTCTCCACCCCGGACTCATTTGGGGTTACTGTCTCCACCACTGACTCACTTGTGGTTACTATTTCCACCCCGAACTCATCTTGCTCATCAGTAATCTTCTGCATTTCTTCTGGCTTCAAAACTTCCTGAGTTTCACCTTTCCCCAAACCAGATGTGCCAATCATTTTCTCCTCCTCTGCTCTGTCTACGGCAATCCTGTTTTGTCTGCTCGCTCCATCATTCTTCCGCGACACAGTGCCCTCACCAACCTCTCCCTCATAGTCGCTTCCAGCCATCCACTTCTCGTAAGTCGACGAAAATTGACAGGATCTAGGTAGGCGAATGGGCAACCCTCTTTCCTTGAGCTTTTGTCGTGGGGTCAAACTTTCGGGCAGGTGACTTTCAGGGTCCTCAGTCTGTGCCGGCGGAGCAGCCACAGTGGTGTCTGTTGACCCCACTGTCTGCGAGAGGTCATTTGTTCCCCTGAACGAATCTTGATCCACTGGCCTAACTGGTTTCTCTGATCTGACCAGCTCTGTTGGTTTCTGTGTTGCGGACACTTGGTCCACAGGCCGAACTGTTTTCTCTGATTTGACCAGCTCTGTTTGCCTCTGTGGTGCTGATCCTTTAGTGCTGTCGTTTCTGGTAGTCTTTGTAGGTTCCCATGTTTCTGTTGTCACTGATATTCTGTCAGTTCCAACCACCATTTCTTGTGTCCTGACTTCTTTCTGCTCACAAACGGTTATTGGTGTCCCACAGCTACTGCTGTTGTCCTTTGCAGCAGTAGTTGTTTCACATACTGGTTCCAAATCCCACACTTCTTCATCCACATAGCTTTTGGTCTTGACTGTAGGAGCTCTGGGAGAAAACTGACGTTTCCTTGGGTCATACTGGCTCTCAGACTGAACAGTTTGTCTGTTTTGTTTTGGGTTAGATCTACAGTCGTCGTCGAAGAATTCCCAGTTATCACACCCTAGGTTGCTTTTTATGTTGTTCCGATAATTAGTGCTACGACGATTTCCATTTCGGCTTTCAGAATTGTTAAACCCACCCCTGTTGCCATAGCCTGAGTCGCGTTTCACATCAGGCAAGTTCCTGCTGAAACTACTACCAGAGTAGCGGCTAATGTTTGGCTGGTATTCCGGACTATGTGGTAGATATTCACTCCTTGCACTAGTGCGAAATTGATCATTAGCTCGTTGTCGCTCCGAATCATTCCTCGCACTGTAATTTGTACGTCCTCTATAATCTCCTGATCTGTTCTGGTCGTGGCCACTTCTCTGGCCAACATCATCAGAACGGTTGGCATATCCACGATCTGGACAACCTCTGACAGTTTCTCGCCTTTGTTCAACATCATCAGAACGGTTGCTGCGATTATATCCACAATCCGGGCCATCTCTGACAGTTTCTCGCCTTTGTTCGTCTCTCCGTTGCCCAACATCATCAGAACGGTTGCTGCAATTATATCCACAATCCGGGCCATCTCTGACAGTTTCTCGCCTTTGTTCATCTCTCCGTTGGCCAACATCATCAGAACGGTTGCTGCGATTATACCCACAATCCGGGCCATCTCTGACAGTTTCTCGCCTTTGTTTGTCTCTCCGTTGCCCAACATCATCAGAACGGTTGCTGCAATTATATCCACAATCCGGGCCATCTCTGACAGTTTCTCGCCTTTGTTCATCTCTCCGTTGGCCAACATCATCAGAACGGTTGCTGCGATTATATCCACAATCCGGGCCATCTCTGACAGTTTCTCGTCTTTGTTCATCTCTCCGTTGGCCAACATCATCAGAACGGTTGCCACGGTTATATCCACAATCCTGATCACCTCTACGACTGTCATCACTCTTCTGATCTGAACAGCTCTGGGATCTTTCACCACATTGTTGCACATCCGCATCAGGTTTGTTGTTTCGCCAATACGTCTCCCAGGCAACAGACCTTCCCCCTGGTGGTTCTTGTGAACACCAGGTTTGCCACGTTGGCGACACACATTCCTCTCCCAATGGGACGTCCATCTGAGTACCGCTATCCTTTGTGTTCCTCACACCTGGGGCCAATTACACGAAATGTAATTAATTACAGTAGCAATTACGCACCAACAGCAGATTTACAACTAATACTGTTGCTAATCCAATTTCATAGATATCAGCTGTTTCAGGTAAGTTTTATGTAACATTTTTGATATGCACAAGTTCTCAATCAAAAAGTAATATTAACAGTAATGTGTGCCTTTCTCAGCGACCAATCTCTGCAAACAGGAATAGGTTAGCCGACATATGTTCACAAATTTTGACCAATTAGAGGCCTCTTCCAGTTACTGTCCCATCTACTAATTCATGACATTCTGTACATTAGGGGCACATTCATATAGCATCTCACTGGTTAAGGAATGTTGTTTACCCATTACCCTGGTGGCTCCAACGGGAGAATTGTGCTGTGATTAACATCGCCACAGATAAATAAAGCAACAAACAATGTCTGACCGAATCTGTCTTTGCCACAGTGTTTCAACATCAAAATATGTATACAAATACCATATTCTACCTATTTAGCGCACATGGTCTATTAAATGCACACCCCCATTTTTTCAAGGCTCAATGACAGAAGATCGAAAGTTCCACCTTTATCAGCAGTCTTCAATCTTTTGGTATCCTTATGACATGTGAATGTATGATAAATGGCGGGTGGTTCCCTTTTTTGAATCTCTTGCCAGTCACTTCCGTCGAGTGTTCAGATGTGTCATGGCTTAGCTGACAATAACTGCATGACATATCCGTGTTTTAGAATGGATACTGCAGATCTGTCATACTGATTATTTGGCTCCCTCAGCATTGCTAGCTTTTCTCCAATGTTTAACTTATAAGTAGTTAAAAATATGTGGTAACCACAAATGGTTGACCAAAATGATTACGTTTCCAACTCAAATCAACATGTTGTCTCAATGGCCTTGATTGTGTTGTGGTGCCATCTAGTAACCATTAAGTGTGGAACACAGTCAAGTGATGCCACCTAGCTTGAAATAATTTCATCACATCTTTTAGAGAAACGACTGCTTTGCTTTGGTGTATGCTAATTAAAACAGAATTTGTGACATCTTTCTAAATCTCAATTGTTTTTCAAGCGTACTGTACGCTTAATTGGTCGAATGTACGGTAGTTTCTAAATGAGATCATTAGAAGGTACGAGTTATAACTGAAAAATTAAACAAAACATTTCAATTACATTCGGCTCCATTACAATTACAGACAAATCAAGAACATAAACTGTAATTGCCAGTGTAGCTGTAATGAATTACACTCAATTACGCTTGTAATTGACCCCATGTATGCTATGCTTACTCTGCGGAGTGGTGCAGTTTAGTGGCTCCTCCTTTTGGATTCCCGTCAATGGACTACTGGTGCTGCACTCTGCTGGCACCGAAAAGTCATCAAGAAGTAACTGGTCTGCGCTGGAGCCCATTACTTCGCTGAAGACGTCATCACCCGATGTCATCGAAACACTGCCACTGTGCTGAGACATCTTCTCAGGTGGCGACACTGTAGTTATTGCACTATTCTCACTGCTGTGGCGAGCTTCCTTGCGTTTCCTCAGGCTCTCCCGAACTGCCCTGTTGCGATCCCGTTCTTTCAAGGGCACTTTCTTTGTAGCGTGTGCATTAGATGTTGCTACGACACCGTCATCACCGATTGCGGGACACATTTTTCGCTTCTCGTGTTGGAAAACAAACTCGGGCATTTGTAGCTGGTGCACCAGTGTTTCGGGAAGGGCGCTGTCCGATGGGGCGTCATATGAAATAGCGTCCATGAACACCTGCACAACAACCTCCCTGTCTGCTTTCTGCGCCTTCCGTTCCAGGATCAGAAGCTCGCTCACGCTGTTCATGATTGACATTCCAGCGGCCTGGGAGGGATTCAAGTGATACAACTCAACAAAGTAGAGTGGGCAGTCAACAGCAGGGGGAGTGAACGAGGCATACAGCATCTTGCCATTGAGAACCATCTGCGCGAACTCGATGCTCTGGTCGGCCTGCCATGCTGTGCTGCCATCTGGTGGTGCTATCTGCAATGCAGAACATCAGAGCAATTTTGATTTTGTTCCATCAAATATTACACAGATCTCCACGTATGGAATTATTCACATGGTACAGTATTGTCCAGTAGGTGGTCAGATGTAATATAACTAAACTTTTTTAAATGAGGAAATTTATATATACTTCCTTTACCATGGACGGGAGTCATATTCCACAAGTTAGTCATATTCTGCAATTATTGCGCAACACTATTCATTCATTTATATCCATCGCTGTCTATAGCCAGGAATTAATATATAACAGCTGAGTGAGCAGAGGCAACGTGGAGTGAACAAAACTGTCCAAGCTTCGAAATGGCAGCAAGAGGATTTAAACCATGGTTCTCTCAAATAAAAGTTCGATGTTCCAACCATTTCTGGACGGAGTTGTTGGAAGGTGACAGAGAACACAGCTAGACATGTTGGAAGGTGACAGAGAACCAGGGTTGAAAAAAATGATTTAAAAAAAAAAAAATTATATTTTAAAACATTTCAATCATTTTTTTTTTTAATCTGGTGTATATACATTTATATAGATGCTTATATTTATAAACTCTTTCAAATGTGTTCTATTAAAATCGATTTGGGTACTTGACTTAACAGAGAATAATTGATTTTTGCTTATATAAAGACATTAGGCAATGTTCACAAGGCCTCACCCCTGTAGTTGCATAATCTGTCTTGGAAAGGAAAGCATGCTGTGTGTCTGTGGCTGTAGCAATGCTAATTATTGTTTGCTGAGAGGGTGGATTAGCACCTGTCCAGGGCTCTGTGTACTCTAAGGGTCTCCAACCAGACTGCAAACTGGTACAGTATTAAACAATTGTTACCAAGACTGTCACACTTGAGTGAACATACTGAATTGGTAACAACTAGCACAAGCTCTAAGTGGACTTTAACTCAGGGCTTCTGACTTGAAAAGATACTTCCTCTGGAAGACAAGTTTGTGTGGCTTCACTGCATTCAGAAAGGGAATAGCTCAAACATACACAATGTCGTAAAATATTTGACTATCAGGCTATCTTGTGACAATATAACTACAGAAGTGAGCGCACATTGTGCTTTTGTATTAAAAACCATACAAAACTTTGTTGATATTGATGCTTGTAAACAAGTATTTGTGCTAAATTCATATAAATCAGTGATTAAAAAAATCGGAAATAAAAAAATCATGTTGCATGCAATGAGCATACAAAATAAAACCCATAAAAAGTTAGATGGTTCTCAAGGATAGTACACAAGCAATGTATTTAGCCCCCCCCCAGCTGCATGGCACCATGTCTATTAATGTACACTTTAGAGACACTACCATAGGCAAAGAAGTCTTTAGAAAGACTCAAGTCAGCTGAGCAGTGAAGAACGAAACAGTTAAGTTTGGAAATATTAACAAACCAAAAAAAAAAGTTTAGGCGGAGATGAGCCGAAAACATGTCCGTTTTGGCTAACTGAATCTGCAAGATACATTTTTAATTGGTGTACTTCAAAGGTCGGAATTTCTGGAATTCCTTTTTTCTGTTCAGAGACTGACCTCAGCTAGGGCACACGTGAAGGCATGGCAAGGCAACTTTGTGAAGTCCGCAGGCATCGCCCGAATTCTGTCGATCGTTGTTCGTTCTCGATTCCCGTAATCAATGTACAAAACATCAAGTTCCCTCGTTGTACCTGAAACAGTGGTCCCACCTTGTGTGTTTAAATAATTTTCTAATTATAAAAACTATCCGAGTTCCAATTGAAATGAATATTCTTTGATACATTACAGATGTCCTTCAAACAAGTATATGCCATAAGGAAATTCATGTCAATAGGAAATGCTTGTCACGTGAAAGACAACTTCAGCAATTTGTTGCATTCTAAATCACATTGGTGAAACAGTTATTTTGTAATGTCACAGTTGGTTGAGATTTAGTCATGGCTGCTTGAAAACCAATTTTAGTTATTTTCTGCAATTCTCGTTGTTAATGCATTAGTCGTCACTCCATTGCCCAGTATTGTGGAAGTGTACAATTATAGTGGGGGGGTCACATAAAAATGTATTTCATGCTAGAACTCAACGCATTTTGCAGTGCTACATAGGATTTGAAACTACGAACACAATGACACCAAGATCATTAAGATCGCACTATCCACTCAAAAGATATGAACAGTTGAACATGACAGAAATATCACTTTTCTTGCGTTTTACTGTAATGGAAACAGCTTTGGAAAAACTTAAATAACTGAGAAATAGTGAGTCCAAGCTACAATTTTTAAATGTAAAATAATCTTTTAATTGCGCCCAAATTGGAAAATTTCTTCTACCAGTACATTTTCTGGCATGCCCGACAACATGGCAACTTCCTTTTTACGATATTGCAACCAGAAGTAGGTTAAAATGGTGGCCATCTTGAATTTGTAATGAGGCGATCTTTAACAGTGGTATACATTTATATACAATTTCCTTTACCAATGGGTTTCTCGCATGCTAGATGAGATGATGACCTCCATTTTACAATATCACAATCAAAAGTAAGTCGAAAGTGGCAGCCATCTTGAATTTTTAATGTGGTGATTGCAACAGTTTGTTTTGTCTTGTATAAAACTTTCATGTTGTAAATTTTAATATATAAATGCAAAAGCAGACAAAGCAAGGAAAATGAGGTCATGCAATTATGCTGACTTTGACCTTTGTTGCAAATAACCAATATGGCCACCATTATTTAAAGTGGAGTTGGCTTGGACTTTCGATGACCATGATATAACTGGCAAGTGTAGCATATCATTTCAGGGGTTTACCACACTGCTGATTTCAATTATGATATGATCAGGGTAAAATGTTTACAATACATTTAATCCGATGCACAGATTCATTAACCAAACAAATGTTTTCAGGAAATTTAGGATATGACTTTTTGCATTAATTTCAAAGTTAAAAAAGCCAGAAAACCAGTAAGTGATCGTGACAGCATTCAGTAACAAAACAATTAATTATCAAAGAACGTAGAGTAACTGTGACAACTCACTCATTCTTGTAAAACTTACTACAAGTTTTAGAAATATATGACAACACGTAAAAAAAAATAATTTATAAAAGTTTTTCTCTATACTCAGTAAAACCATCCCAACTGAACACAGATACAATGCAATTTGAAAGTCCCTGTTTAATATTAACTACACATTTTGTTTTTAATACATCACTAAACTTATTACAAAATACATAAAAAACACCATAAAACACTGAAAGTGGGATAACCAAGTGAGAAAAAAATAGATAAAGTTAGCAAACAGTGGGCCGAGGTCATGGATTGGCTGAGAGGTGAGATCGACATGACCAGGCCCGGGCTGCGATTGTGTCTGGGTCACCAGGCGATATCGTCTTCCAATTTGAATATTAAAATAAAAAATCTGGGTTTTGCATTAATATTTTTATTAGGACCAGGCCTGTCCCGCTCACACTAGGCCCAGGCCCGGACCAAGCCCGATGTGTTTAATATTTTTTTCAGCGCAGGCTCGGCCCGGGCCCGGCCTGCAAAATGTAGGCCCAGGCCCAGGTTTATGCCCAAAGCCCGGCCCATGCAGGGCACTAATACATACACGGCTGTTGGTATATGATTAACAAATTGTCATTAATTTGGCCTATTTTCACTTGCGTTGTTGTTCTGTATAACAATTATTTTGTGTTTCACATGTTTCAAAAGGTGCACCTACCAGTGATGCTGTCAGCGTGAACAGCAATGATGCGAGCTCTGTACCAATTATCATCCCTGGTGAAGCAAGCACATACCAACATGCCAGGAGTCGGCTGACTCGCAAGGTGGTACCCTGCGTCACTTGGCTTCAACTTGGAGTGGTAGACACTGCCAACAATAGACACGGCCTATAGTAAAGCAGTTCAAAGCACACCACTCTTAATTAAAGGTCCCTCGTCAATAAAAAACAATTTCCATCTCATTTCACAAAAAAGTCAAACCTATTTAGCAGTAGTATCCACTAGGACATGAAAGCTTGCTTATCCAAATTTGTTATTCAATTTGCTATTTGCTAACATAATGCTATTCACACTTTAGAAGTTAGCCGATCTAATGATCAAAATAAATTCTTTTGATGATTTTAACAAAAGTTTGCACTCTTTTATTAAACCAGCTGCACATATTACTTAAACTATTCACACATATTACTTAAACTATTCACACATATTTTAACATCAACGAACCTGATTCAAGATGGGTTAAATTAACTGAGATTTTAAGTGTCAGTGGACATACCAGACTAACATTTGACATTTCAATCAAATCTTTCCAATTACTCTATGATGTAACGATATGCATAGCCTAAAAACACCACAAAAGCATAAGAGGTCAGATGTTTCCCAACATTTCTATTAAGAAGTTTATAGGGTTTGGTAGAGGCAAAAATCTCTGTGGACTTGCCAGAGACATAAGCCTGAACATCGGGTGACTTTAATCATAAATAATAAGAACATGTAAAACAGTTAAAGATATCACACAAAAACTCAAAGTTGATTTCCAGAAATAACACCTACATCAGTTCCGCCATCATCTCTTCCAGTTTTGAGCTCAATGGTTGAATCCAGAACAACGACGGACTGACGACCTCGGTGACAAAAACGTCCAGGTTCACATCCTCATAGAGGGTTAGGGTTGGCACTTTCAGTCCGCAATCATTCCAACCAGCCAACACCCCTCCTGGTGCTGCCACCCGGTGTGTAACTGTACCGCTATTGGCATCTGTCGGTATCATGTTTGTCAGTGGTGGTGTCTCATCACTGACGACATCAGTTGTTTGTGATAATGCAGAATCGCGTCGGTCTTCGATACTGGCGTTTGTTATACATGCAGTACTGTTGTCATTGACCTTAGCAGCTTTGCTTGACATTTTGTTAGCTGCCTCGATACTTGGTGAAATATCTAGCTTGTCTGTTTTCTTTGGCGCTGCAGAAACATTAATTTCTGCCGCTTTTGAGTTACAGAAGCTGTCGGGTTCCTCTCGAGAAATGTCACAGACAGATGCTGCAGTGCTGCGCGTCTGGCTCATCACTTCACCACCAGGTGTCAGTGTCTGTTCTAGCACATCCGTATCTGATGTATCGTCCCCAGACATCTCTGTGACAAATAAATGTGACAGTATCGATTCTACCGACCGACTTACACGAACACAATGACATGTCCCACCCATATATCTATAGATATATACATCATACTATCGGTTTATCATTTTATAATGTCAGACCTATGATTTCAAAATGCATAATGAAAAGCTATTAAGACTGACTTCAGTATGTAAGTATTCTGGCGAAATCTGCAATTAGCATCTGGACTGGGTCCTAATACAAAATCGTAATGAAAAGATAGTGATTTTATATTTTATGTAATTGGACCCCACCCTCATTAGTTCCCCCTTTTCTTGAGACAATAACCTATGACCCATTTTCTCAGGACAATAACCTGACCTATTTTTTTGAGTCACTAACCTTACCTATTTTCTTTAGATATGACTATTTTCTTGAGGCAATAACCTATGACCAATTTTTTTTAGACAATAACCTATGACCTACCAGTATCATCTGCTGGTAGTGATGCTTGTATCAGAAACAAAGTGTTCAGGCATTCCTCCAACTGTTGCATGATGGGACGGAAGTGTTGCATGAACTGAGCGCGATCTGTGAGCTGCAGCAGGGAAGAGGCTGACACCTTCGCCTGGAAATCACATAAATATCTGTTTTTAAGAGTACTGCAAATAGTAATACCTGCTTTCAACAGACACATCTGTATCCAAGCAAGTGTTCCTACATGGAGGTAGAGGAGTGTAGGATATAACCCCTCAAGGGGTAGGACAAAACCCCTCAATTAGATCTACCCAGGCAGACCTTGACATTAAGCTTTGGTAGCCAGTGGCACAGTTGACCATTAGATTTGAAAAGTTACCGGTCACCCACAAAAGTTACTGGCCCAGATATTTTCTTGGATATAAAACATAGAGTGCGTGCAATGCTAGAGTGCGTGCAATGCGTTGCAGTAGTTTCGAGTATGTAGGGCCTATATGTCAATTTAGCTAATTCTTCTGGCTACGAGACAGCTTTAGGCTTATGTTCATCGAAAACTACTGATTAGTTAGGGCAGGAATGACACACCGGTATACATGTATATCGTGACACATACAAAATTCACAATATCGCCACAATATGCCTGTGTTTCAGTAGGAAGCAAAATATAACAAATATAATGCTCCCCCATCGTCATAAATTTATTTGTTTGCATGGCCAGTACAAAGTTTGGATGAAGTGTGAAATTATTCTAAATGATGGTTGCCTGCTGGGCCAGCAAAATATGAAAAAGGGCGCTGGGTCAGCAGGCCAGTGTTAATATCGAGGCCTGCCAGGTATGAGATTGAGAGGATTTTATTTAACTTTTTTTATAGTTAGATGTTACAAATTAAGATGATGCAAATTAAGATGCTGCAATCAGTGAAGTTCAGGCAGATATTGAAAACAGCCGTTTATAATGGTAATTAGTATATAACCCGCCTCAAACACTTGTAGACTTGTAGCAGCCATTTTAAAGGAAGTAAGTTTGCTTTGAAATGTACTTGTAACCTCCTAAACTAACTTCTCAAATATGAACTCACCTTTAAACATTCATTTGAAACCCTAATTAGTCTCTTGAAAATATTAACTACCAGTATATTAGTAATGTTCACACAAAGAGCAAATGTGAGGGGTTTTGTACCACCACCTCTAAAAGGTGTGGGGGTTCATCCAGTGGGGTTAAGTCCGTATCTAAAAGTGCTGGAAATATATCACAGGGTTCTTTTAATGACACAAATATAATATCACAGGGTTCTTTCAATTGATCGATCGATCGATTGATCGATCAATCAGTAATTTATTTCTATCAACCAACAGTACAACAATACAACTTGTACCATGTAAAAAAATTAAATAAACAATAGAGGGTTGCTGGAAAGGGAGTGAACAGAAATGTGATACTTATATATGGTTCACCCCAACTAGTATAGTTATGGATGATACAAATGCAATATCTTACAATAAATATAAGTTACAAATCCCTAACTATTACAGTAACTAAAAAACTAATGCATACAGTGCCTACAACATATGTTTGATCATAATAATTTTGATTTTTTAGACCTAACACATAGAAAGAAGATGTAACCTACAAGTTTTTTTAAACGCTTGCATGTTTCTGCAGATAGTGATGTTTTCATGCAACGAATGCCATAGTTATACTCCACGCACAGAAATGTACATTGATATAAGGAGCTTAAGAGATCAAATTGAAGTTTTTAAGGTATTGAATTGGTATGAAAATATTGATAGAAATATTTTTTCTCACTTAAAAAAAATAGTATAACTAGAGGACACGAGGTAACATTAGTAAAGGATCAGTGTAGATTGGATATTAGGAAGGACTCGTTCTCACAGAGGACAATACATGAATGGAACAAATTATCTATGTGGTGTAAATGCTGGCAGTGCGAATATGTTTAAAAACAAAGTTGACAAATATCTCAGGAGAGCAGTTAACACAGATTAAAAATTGTTGGTCTCGATAAACCAATGGCTTCCTTGTCCACTTGCCAACTGGGCCTTTGCCTTGGATGGCAATCTTTCTTAATATTATTAAAATCTTGTTAAATCTTTAAACTCAATGTACAATTAGATTTTTCATTATTTCGATGTGACTTAAACTGAAAAATTTTGTGGACTTAACGTGTACGTAACCAGATGTTTGGTGTGATTAAACTACTACAGATACTCAAATGTGTCATTTTCGTCCTATCTTCAGTTATGCCATTACAGTAGGTGCCATTTTTGTATGCCTTTTTCGGATGTGCCACTATGGTGGTCAGCTTGACCACAGACTGACCTGGCCCAGTTGATTGTCCACATACAGCATGATGCTGTCCCGCTGCTGTTCAATGGCTGCCAACTTCTCTCGCACCCGCACCTTTGCCTGCTCGATGTGACGTCTCTTTGCCAGCGCCATCTTGTGGCTCGAGCATCTACAACACAAAATAATAATTTATAGTAGCCGGTATCCGAGCAAGGTTTTTGTAGAACAAGACAATTGACCCTGCAAGTTTATTAAGCAGTTAATGCAAAGTCCATATGCCATTTTTGGTAGACTGTAGATACGTATTTGAAATACAGCTAACTTAGTATTTGCATATTGCAAAAGTGATACATTTGTATTTGCTCATCGTATTTTTATCTCAAATTCCATATATGGACAATTGTCCAAACATTTAACAAGATTTGCCATCCAAGCCAAAGGCCCAGATGGCAAGTGGACAAGGAAGCCATTGGCTTATCGAGAGTCCAACAATGTTCATCTACTTATAACCCGCCCTCCTGAGATACGTGTCAACCTTGTTTTTAAACATATTCACGCTGCTAGCAGTTACACAATCTGTAGACAATTTGTTCCATTCATTTATTGTCCTCTGTGAGAACGAGTGCTTCCTGATGTTCAATCTACATTGATCCTTTACTAATTTTACCTCATGTCCTCTAGTTCTGCTATCCTTCTTGAGTGAGAAAAACATATTTCTACCAATATTTTCATACCCATTCAATATCTTAAAAACTTCAATCTGATCTCCTCTTAACCTCCTTGTCTCTAGAGTTGTTAAACCACATTCCTTCAGGCGTTCTTCATAACTAAGGTCTCTCAGTTCTGGAATCATTTTAGTTTAACAAGATTTAACAAGATTTGCCATCCAAGACAAAGGCCCAGATGGCAAGTGGACAAGGAAGCCATTGGCTTATCGAGAGTCCAACAATGTTCATCTACTTATAACCCGCTCTCCTGAGATGTGTGTCAACCTTGTTTTTAAACATATTCACGCTGCTAGCAGTTACACAATCTGTAGACAATTTGTTCCATTCATTTATTGTCCTCTGTGAGAACGAGTGCTTCCTGATGTCCAATATACATTGATCCTTTACTAATTTTACCTCATGTCCTCTAGTTCTGCTATCCTTCTTCAGTGAGAAAAACATATTTCTATCAATATTTTCATACCCATTCAATATCTTAAAAACATGGATAGGTGCATGTCTAAGTTTTCTTACATAGTCACATATGTAGTCATAAACAATCACAGCACAATTAATATCAAACAGCTATCCTGGATCAGGCATGACATATGTGCCCTTGGCTTCCCTCCACAGTGTTTATTCAGCGGTGACTCCCCTCGAGTGTCCCCTGGACATCAAGGCAATGGAGCAACTATAAAGAATAATTAAGCTGCCTCAGTTGGGGGCTTTATCTTGGTTTTGTGATGTGGCTCTGTTTCAGTGGGAAGTTAAATAAATTGCTGTTAACAATTGAAGCCAACATTTAATGCATGCATTTTCTACATGTGATTGGTCAGTGGGCATACGTTATAAAAGCATGGTCATCCAAGATTTGTAATTAGAGTACTGTAATTTTGGCCCATGGAGCCCGCTGCTTGCATAAACAGTTGGTTTGGCCCATGCAAGCGAAAGCGGTTCATTGGTTGGTTTGGCCCATACAAGCGAAAGTGGTTCATCGGTTGGTTTGGCCCATGCAAGCGAAAGCGGTTCATCGGTTGGTTTGGCCTATGCAAGCGAAAGCGGTTCATCAGTTGGTTTGGCCCACAGGCATAGCCATGGCCAACATATCCGACGACACCCGTCTTTGGGAAGGGAATATTGACAAGCAGTACCACGAGCGATTAGAGTACCAACTACTACTGTAATTTCGGCCCAGGAACATTGACTGTGATTAACAGAGCCCACTACTTTCTACGAGTCTTGCGACTCTACCATTACGATACACATAAAACATATTCATGCGACGTCATCAATACATTTGTACAAATTGCATAACATCAAAACTAGTCAGTATGCTGCGTTCAATTTTCATGCAACATCCAGGGCAGGCCGCGTGGTCTTGTCTGAGACTTACTAGGCCTTACCACGTTACAAGTAACGTTTGTTTTTTCCTGAATTAACAGCAGGTTAACTGTTCACTGAATTTATGACATTTTCCGTGAATGGACATTAAGACACAAGCATCAAATAAACGACATGTCATTTCGGGAAATTACCAAAAATGCTGTTGTATGAACGAATTCTTCCAGGTAACGCAACACATCCAAAGTAACAAAAAAGAGAATAACGCCAAAATCATGGTCCGGTTAAACTAGGTATTGGAAGTAATCAAACCCATTTCTATGTATTGGTTCAAGTAATTGTGTTTTTAAGTATATTTCATGTATTTTCAAACACTATTTTATATCCGACCAACGCTTCTATATTTGCTTTTGCAATTTGTTGTAAGTATTAGGCTATGTAACCTAAACACTTTGAATAACCGTTATTACGAAATTTAACCACTCTGTCAACCTCCGCGCATGCAGGTGGAAAGTGTGGCTTATTTTCGACACAACGTGTCGCCACCGTTTTCACTAGAGCGCGCAAGTCACAAACTATAGTAGGTCGGGTGAAGTCTCAAAGTTAATGATCCCAAGCCCAAGTCAAGTCTCGAGTCATGTCAATGAATTCCAAGTCCCAAGTCTCCAGGGTTCACCAATCACCTGCGGTAATTTTTTAGCGGGACATTTAGGCGGATGCAGCCCCGCCACAGGCACCGCTCTTCGCTGAGCACCACAGACAGCCCGTCCCAGTCAATAAGTCAACTACATCACCGCGGCCACTCCACCAATCGCGCTGCACCAGGGGTCTGTCGTGCCGCACTCTCGTCAGTGGACATGGTGATCAGGTCGTTTGAATATCCCAGCCAGCAAGCATCCGTGTCAAGCCCCAGCCGCCGGCACGCCTTTGTAGAATAATGGTTTCATGGCCCGGTCCAGCACTCAATAGCCTCTCGATAACTAAAACTTCGGCCTTTTCAGTTTCAATTCATAACATACAAGGGAAAAAAGTTAATTATACCTCTTTATGAAGCAATAGTTAGACCTCATTTAGAATACTGTATACAAGCATGGATACCATATCGTAAGAAGGATATAGATACGCTTGAACGCATACAAAGGAGAGCAACTAAAATGATTCCAGAACTGAGAGACCTTAGTTATGAAGAACGCCTGAAAGAATGTGGTTTAACAACTCTAGAGACAAGGAGGTTAAGAGGAGATCAGATTAATGTTTTTAAGATATTGAATGGGTATGAAAATATTGGTAGAAATATGTTTTTCTCACTCAAGAAGGATAGCAGAACTAGAGGACATGAGGTAAAATTAGTAAAGGATCAATGTAGATTGGACATCAGGAAGCACTCGTTCTCACAGAGGACAATAAATGAATGGAACAAATTGTCTACAGATTGTGTAACTGCTAGCAGCGTGAATATGTTTAAAAACAAGGTTGACACATATCTCAGGAGGGCGGGCTATAAGTAGATGAACATCGTTGGACTCTCGATAAGCCAATGGCTTCCTTGTCCACTTGCCATCTGGGCCTTTGGCTTGGATGGCAAATCTTGTTAAATTCTATTTGTTTTATTTAATTATTTAAACTGACCAGAGATATGTAAATGTTGACTTCGTCGAATTGTACAGTTGTATACTTGGCGATGCCGTGTAACGAACTTCATTGTTTAATAAATGTCTCAGCGACGGAGACGGACCTGGAATATTGCGTTGGACTACTTCAGGGCAGAACACATATTTGGTCGAGTTAAGCACGAACCTCAATGGAGTCCACCTGGCGAGCTTTTATGAAAAGAAATACAAACTGTGAGTATGACAGTCTTATATGTGCACGTGCCCACTGCACAACGAGAAAAGCAACGAGCGGTCAAATCTTACAATACATTTCGCAAGGTGATTTTGCAGTCACACTTCTACAACGAATGTGGCCACCGTTGGCTGTGATGCAGGCAACGCAGATGCGTTGCCTGCTTTGTACCAGGCATCATATGGCCTGCTGGGGGATTCCGTCCCACTCGTCTAGCAGTGCCTCTGTGAGTTCCTGTCTGTTTGTTGTCTCTGACCCCTTCGACACGTGCGCCTCTGAAGTTCAACGGGGCTCAGATCAGGTGAATAAGGCATCCAGGGATTGGCCGCGACAGCGCTGGTGGGGCCACCGAAGATGCTTGATGGCACCACGCTAAACTGTTTCGGTGATATACATGGCTGAGGACCGGACTACTGGATTGGTCTCCTTGCAGCCTATTGTGAAACCTCCTTCTAACAGTTGACTTGCTGATTCGTTGTTTGTTGCGACTCGGTGTTACAGAAGCTGTGTAGCTTGTGGTACGAAACCTGTCCCGCAGATGACTGGTGGGGATGAATCGATCTTGTTCGATGTTTGGTGACTGGCGGTCGTCGTTGTACTGGCTAAACTTGATATTGATTGATGAGAGCAGCCATGGCGACGAGAGCCGAGGGCGCGGTTGCGTTCATCACTCGATAGTCGTGGCATTTTGATTCTTTGATAAAGTTCTGGAGTGGCCTCTTTATTGGCGTTACCAAGGCTACACATACCACTCTTTAAAATCGCCCCACAGTGTTTGACTAATTAACTTTTACCAAAATGAGATTGCTAACACCTAGCCACCGGCAGACCAATTAAAGCGTATCTTGGTCACGCATGAGTGATTATCTGGCTGCCAGAGAACCCATGCCAAACATCCACCGACATATTGTTATCACAGACATATGTATGCGTAAAATAAAAGTGGTACGCTTCTTTTGATGCTGAGTATATAAAACAAAGTGTATGTGTGGTTGTTATGTTGTATGCGCGGCCACATTTATGGGCTGATCCAGACGAAACTTTGCAAGATGACCAGGGGGCCCTTCTGACGGACGTAGGGAGGGGTCGGATGTAGAGCGATCCCCGTGGGTCACCGGGGGTATCAACATTAATGATAAATGATTGAACATATTATCTCATTCATGGAAGATAGAACAACTAGAAATCACGAATTATTATCAAAAAGTATTAGTTCTCACAGAGGACGGTGAATGAGTAGAACGCATTACCTACTGATTGTGTAAATGCAGGTGGCATGAATGTTTAAGCACAACATTGACAAGTAGATCAGAGGGGCGGGTTACATATAAACAGGGGAGCGGTGGTCTATGGCTTGAGCAGTGGACAGTCGATCGAGATGACGGTGGTTCGATTCCACCTGCCGTCCTTCGAAGCTTCGGCAAGTTCGTTCACCCCTCTTTGTCTTTCTGAAGATACACTAATGCAGTTGGTCCTTTCTATCTGGTGTTTAGGTAAAACATCCCACGCACATATATAGAAAGAACCTGTCGTGGACTCACTAATTCTAGAGAAGGAAAACTCTAAACAATAAACCACTTTTATGTTAACCCTAGACAGGTCTGTTTGGGATTAAATGTTATATAAGTAGTAACACGAATAGTTGTTGAAATCTCTATAAGTCAATGGCTTCCTTGTCCACTTACCATCTAGCTGGTGTTTCTGCTTTGGATGACAATCTTGCTAATTATGTTTAGATCGTTGATCGAGGCAGTGCTGCAGGCCGTGCTGCAGGCAGTGCTGCAGGTAGTGCTGCAGGCCGTGCTGCAGGCCGTGCTGCAGGCCGTGCTGCAGGCAGTGCTGCAGGCAGTGCTGCAGGCCGTGCTGCAGGCCGTGCTGCAGGCCGTTCTGCAGGCCGTGCTGCACGCCGTGCTGCAGGCCGTGCTGCAGGCCGTGCTGCAGGCCGTGCTGCAGGCCGTGCTGCAGGCCGTGCTGCAGGCCGTGCTGCAGGCAGTGCTGCAGGCCGTGCTGCAGGCCGTGCGGGCGGAATTAGAGAGCAAGAACCTCGCGACGGCCATCGTCGAGATGGGGGCGTTGATCGGGAACTGACGCGTAAGATGAAACAGGCGAAAGCGGAGAAACAGATTCTCCAGTTGAATAGTAGTTACCGTAAACAGAGTAACCTGCTCGGATGACTTTGGCCCAGAGCAAAATAAAGAGTTGTTATGACACCTGGGACCACAGCTTGCGTTCCATTCAACAAAATATAAATGCTTGAACATTTTAATAAAAATTCTGATTGGTGTGCAACTTTAACGTGGATAGCCCAGGCCACAGGGGCTGGACAAAATATTTATTTACAGTCTAAAACCTAACAATAATAGCATCTATGATTCAATGGAGTTGGAGACTAAATGTAAATTGAACATTGCGTATTCCATTTTTGGGGAATTTTGTGCTTTGGGAAATTTAAGCCGGGGTGATTTTGGCCCATCTCAAATTGCAGGGTGATTTTGTTTTAGACAGTGTCGACTCGTACCCGGTAGAACATATAGGGCAGCAGATAGAGAGTTTGGAGGGCTTACACTTATAAATGTTCGATTTATAAGTGTAAGCAAATATAAAGCTCACACTGAACTACTGGTCAAGAGTCCTAAATTACTCAAAATAGAACACGTATTAAATTACAAGAACTAAAATTGTATCATAGATTCAAACATTACAAACTTCTGCGTCAACCTTCAATACTTACCGCTTTATCAGAACAACGGTATTCATAATTTTCACAGTACATGCTTATGTTATCGCCTATGACACAGGCTGACAGAATAATGAGCTCATTGAAAAACGCATTTCATGTGGATGTAGATTACACGTCTATGATCTATACGTATGCTTTCATACAACATTCGGATATCGTAAGAAATGTTGTTAAATGTTATTTACGTACATATTTCTAATTATTTTGTCTTACATTGTAAATGGTGCCTGCGTGATCTGCCACACTCCTTAACTCAGCAAATAATCGCCAGATGGCAACATACGGTGCACCATTTCTAAGTTATGGAAGTGGCCTTCATTACCAGTGTGGTCATATTACCGATCCTTCCCTTAATGTTCGAATGCAGACGGTCAACACATCATTAATAAACCATGTACTAAACACCGGAATATTATCTGATACACATTAAAAAAAATAATGATACGTCATTATTTGATAAGTATAGCTCTTCCAACGGTCTCAAAAGTATTACAGGCATCTTTATTAGAGGATTTTAAATATCTCGGATCCTACACAAACTCTCAACATCCAGTACAGAAAAGCACAGGCATGGGCAGCAGTTCACGCCCTTGAAAAAGTTTGGAGAGCACCCATCTGCAGACTCACCAAACTGAAGATTTTCAGGACGACAGTTGAACCTATCCTGATATATGGATACGATTCATGGTCACTAACACAATCAGTAGAAAATGCACTGGATGGCACCTACACAAGAATGCTGCAGAAAACTCAAAATGTGTCACATGACCAACCAAGAACTGTACGGCTGCCTTCCACGGATCACCACCATCGTGATACAACGGCGTCTTCGTCTGGCAGGTCATGTGATGTGCCATGATGAAGCAGCCAACAAAGTCCTGCTCTGGAAGCCCGATGGCCCTCGGAAAAGAGGTCGACCAACAACTACTCTACAAAGCATATTAGAGAAAGACACGAAACTCAGCGGGACAAATCTAATAGCGGCAATGAAGAACCGAAACCTCTGGAAGGAAATCATCATGTCACCACATTAAGTTGATGACATCATAAGTAAGTAGTAAGTTAGTTTAAGCAGGTAGTTACATATTCATACTTCGATGATTGACAATGAGACGGGTTTTATGCATACCTGGTAGCTGCGCTTGAACGCACATAATTGTTCAATTAGACAATGATATTCTAATATGGCAATAAACATATTCCTTGACCTTTCGAAGACAAAGACATAGTCCTATGTTTTTTTACTAAGTGATATGTGCAATGTCTTAGTGCCGGATCTATACTAATATAGCTGATTCATACGTTGTCCAGCAGTGACTGAACTTTAGCTGCTGCTACGGCAGGTCATCATAGCGCATGTGCACATGAAGTGCTGGACCACTAGCCCTTTTGCACTACGTCCGGGACTGGACCTATAGCAACAGCCTATAAAAAATAGCATGCACAACTCTGAAACAATCTCGAACTTTACACAGGTTTTCACATCAGATGGTTACAATAAACTTGACAAATCTCCCGATGTTGTCCCTAATATAATTTATGATATATTACAAGAATTAATTAAATGTGCAAAAAATATAACAATTTCCATCACCTCTGTGGCGAGGCTGACAGAATTGTGTATAGTCGCTGGACGATGCCAAAGAACCTGAGGATTCGGCCGCAACGGTCCCAACTAGAGTTTGGCTGTGCACTGTGCATGGTACCCATTCAGCAAGAGTGTTCACCTGATGAAATCAGGTTTGGACTCTAGAATAAGTGCTATACATATTGCTAATCCTTTAAACATTGAAACAGATTCATCAGGATTATTTCGGGAATCTAATTAATTAAGTCAGGAAAAACATGTTCGGATATTTCCGTGCCTATATAGTGCCTATTGATTACTCGGTTTCACACGTACGCACGCTCGCCCCACACACACGCGCGAGCATGCACGCGCACACGCACGCACACACACACGCACGCACGCACGCGCACGCGCACGCACACGCACACGCACACGCACACGCACACGCACACGCACACGCACACGCACACGCACACGCACACGCACACGCACACGCACACGCACACGCACACGCACACGCACACGCACACGCACACGCACACGCACACGCACACGCACACGCACACGCACACGCACGCACGCACGCACGCACACATTTATGCACGCGCGTGTGTACAGTAGGCCTACAGTACAGGTTGGGAAACGTCACCTGGTCGTACACTTTGATGGCCTTTGTACTCGAGTCCGGATAATCACTCGGCAAAAAACATCCATCAGCCATTTCATGACTGATCCATGGGGGGAATTGTTTTCGAAAAGCGAGTTTGCAAAATATGGGCGCGAACCCCCTGAACCGCCCGGTTATGCTTATGGCCCTGCACTGAAAACATTCATGAAATATGCGCAGTCCATATTATGTTCTTACGGACTCTGTGTGGACGGTTAATGGTGACTGAATTGTATACATGTAATTGGTTTGTGGAAATCTGTGGCCAGTGGCAAATTTGCAGTAAGTGCCGCAGTGACAAACACTGACCAGGTGAAGTGGCTCCGCTTTATGGAGTCATCAATGGGAAAACAACGGCTGCGATGCATAGTGGCGACGCGTAGTGGCAGCAGATCCCACATAGAACTATTTGTATGAACGAATTGCTTATTTTTAATATAATTAAGTTCGTGTTCTTTGTTTAGTCAAACTAGTCATTAGTTTCACCTATTCTCTTGCTTGGTAATATCTATATTGCTACGTGTATCTCACTGGTCTTTGTAAACTGTAATTTCTACTTAATTAGCATACGCTCAACGTCGACGTAATGACTTCCTGTAGGATTTGATAGTATCGCTAGTCTCGCTTATACGACTCTCGTTCGCCCCACAGCGTGGTCTCGTTGTTAGGGCCAGCAGCTAGTCAGCGTCATTATCGAGATGCTGCACTAACACATTTTTTGCCTTATTTAACTGTTGAATCTGACAGTAGTGTCAATACAATCATAGTTTAAAGTTAATTCGAATTGTATCATATAAACAAATAAAAGTTAAGACTTATTTTATGAATTAGCCATATGTCCTGCTGACATCGTAATTACATAACTGCATACATCATTTCCGTTACAATGAAAAGTACACATCCTGTTTATTATGAATGTAGGGCATCTTAATTGTTTATTTGTGAAGGCAATTCATTCATTGAAATGGTGCATTTTTTAGAGTTTAGCAGGCGGAGAGATTTATGGGAATTTTTCTGCGATGGGCCACGTGGGTGCATGAATACATGGATATTTTTTTGTAAACATTGACTGGCATTGCACGCGTTTTTAATGGAACTGGAAGTATGTAATTTTGACAATACTTTATCTGCATGTCAATGAGATGATGGCAGTTGTTGTGAAAAAAAATCAGAATTTTTTATGGTCAAGATTTCTCATAATCAGACAAAACGTTAACATAGCGTCCAATGCAATTTTGCACTGTGGTCTGACCTCCCTCCTCTCCAGGCGATGAGATGTGCGACAAACGGTGGCGCCACAGCACGGATGATTTAGCAAGAATTCATACGTTCTCTGCGCTCCATCTTTACATGCATCGTTGTTGTTGTCAAGAAATATAGTAAAACACAAATGTATCTAGCAAATAATTTAAATTGGGCCTCAATTAAAGTTTAGAATCAGGAAACGTTGCATTTTATTAAATTACTTCTTCACTTTAATAGTTTTCTCTGTCTTGATTATTGTGAATGTATTTTTGTATGTAGATTTTCTTCAAGCACTGGCTGTATATAATATGTTCTATTCCTATATTCGATGTCATTCGTGTTTTGTCATTGATGAAATTATCATTAGAATTATTTTCATTTGTGTTTATTAAAATACATTTGTTTATTATTTGACATTATTCATGTAAATTTTTAAATTGCCAAAATATAAATAATGAAAACAAAATGTTAATGTATTTTTGTATGTAAATTTTCTTCGAGCACTGTATATAATATGTTCTATTCGTATATTATACATTCATGTTTTGTCATCGATTCATTGATGAAATTATCATCAGAATCTTTTTCATTTGTGTTCATTAAAATACACTACTACCATTGCAACAAAATATTTGCTTTTATTTGACATTGCCCATGTGGTTTGTTGGCTAATTTTACATATCAATATAACAATAACAACAATAAAAACAAACCAAGAATTGTCATATTATTAGTTGCTGCACAATTAATAGATCGGTAGCATTCTAACTACAAATGTATATTTGTTATTTAGCCTTTATTTTATGGTTGTTCAACTGTTGATAAAAAAATTACAATTAATGCACAGACGCACACACAATAGGAAGCGTCGACAGCATCAACAACAACGCATGTAAAGAGGGAGCGCAGAGATCGTATGAATTCTTGTTAATTCTTGTCCGCCTTTTAGTTCGCCCACTCGATTATCCAGGCTCCGTGCGGTGGCGCCACCATTTGTCTCGGCGAGTTCACGAAGGCGAATGAGAGTCGGATAAGCGAGAGTTGCTTGGTTTACAGGTGTACGTCGGTCTGCCTGCGTAGTTCTTATACGGTAGCACCTCTGGTGTCTCAATTAGAGAAAAGTTACACGCGTCCTTCACGAAGCAGGTTCCTGGGAACTTGACGTTTTACTGCCATTCGCCTGAAAGCGATTAAAATCGTTACACAGAACATGGGATTTGTCAGATTTCGGTAGAGTATATGACAGGTGATCGCTGTCATTTGATGTCGTCTGCTGCTACTTCGAGTTCGAACGTTTAGAGCTCGGTGAGAACCAGCAGGGCAGCAATCATGAATGAGGCACCGGCGTCGTACCTGCACACGGGTGATATTGTGTCGCTTTACGCTGAAGGCAGTGTGTGCGGATTTCTTTCGACATTGGGGTAAATAAATTTACTTTTTAACTGAATAATATATGTCAAAAAGTAAATTTAATAATGTCAATGACAATGTCTCTCGAATTATCCGTCGTTCTCTTACTAACGTCTGAATTTTGGATAACAGTTACTGAATCTGAAAAAGATCAGTTGTGAAGTTGGTGAACAACTTTATAAAATGATGGGACTTGTACGACTAGATCAGTAGATGATGATGATGGCCTTGCTCGTTAAAAGGCGCTAGATGACATAGTCATAGGCATTGATTGGCATTGCTGTAGTGTAGGTGATGATGTGAATGCAGCCTGGTATGTGCATGCCATTTATAGTGCTACATGGACTGCAAAAGTGTGCAAAAACACAGCATTTTTAAAGAATGTATGCTTTTTTGTACTTGGAGTGATGTGGAGTGATTGAATTAATGCATCTGCATAGAAAAATTTAGGTATAAGTGTTGCACAGCAGCGTAAATAAATTTGGCCAATCTAGTTCATGATTACAGCCTGCAGGGCCTATTCCAATAGCCAGAACAAAAACATTGTTAACAACAAGTATATGCTCCATGGTCAAACATTAGAAACTTTCTCGCTGGCTAAATAGTCTTGGTGTTACAATAACCTCAGATCTTAGGTGGAATATCAATATAAATAACATCTCATCAGAAGCAAAGGGATCATTAAGTTTCTTCCACAGAAACCTAAAAGTTTCATCCAGTCCTACTTCACCGTCCTTATCAAACCCATTCTAGAAAACAGCTGTACTGTTTGGGATCCTTATCCACAAATACGTATAGACAAATTAGAAATAATCCAACATCATGCAGATACAGCAGCTCAGTATTTCCTGCATTGCCATGATAATACCTTCAGTGTGACAGGCGTGCTACAGACATTAGGAGGTTCTACTGGCAGTTACACTTACAGGAACATACTATGTGGCTTGGGCTAAGCTCTGCATCACGTACAAAATAGTCAATGGCCTAAACTCTAATGGGTGTACCAGCAAATCAATACCTTGTTCCAGTGAACATAATCACTACGCGACAACATTTCTTAGCCTCCCATATTTCTCAGATGTAATTACCCTGTATAAATATTCTTTTTTCCCCAATACTATTCGATTGTGGAACTCCCTCTGCCAACACCTTATCAGTCTTAACAACCTGGATGCATTTTAGAACAGGATCCAGACATTGCATTATTAAATATTTTAGAGGCAAAAAATTAAATATGTTCTTGTGCACATATTTTGTATTTCTACATTATTAAAAAAATTCAAATTTGCACTGTACTTGTACGTCATTAATAGTTCCTGTTTGCCTGTTGGGTCGTCTGCCCCCTCAGTGATTCCTCACCATGTTGAGGCTACGTGGAATAAAGGAAAAAGATAAAATCATGGCCAATTTGGTTATAGACTTTTTATAGTACATGCACATGACAGTGTTATCACCAATGTGCTGGAGTTGCTTCATACAAATTTCAACAACGTTTTGTGTGGCTATATAAACAGTTCTTTGAATTTCAGTAATATAAGCTGTGTCATGAAATCTATATGCCTGACACTGGTCAGGAAGTCTAGCAAGGGATGGCCATGCAATAAACAATATTATATCTATTATGGCTCATGTTTTTTTATAAGTAAGGGATATCTTTCTTCCTGATATGAGGATCTTCAGTTTTTACCAACAGTATGATCCAAATTTGAAAATATACATTTTCAACTTTGTTCTCAAAATATCATATGACAGGGACTGCAGCATGCTAGCTCGTTTGTGCCACATTTGGTGACATTTGTAGGTTTTGTGAAATCATCAGACAAATTATTACATTATTTAATGTTTGGTCCAACATTTATTGAAGTAAAAATAGAAACATTGAAAACTCATGAATTGTTCACCTTTGGTGGAATTTTGTAACTTTGTCATGTGATCGGCAACAGGATGGAATTTTAGATATCCACTATTGGAAATCGGTTTTGAGTGGGGTACCTCAAGGATCAGTATTAGGACCTATATTATTCTTAATTTATATCAATGACTTGGACGACAGTATAACAAGTAACATACTGAAATTTGCGGATGACACAAAACTGTTTAGAAAGGTTAATACTGATGGTGATAAACAACATTTTCAAAACGATCTAGACAGATTAGTGAAATGGTCTGAGAAATGGCAGATGCTGTTCAATTTTGGGAAATGTAAATGCCTACATACAGGACATGGGAACTTGAATGTAAACTATAAAATGGGAGATACTGCTCTGGGTACTACTGTAAAAGAAAAAGGACTTAGGAGTTACAATAAGCGCTGATATGAAAGTTTCAGAGCAATGTGGTATTGCAGCTTCAAAGGGTAATCAAATTCTTGGATTGATTAGAAGAAACATAACATACAAGGGAAAAAAGGTAATTATACCTCTTTATAAAGCAATAGTTAGACCTCATTTAGAATACTGTATACAAGCATGGAGACCATATCGTAAGAAGGATATAGATACGCTTGAACGCATACAAAGGAGAGCAACTAAAATGATTCCAGAACTTAGAGACCTCAGTTATGAAGAACGCCTGAAAGAATGTGGTTTAACAACTCTAGAGACAAGGCGGTTAAGAGGAGATCAGATTGAAGTTTTTAAGATATTGAATGGGTATGAAAATATTGATAGAAATATGTTTTTCTCACTGAAGAAGGATAGCAGAACTAGAGGACATGAGGTAAAATTAGTAAAGGATCAATGTAGATTGGACATCAGGAAGCACTCGTTCTCACAGAGGACAATAAATGAATGGAACAAATTGTGTAACTGCTAGCAGCTTGAATATGTTTAAAAACAAGGTTGACACATATCTCAGGAGGGCGGGTTATAAGTAGATGAACATTGTTGGACTCTCGATAAGCCAATGGCTTCCTTGTCCACTTGCCATCTGGGCCTTTGGCTTGTATGGCAAATCTTGTTAAATCTATTTTGAGCCTTACCAGATCTAGTTTTTAATGACTAAAGTCAATTCTTTCGATGATTTAAAATTTCTTTTATAAAATTGACTGCAGATGTTACTTAAACTATTCACACACTACATAGCATCAACGAACCAGATTTGGGATAGGCTAAATCGGTTAAGGGTGGAGTTTTAACATGAGTAACTCTGATCTTTCCCACACATTTTGTCACTTTTACCCTCGTTCCTTGTCACTTGTTCAGACCAAACTTTTGAGTACCTGGTAAGTTTTATTGCACCAAACATTGCTTGATTTGGTTGCACTTGGGACTCATTGTTTGACTGGTCTGTCTATATGTAATATCCAAGGTAATTCAGTGTGTTTAATCAGTTTAATCATGTATAAGTTTTGAGCTGTGTGTTTTTGGCTGCATGTAATTGATGTAGTGGTGTATAACAGTTTTGCTAAGCAGTAAACTATCTACATGGTGTGATTTTAAAGTATAAGGTTTGGTTAACAATAACAGTAAATGGTGTGACATTTGAGCCATTGCTGGGTGTCTGGGACAACAATGTTATATAAAGGTCATTCTGTGACATTTATTTATTAAATTTTAGTGTGTTGTCTTTTCTATAGTAGCCACATTGTGAACACTGCTCACAAAACCTAAAATGTATGTTGATGTAGTATCCCTAATCATAGTATTTAAGTGGCCATAATAAATTATGAACAATTCATTAATTCTGGCAGATGTCTAAAGATGTGTAATAATTAAACCAATGAAATTCTGCTGTTTGTAGGTTGGTTGATGAAAGATGCGTCGTTCGACCTGGTGGTGGCAATCTTGCAAACCCGCCTGATAAATTCAGGGGTAAGTTATCACATACCATTATGCTTGTTTGTAAAAGTTGCAGTGATAAAAATATATAGTATTTTCAGTGCCTTGCATTAAAACAATTTCATGGTTATGGTGGTCTGAACAAGAGTGTGTTTTTTTCCAATACGGTTTGTCACCTTTGTGTCTTTAGCAGGCCTATTATAAATGAGGACCTGTTGACCTTTCACACCTGCATGAACATATCTATGAAAGGTTTACCAATAAAAAGCACTGCCTGAGTTATGGTAGGGCCAGTGTGGTAAGTGGCCAGTGGGGTAAGCGCTACTTGTTTTTTTTTTTACTGCATGTGATGTTGGAAACTAACTCTGTTTTCTTTACCAATGTTAGTTAGCTGACATTACAGCTAGTTATGCTTGATGCCTTTGGTCACTAACTGTAACACTGTAACAGGGGCTTGTAGCTATATATATATCCAAAATATCAGTTGTACAGTGTATACCTGGTGTCCAATAAATTTATTTCTACTGCATTTTTCATTGAAACACAACTTGTCAGTCAGTATTATGAAACAGAACTTCTTGGTAATATAATTTGCTGTTTGTTTTATCAGTGATTCTGTTACATTGTAGTTCTTGAAATCTGTGGAGTTAGTTAGTGAGTAGTTTATGTAGAGACTCACATAGCTCTCAGTTTGTATTTGTAAGCATGGTACAGGGTTCAGTCTAGCATATGCCTTTGCACCATTGACACAATATTTTAAGATTGGCACAACCGAATCATATGAATGCATTGTATTTCTGAAAGATAATGATATTGTATCTTCTTTCTATTGGAATCAGAAGCATTCTGCAATTACTGCGCTACCATAAATTCCAACAGAGTTGTTGGTTTTCCAAATAAAAAACCTTCTTGAAGGTTTTTAATGGCTTCCAAAACAATTATTTTATTGAATTAAATCATACAAATAATAAGTTATGTGGCATTATTCCTGTAAATTATGGTGGAGCATCTGGTATCACAATTAGTTTACTTTAAAACTAAAAGAAGTGGTACAGACTTAGTGCATGCCCCCATAGATATTGTGCTTGGTAAATGGCTAAAACAGATGCATGTACAATCGTTGCAACTATGGTCCACTTCTAGATTGTACCCTGATGGTTACATGTTCTGCCACTTGTCAAAAAATGTATTAAAAAAATCATTTAAGGTGTAAGTTGGTAATACAGTCATAATGTAGACAAGGTAAGTTACCTTACATAGAGACTTTGAAAAATAACTGAACTTTCTTAGATATTCTGAATATGAATCACTGCAGATTTCAGCTTGACAGCTGTGTGTATATGCCATAACCACAATTTTTTACAACATGCAGCGATATAATTTAGCCCAAAATTAGGGTTTTTTTTTTGCAGTTTTAATTTTTTTCCATCTTAGAAGGAAGAAACTGAAATTAATCCAAATCTTGCAGTTCAGTGATGATTTCTCTCATATGATGATGACAAAGACGTTTTAATTATCTTTGCCGTGTGAGGGGGTAGTAACGTTAAAATGTATTATGATTGTATGTGTCTGCCCTGGGGAACCTAGCCACTTCACATCTTGACAGTATAACTGACCACAAAATGTGTTTTGATGAATGTGTGAATCATGCAAGAAATGTCTCTTAGGGTAATTCTGTTGGTTCCAAAAAAAAGTTAAACCTAGCTCCTGTAATAACTCATTGAGGTTTTATCATTCTTTGAAATCTTCAAGCCAAGCAGTCTATTTTCATGTCAATTCCATGATGTTTTGTGGTCATTGGTGAATCAGTGGTGATACACCAAAGGATGTAATTCCTGGCAGCAGTTCACCAGATATGAAGCTGGTGATATGTTACTGCCAAGTGTAATTTCTCTAGCTGCCAGCAGTCTCAAGGTGTGACAAATGAAAAATTACCCGTCTTGTACCTAAAGAGATATGAATTAATTAATCTTAAATTATTCACTCTAGCCCTATAGACAGTTCTGAGGACGGATGTTTCATCTACTTTTTTCCATTTTTTACCAGTACTGAACAATGAGGGAGCTGAGTTTAACCATTTTGTTCCTGTTTTGTCCAGATATCCCAGAAGAAACAGTTATGATTACACTGTCTAAGATACAGGCCAGCACTTGCTACCTAAGATGTAGATACACAGTTTGGATATTACTGATCAGATTTGACTTCTCCAAAAAAAAATTTAGGTACCGTTGAAATGACCTAGTAACGTTTAGTTCATTTGTTCCACTTGCTTGTCTCTCCTTAATCCACCAATAGATGAAATAAGACAATGTGCATATGGCTACACCAGAACATGCAGCCTAAAGATATAAGCACACAAATTATTGTTGCCATGGTTTTCTTCGTAGTTACGATGTGATGCAATAAACATTTTGGCTATAGAGCAGCAACCTTCCAGGAATGTGTTATACATGATACTCTGTTACATACTGACATGCTGTATTTAGAATTTGATAGTTCACTCCAACCATTTATCATGTTTTAGGTGTTAGGCTGATGATGGTTACCTGTGTGTGCTGCAACAACACGCTTAAATTTCATTGCATTGGACGCAGCTCTTAGCCTCCTATGATGGCTACCTGTGTGTGCTGCAACAACACGCTTAAATGTCATTGCATTGGACGCAGCTCTTAGCCTCCTATGATGGCTACCTGTGTGTGCTGCAACAACACGCTTAAATGTCATTGCATTGGACGCAGCTCTTAGCCTCCTATGATGGCTACCTGTGTGTGCTGCAACAACACGCTTAAATGTCATTGCATTGGACGCAGCTCTTAGCCTCCTATGATGGCTACCTGTGTGTGCTGCAACAACACGCTTAAATGTCATTGCATTGGACGCAGCTCTTAGCCTCCTATGATGGCTACCTGTGTGTGCTGCAACAACACGCTTAAATGTTATTGCATTGGATGAAGCTCTTGGGCTCCTGTGATGGCTAAAAAAAAAAAAGTTCAAACAAATGTTCACATGCAAATGTTATGGTGTTACATTTCCATCTTCACTAAATAATCTGTCTTTATGGGACTCTATTATGGGACTTCCTATTTTTGAACAGTCAACATTTTCCAGATTTGTCTACTAAATAATAATGTACAGTAAAACCTTGCTTTACGGTCACCTCAGTATAACACAGCCACCTTGCCATTATGATCACAGTCCCAAATTATTTCCATAACAGTACAATATGGCAGTTAGTCCTGCTAATACGGTCACCTTGCTATTTAGGTCACTTTGGTCTAGTCCCGAGAGTGACCTTAATAGTGAGGTTCCAGTGTATAATAATAATATTTTTAAAGTGGGTTTTGAGCGATGTTACACTTCCAGTGTAACGTTGTCAGTGTTCTTTCTTCCAGACTGCCTCTTCAAGATATGTCCCATGAACAGATACTCAGCACAGAAGCAGTTCTGGAATGCTATGCGGCAGAATGCAACCAGCATCATGGATGCTGTTCTCCTGAAGAGATTGCAGGTGAGAGTATGCACCACTGCTGTGTGGTTACGTTACAGGTGTGTGTGCAGACCTATCATACCGTACAGATTTCCCTATGCCAGGCCTTGAATTTAGAGGAGCGCGATTGACATGACATCAGTATCTTGTCATCACTGGGGAATACTGGGGAAACACCAAATTAGTACCATTCATTGGTTTATCGATGTAGAAAGAGGAATCTTTTGCTATTTTAAAGTAAAGGTGGTGAATGAAGGCGCAAGGCTCGTAACACCAAATTACTTTATACTGGTGATACTATGGAGGCAGATAAACCGATTGATGGTATAATGTGCCAAGACATTCTGATTACAAGTTAATGTGATATTTAACTGTGAAAGTGAACTTCGATTTGGAGTGGATCGAGAACAGCACTGATTTTCGCCCAGTGTGCGCATGACACGTTTTTTATTAGCTTCTAGGATTGCAAAAATCACTCTCTTTGGCATTATTTAGGAGGACTGTTTGTCGGTCTCCTTCATTTTCCAAATTTCAAAGCCTTATATACAGTAACAATTTTGAGAGGTATACGGCCATATCATAAATCTGGATAAAGTTCATATTTTCTTGTGTTCATCACACGTATGACATCTAATGACAAACTTACAGCAGTCGAACAGCAAGTGTGCTATATTTCTCCTAAAATACTTTTGATGCTAGGCAGATTTCCTACAAAACCTCAGTATATTTCTTAGCTTGATAGATGACAAAATTCAATCGGAATATGAATGCTCTAAGCCAAAATATACAGAATTTCAAGTCAAAAATATGGATCTCAATCCAAAGAATGTGACATGTCTGTGTACTTCATTTTTACCAATGTTACTTTCTGCTTGCAGCTGCTTTTATTGAGTTGAGCAGAAATGTATACATTAAAAGTGTTGTGCGAGTAGACTGTATATATATATATATATATATATATATATATATATATATATATATATATATATATATATATATATATATATATATATATATATATATGATTACAGTTTCCACTTGACTGGTGAGACTGCCATATGGACCCATTCTTAAGGCCTGTTCACCCGAGCGATTAGTTGTCTGATTAGTTGGGTGACACAATGTGAACACCCTCCCGAGGCCAATTTGTGGCTACATTTATGTCACCAGAATTGTGGTTCCAGTTCGGGCATCTGTCAGGCAACAGTTTGATGCAATTACGTGGCCAATCAGTGACCACTGTGATCCAGTGCATGTGTACCCTTGACCTTTAATCAAAACCCAAGTGGTGATTGTTGCCAATCAGTAGGTCATACTTATAGTGTTTAGACACATTGCTCATGTGACTGTGCACATAATTTAGCTGTGCTTTGTCATGTGACAGGGTGTCACCTGACCAACTGGGCAACTAATCACTTGTGTGAACGGGTCTTTACAGTTCATCCATAACTTGTAGAGATTTTCTTGTCGGTATATAAAAACATTCCTTTAGGTTTACAAGGCTTTTATTATATATCTTGTCGGTATATAAAAACATTCCTTTAGGTTTACAACAAGGCTTTTATTATATATTTTCTTGTCGGTATATAAAAACATTCCTTTAGGTTTACAACAAGGCTTTTATTATATATTTTCTTGTCGGTATATAAAAACATTCCTTTAGGTTTACAACAAGGCTTTTATTATATATTTTCTTGTCTGTATATAAAAACATTCCTTTAGGTTTACAACAAGGCTTTTATTATATATCGTGGGACCTGGCCCACGTTGGTCAATGAGCATGCAAATAAAATATCAGTCCAAAACACATCCAAAGAACATCTCTCACGAATGTTTTAGCTTTAGCTGTGCGAAGTCTCCTGCACTAGGGGAATGAGATCCAACCAGTATATCCCAGTTTTCATGGCCAGCTTCTTGAGCAGACCAGCAAGCACAGATAATCATACGGGTTCATTTGCGGGTCTTACAGATTTCAGTTACTAGTCTTACAGGTGTTTGCTACTCAGGGCTGGTACATATGAACTGTTAACCCTGCTCTAACTTCTAAAGAACTCTTACCATCCTGTCATACTCATATACATTTTAAATGGCCCTTCAACTTTCACAGGGGTGTCAATTTGACATATTTTATTGTACCAAATAACCCATACTTTGTCATGGTTACTTAGGTGAGCAGGTTGATACTCGTGGTACCAGGATGATGGTTGTCATGCTTGGAATGATTGAAAAAGGTTAGCATGCAACTTTGAGATTCCGACTATATTCACATGAACGCACACTCACGCACTATTCAGTTGTAGTACCTTTCTTCTTTACACAGCTGGAAAACATGAATTATTTTAGTAGTAGTAACGGGTAACTACAGTAGTATAATAAAACTATGCTTGTTTTAGCTGCTTCATTATCACATTCATAAATTGTGTAAGATCCTAATCGCCAAATTAGGGTTTTTTGTGCAAAGTAGGATTATCAACAAGATATCTTTGGTGGTAGACAGGTCTGTATTTGTTGAAAAAGTACAGACTACCAAGTTTGTTTGCAGACTCCCATATATGAGCAGAGTGAGATATTAATGTACATGTAGTGAACTTCCTGGCTGTCATAAGATTTATTTCTTTGATGAGCAGTTGACATAGAAAAGTTTCCTATAAACAACAAGGCAAGTCTTGGATTCAAATTAGCAAGGCTAACAAGTGGCTAGAATGGAGAAACGTCTGTAAAATACTGCGTAGATTTTCCTGATTTTTTCTCACAGTCCAGTGGCTGGTGTAGACCAGCTGGTCAGTCTATCTCAGGCAAACAACCTAGATAGACCTGGTTAGTGGCCTTGCTGCAAGGACACCTTTGATGAATTACCTGTTAATGTTAACCAATTGCCCTTAAATGTGTAGAAAGCTGTCACGGACATGTTAAGCACTCACAGATCTGGTGAGCATTCCTAGGCAGGATTCACTGGAACAGTCACCCTTTGCACCACATATGGCATTGCCAGTGGATTTTCAGCTCAGTTTCAGCTAATACGAGTAGTGGGGAATGTGATATGGACAAAACCTGTTTCTCTGCCTTTTTATAACCAGTTTACCTTAAAACTAATATAATTTTGATTAAGGATTCAGTGACAGTTGAATCCAAGCCAACACACATTTATTTACTCTTATTTACTTTTCATTTTTGTAGCTATCATGGTCACATAAATATATATTATTTTTCGAATTTCATAGTCAGTAAACATTGCATGTGTATCCTTTACAAGCAGAGCAGAATTTCATATATAGACAATTTGCCCATATGAAACTCACTCACTCAGTCCTCTTCTCTCCGAGTTGAGCATAATGCGCTAACAAATCTTCTCCAGCCAGCGAAGTCTTGGGCGAATCAGCCAGGTTTGATCCAGGTCATTGGATCATTATATATTTTATTTTTTCTTGGTGTGTAGAGTAGTGGATTTCCAGATGTTGTCTGTTGAAAGATTGTGCTGCCACGCCGATCCTTTTTTTTCAATGTTCCTCTCTGCTGAGAAGAAGCTGCCAAGATACTTGAAGTCGTTCACCTCATCTAGTACGTTCACTCTCGCAGTCTTTCGTTTGCTGCATGTCTTGCCCATATGAGAAGCCTTTAAAAAACACTGGCTGTTGCAGAAATTGCCATAAATTCTGTTAACTAGTTCCTGATTTCTTTTCCCAGAAAATAACGTAGACAGTCAGGTGTGCTGTCATTTCTCATCTAGCTCAGTGCCATCAGATTACCATGAAATATACCTAGGAATATCTTCTTCTATCTCAAGTGCAAGCTTTCTATTTGGGCAGCGATTACGTCCAGGAACTCCCACAAATGTTTTCTGACATGTCATGGATCAAATATATATGTTTGTGCCAGAGGCCCAACTGTAGAACTCCATTACTTGCCAGCAAAGCTGACAGGACCCATCTGCAACTGTATCAGGTCCCATCTGGGGCTGTATCAGGGCCCATCTGGGGCTGTATCAGGGCCTATCAGGGGCTGTTTCAGGCTCTCTTCCTGGTGTAACCCATTACTACTAGATACAGCTGTTTATTATCTACTGAACAAGAGTTTGTTCAGTGGCTTGTAGTTATGGACGTATCAAAAATTATTATTTTATTTTTATTTATTTGACAAAAATGTGATAATACAGTGTACTCTCACTACGGATCAAGTTGGAACTTGTCAAAACTATATATTCAATGCTTGTTATATCCATAACATAACACAGTGCAGACCAGAATGTAGATTTCAAAGTTGCTCCTTTATAAGCAGTGTTGCTAAATTATCAATTCAAAATCCACGGTCGAATTGTGGTGGTAACTACTGTCATACAACATGCATGAGGACATGTCTGCTAGTGAAATTGCCGCGTGTGGCAGGCGGACGTGTTCGACGAAAGGATATCTGACGTGAGTGTTCTCTCTGACATGATAGAAATTAGAAATGGTCTTAAAACATGCAATATTTTTAGCTATGATGATGTTAATGATGTCATTACTGAAATAACTATATTTTCTTTTCTTTAATATAGTACAATTACCATTTTTAATGTGCGAAATAAAGGTATAATAAATTTTTTCTTTATAGTGGATGTTCTTTACATCGGAAGTTGATGTGGTGAAAGGCCATTGTAGTTTTGTTTTTGCAGTAAAATACTCATCAACATCATAAGTACAGGACAAGTAAAAAGACCATAGTGGAAAGAGTACCTAGATCACATAATACTTAACTTAAGAAACTCAGAGATGAGTATTTTCAAAACGCTCACAAATCATGTATGACAAGATATGAAGTTTATGTATTTTTTATTATTGAGTACACATCAGCATCTGCCATTCCTTGTGTTGATTGCCTAGTGTTGAAACTGTAATCATAATTAAATTGTTATGCAGTTGGCTTAAGTGCATTCACCTTTAAAACCATGTAACCCTGCATATTTGACTATCTAAATATATCAAAGTTACATTTTGCCCGCATACTAGTGCCCTGCGCGGGCCTAGAATTTGATCCCAAGCCCGGCCCGCAATTAGCAGTTAGAGTCCAGGCCCGCAATAATTTTTCAAGCCCGGCCCAGGCCCGCAAACTAGAATTTAGGCCCAGGCCTGACCCAGACCGTGAATGTTTGGCCCAGGCCCGGCCCGCAAGTTCCAGGCCCGGCCCATACCCGCGGGCCAAAGATGGGTAAGCCCGCGGCCCGCAAGCCTGCGGCCCGCTAAGTTTAGAGAAACCTATAATCTTATAACAAAGACGAAAAACAAATAAACTGTAAAACAGACTCATTGTTTTATTAAATAAAAAAACATATATACATATATCGGATGGGGCATAATATCCTTAGCTCTTAGTGGAGTACTACTCTTATGCTGAGGTTCCATAGTGTGCTGAATGAGTTCTAAAAATCCAGCACCACCAACTTCTTCAAACTTACGAATATCCTGAAGAAAAATAAAGAAATACTTCTTAGTGTCATTACTATTAAATATGATAACATTTCTTATATTTGGCTTTAACGTTTGTTTATCTAACCCTGACTTAACCCATATGTAAGCCATAACCCCAATTTATATTGTTAATTGAATTAGCTCAACTAAGTTATCATAATTTAATATGATATTTCAATTAAATGTTACCCACTGGCACTGACACCCAGTGGCATTTCCAGCAGGCCTGCAGTCACTAGCCTGAGACAGACAGGTTCAGACATGTGTGAATTAGTACAAGTGTGAATGAATTAAGACTGGGGAGAAATACCAGTTACCAACTGGGTTGGGTACTGGGTGGTGGGCTAGTGGCCTAGTGGGCACTTGGCAGTGGGCAGGTCATTCAGGTGGGCAATGTTTGGAGGGAAGACCTAGATAATAGAATGTCCACTGGTAGGGTCAAAGGGTGATAAGTTGATGGTTAATCATGGCTTGATTGCCTCTGCAAATATTTCTAAAGTAAACATTTGGGGCTGGCTACTTCCAGCCAAGTGAACTTATGGGGGCCATTAGATTCCATGCAAGGTCTCAATTTGCAACAATATAATACTAAAGAAATAATATTAAGCATTCATTAAACGGAATTACAATTTATAATCAGTTTTTATATAAAAAAAATAAAGTAATAATATGTGTTTTGTATGAATATTTTTATTATGCCCAGGCCCGGCCCGGCCCGGCCCGCTCACACTAGGCCCAGGCCCGGCCCAAGCCCGTTGTGTTTAAATTGTTTTCAGCCCAGGCCCGGCCCGGGCCTGCAGTATGTAGGCCCAGGCCTGGCCCGGCCTGTGAAATTATGTAGAGGCCTGGCCTGCGGGCCGGGCCGGGCTTGGACCCAAAGCCCGGCCCGCACAGGGCACTACCGCATACACAGAACTTCTGGAATCTGTGAAATCCTGTGAACTGTTGGTTTACTTTGTCATTGTCAACACCTTCAGCAACTTCACCGTCCTCCCTTGCATAGAGATTTGAGTAGACAGTTACATGATCTGGTAACTCGACATGTGCCAACAGGTTTTTTACATCTTTCAGCTTCAGTGCCTCTATTGTCAAGAAGTCGGGAACAACATGATGTGGATTGTCAAAAGCACCAGTCAGATTTGTCAGTATGATTCCTCTTTTCAAACAGCTCAAGTTTTCTGAACACATCCCTGTCATTGTTTGTCGACCAATAATCATATTATAGTTATAATATTATCATTATATATTTTTCATATTCTACTTGTTTGCCTCTTATTTCCATCATTTTCTGCTGTCAAATCGCCCACTTCAGCATTGTCTGCATCATCCATTTTGAACAGGCAGGTATCATGTGACCATAATAATTTTTGTTATCAAGTTGATTGGCCAGATTAGGACTTAGGTACATTTTCATTTGGTAGCCAATACTACTACTACAGTGTACTACTTAACCTCTTCATGCCATGTGGCACATAAGGCTTGCACAAGATCTCGCCAGACCCCTCTGTCTTGGGCTTTCCTTACTGCTGTACCCCATGTTAACCCAGCAGCCTTCAGTTCTTCTTCCATTGTTCGTCGCCACGTTGTTTTCGGCCTGCCTCTTTTTCTGTTTCCTTCTGGCATCCAGGTTAGCGCTGTTTTTGCTGGCAGATCATTGTTCATCCTGTAGACATGACCAAGCCATGTTCACCTTCTCTTTTTCAGGATGAGGCAGATGTGTTATTGTTTTGTTGCCTGGTGGAGTCTGGTGTTGGAGATGGTCTCGGCCCAGTACACTTTCAGTATCTTCCTTAGGCAGGTGTTATGGAAGCTGGACAGTCTATTGGTGTCTTATTTTTCATATTCTACTTGTTTGCCTCTTATTTCCATCATTTTCAGCTGTCAAATCGCCTACTTCAACATTGTCTGCATCATCCATTTTGAACAGGCAGGTATCATGCGACCATAATAATTTTATTATCAAGTTGATTGGCCAGATTAGGACTTAGGTACATTTTCATTTGGTAGCCGATACTTAGAAACATTTTCCTTATTACAATGACATGGATCAGAAAACTCACAATAACAGAACTGGACTTAGAAACGTCTGTCATGGCCAATGACTATATTAATGGGCATAGGATAAATGGTATGGCTGGTATGCCTAACTCAGTTTGAGCCGAAATGTGACTTAGGTACATTTTCCACTAAGGTCTTCAGTTATTCTTTTTAAACAGTTTTCTTAAAACAGCAGCAATCTGTTAACACTAAACTTATCTAAGTAATGCTAAGAGAAGCATATAACAGTGAATTTAGATGTATGAACTTTACACGAAGACACTTGCTTGCCAAGCATTTGAAGTCTTTGTACCTGCATTAGTTTGTAGTTCACTAAACTTATCTATGTAATGAGAAGCAAATTTTTTTAATTTAGATGTATTAACTTTATACACAAAGACACTTGCTAGCCAAGCATTGAGCCATGACCCCCCTTTGACTTTTTTATGAAACCTGTTGTGCCACTGCATGGTAGCATGGTAAACTAAGCTTGGCCCCCCTTTGGCCTCCCTTTGACCTCCCCTTTGGCCCCCCTTTGTTAAATCCAAGATATGCCACTGCCCAATAATGGGTGGGTTTAGTGACCAGGAGATTAAGGAGACTCAATTGAAGCATCATAAATTATTGGAATAAATTAAGCCAAAGGCTTCTTTGTCCACCTAGAGTTTGTTGCTTTGAATGACAATCATGTTAAATGTTGTGAGGATGGGAAACTGCTCTTAGAAGTGTGTCCTTACTGCGCCAGATGATGTCTGATATGTGCTGGTGATCCCTGGGAGAAATAACTATTAGTGTCATTAGAAACATTCTTTTAGTGTGACTAATGATTGTTGGTCGGATGTATTTGTCATTTGTTATGGCCAGATGATAGGCAATCGTTGTAGCCACCCAAGGATTATTTCTGTGAGGCACTGCCATCTTGAATCGGCTCTGCCATCTTGAATCGGCTCTGGTCTGTACCAAGCAGTTATGCTTGATTCTGTATGTGGTCTAACATGGGTGCAGCCATCTTAGAGTATGGGCCAGGAAGTTGATACAACGGGGGGCCACATAGTGGACTGGACTGGGCACCTGTCTATGAGAAGATTTTTGGTGTTATGTTTGCATGTTCATGAGACAGGAACCTGATCTTAGGTTTTATTTTGTGTAGTTATACTCCAAACAGCACTGTGTCCAGGGTTTATGGAGGAGTGTTTTATGTTAGTGGGTTTATAGATAGATACCACCAACCATGTGCCTGTTAGTCCTTGACACGTTGCACATTTACCCCGTGTCAGTTTGCGGGATCTAGACATAGATACCAGGTGGAAGGCGCCTATGGCTTTTAGTGTCTCCCCAAAAAGGCACATATATATTTCCAACTTCCTATACCCATACGCAGGGCTCTACACTAACTCCTAGAAGGCACTTGTCCTGTAGGACAAGTACCTTCTAGGAGTTAGTGTGGAGTAAGTCAATACTCATACGTTCTTCAGGGTTCTACACTAACTCCTAGAAGGCACTTGTCCTGTAGGACAAGTACCTTCTAGGAGTTAGTGTGGAGTAAGTCAATACTCATACGTTCTTCAGGGCTCTACACTAACTCGTAGAAGGCACTTGTCCTGTAGGACAAGTACCTTCTAGGAGTTAGTGTGGAGTAAGTCAATACTCATACGTTCTTCAGGGCTCTACACTAACTCGTAGAAGGCACTTGTCCTGTAGGACAAGTACCTTCTAGGAGTTAGTGTGGAGTAAGTCAATACTCATACGTTCTTCAGGGTTCTACACTAACTCCTAGAAGGCACTTGTCCTGTAGGACAAGTACCTTCTAGGAGTTAGTGTGTAGTAAGTCAATACTCATACGTTCTTCAGGGCTCTACACTAACTCGTAGAAGGCACTTGTCCTGTAGGACAAGTAGCGGGTCATGTTTACTTGTCCCACTAAAACTATACTTGTCCCTCTTGAAAACTACAAACGCATTGAATTACCATTGCATGATATAACATCTACCTGGATGTATATAATATCCAGGATGATGTTTTTAACAAATATGTCTTAGTGCATTTTCAAAGTGTAGAAGGGAAAATGTCAATAATTCTAAGAAACAAGATAGCGTTTGCCAACTTTTATTGTGTTAAAAAGTAATTCTGCAAATTCTGACTGAAAGGAAATAACTGAATTACAATGCATACTTAGACACCATTTTTGTCATGTTTACAAATAACAACAGTGCATATTTAACAAGAACTATAATATTCTGCAAGGAACAAACACTGCTAGCAGTCCAGCACGCAATTGGTAACAGCATGTAACAAAATTAACAACTAAAAAGTATTGCATTAATAAAACAGAATAAATTAACTGTTAATTAAAGTGCTTTTCATTATGACCTATGTATACTGTGAATGCAACTAAACTGAAACATTACTCATGCTTGTGAGTGTAGGACTTAGGATTGCTGCTGTAGCTGTCAGCATAATTGTGTTAACATATAGCGGTGATATGATTGTACTATGTTGCGTTCGTATGTATAAAAAAATGTGCTTAGTCATACAAATACGCATAACTTTTGCCGTTGCGCCAAAGCCGAGTGGCGTTAGGCCGTTGCGCTGGCATTTGTAACGATCACGATCTGTTTCTGACATTAGATTCAAATTTTATGCGTTCCCGTGTAGCAATAATGTTAAAAATTAAAACCATAAAATGGTCATATATGTCATAAGCGTGGCTATGTAAGAGGGCATTTAAATAAGGAACAGTGACAGCGCATTCGTGTTTTCAATGGAACAGCATTGCTGTTCTAGTGAGTAAGCTAGTTTCTAAAATACTACATGCGCCAACTGGTGAATACATTGACAGCAGTCGCATGGCTGAAAGAAAGCGGTGATACTATAATCGAGGCTACGTGCGACATTGAACAAAATAACAGATTCCATTAAACAATATTTATTTTTGGTGTCAACAAGTCTTTTTATTAAAATGAATAGTGCATGTTTTATATTGCAATGGCATGAACTTGTCTGGTGGGACAAGTGTCCATGATTATGTACTTGTCCTACACTAGTAGCTACTTGTAACGGACAAGCGTTAATGTCGAGCCATGAGCCCATATGTATGGTGCCAGTTGAGTCAGCAAGTTGTTCCCAAGGCACTGGCCTAAGGCCTAAGCACCAAACCATTGAACACCTTTCATGTTCTACCCTCTAATGACATTACTTGGATGTCTGAGGCTGGTGCATCTTTGATTTCTTATTGATCTGTATGCGCTGACAGTGGTCGATGCATTTGCCAAGTTGCTACAGGCAACTCGCATAAATCCAATTAATTCCTCATCATTTTAGATCACTTCTTGATTGGATCTCCACAATCCCTCGTAAGACTCTTGGGCACATGCTACTAATTTGTCATTTTGCTTAGCATAATTGCAGGCAGACTTAACCAAGAGAATTAACTAAAGGTTAAAAAATCCACTAGCGTTACCCTGTCAGCATGATCTGCAAGTTTAATCAAAATCCTGCAACTTTTACTCATTCAAATACTTTCTAAATGGCTCACCGTCTGTATTCAGCATCATAATAATACTACATAGCACCGGTATCCACCTACATGAGGCACCTGTGGCACTTTGCTTCATTATCAGGGCTAGTTTTTGCTGCAGCTAACTCTGCACCCCAATAGCTACCCAACTTATATATTATAAACAATTGCTGCAGTGCACGTTAGTGTTTGTGGGGTCACACCACAGTTGGCGTTCCTGTTTATTGTGTCACATGAATGTAGGGCATATTAAATTGTGATATGTGAAATTAAACGATTCATATGATGTGACATAAGCGCAGATGAGCATGCATATTCATAGGTTCCTTTGTAGAAACTATTGGCTGTGAAATAATGCATTTTTTTAGAGTTTAGCAGGCGGAGGGATTTATGGGAATTTTTTTGCCATGGGCCACGTTGGCGCATGGATACATGGCTATTTTTATAAACATTGACGGGCATCGCACGAGGGGTGTTTTAAAAGAGCTGGAGGTATGTGATTTTGACAAAACTTGGTCAGCATGTCAATGAGATAATGGCAGTTTAAGAATTTTTTATGGTCAGGTTTTCTTATAATCAGACAAAACATTAACATGGCCACCAATGCAATTTTGCACTGTGGTCTGACCTCTTGTGAGTCCACAACAAATTACACATCTCAAGTCTCAAGTAGTTATACTCCAAACGGCCCAATATTGAGCTAACGCAGGAGTTTGGACCAACGGCTTTTAGTGTCTCTTCCGAAAGACACGGGCAAAGTGGGGTGAACGAAATTGCCCAGGTTTCGAAACGGCAGAGGTAGAATCGAACCACCGTCCTCTCGATCGACAGGCGGGTGCTCTACCTATTAGACCACCGCTCCCCATAGACAAATGGGAATCTACCCCCGTGTGAGGGACCAACAACTTTTAGTGTCTGTTCCGGAAGAAACAGGCAAATTGTAGTGAACAAATTTGGCCAAGTTTTGAAATAGCAGTAGGTGGACTTGACCACTTGTCCTGTGTACTGAGAGTCCAGCGATCTAACCGCCCACTGCGCTACTACGCCCTTCACATCAGGTACAATCACATACCCATGACTTTCTGTACACAGCAGTAATCTAAAGCAACAGAGGGATAAAGAAATGTGACTTTTAACCATAGATTGGGCTGTCTGGGTCAGCACCAAGACTAAAGTGGGTGGTCGTACCAAGCCTTGTAATGTCCAAGCAAGTGAGGTTTGTAGCGACAACAGGTCTGTAATAACATGCTAGCTGTAATAAGATTGCCTATGTCTGGTCCACAGAAGTTGCCTCTAATGCAGTCACTCTGGTAATATCGTGTCTTAACCGAAACCAAAGTGAATGCATCAAAGCTAATTTAACATCATTACCTCAATAAATACTATCAGAACAAGTTATTAACATAAGACACTTTATTGATCCTCATCGTACATGGAACCTGCCCTAGGTCAAAAATCAAAATAGATGAATCAGTATTTATCTTCTAAGAATCATGTACCAAAATATAGTCATAATTTCAGTGAAAAATGGCACTTTCTAGAACTAAAAGTTACAGTCGCTTTGACATTTCAACTGCATCAATGTAAGCAGTTTGGCAGACTCTGCTTCTGACCTCTAGTTCCATCGCTGATCACTGTCAGCTTCCAGCGTGCCGCCAGTGAGAATCCAGTGGTGTCAACAATCCCTTTGACGTCAACAAGTTGAAACTAGATGGCTTGTCAGCATTACACCATTATTTCATTAGTATTTCATTTCATTTCTTTAGCAGTTCAAGTGATGGTGTTGGGCTTAGTGAACATAACATTAATACATGACCAGTTGTTTCACTTGTTTGATTAAATATACAAGCCTAGAGAGTACTTTTTAAAGATTTTATTAAATTGGATAAATTGTTGGATCAAAAATGTTAGTAGACATCCCACTGGGTATCCCGTTGCCTCGTAATGAGAATACTGGTCAGATGGCAAGATACTGATTTATTTTATTTATTTATTTACTATGATTATTCATTATGTTTACTATTATTATATTTGTATTATTAATCTTAATTGAATACTATTTTTATTATACATTTATTATTGTACATACCTGGTCCCAGATATGTGACACTTTAGTAATTTTACTAATAATAATACTAAGATTGCAACACACAAACAAAATGTTCTTGGTCTATTCTCTCCAAACTAACTGTACATCGCAGTCCAGCCTCACAATCAACACACCGTACATTTCTTAACAGGTTCTTTTTGCTTGCACTTCCGGCACAGTTCGTTTGGGCTTCCACTGGAGACTAACGTAGATATGATATAGGTGTACAGGATAAAGGTTGCACCTGATGATGTAAATGCAAGAGAGCATTTTTACCAGCAAATAAATGGGAGCTACATCTACAAGCAACTACTGCCACTTTCTGCCAGAGGGATTTAAACTGCATAGTTTTTAACCAGCACTTACTACGGACAGTCTACCAGATGATCTGGTAATGGCTTATAGTGTTAAATCACATTTAAATAGCATCTCTTAGCATGTAACAATCTAATCTGTCTAGACAAAGTTCCAATAAATACACAGTGTAAATAGATTCTTCTACTGTTGAGCTTGGTGTGTTCGCACCATTGGTGAGGAAGAGACAGAGAACACCCCTCTCTGAGTCCACGACTAGTTACACATTTACCCCCTGTGTGGGATCTTTACTTCCCCGGGCATAGACACCAGGTAGAAGGGACGTACAACCTTCAGTATCTTATCTGAATGACACAAACTTCCAACTTCACGTCGGCTACTTGTACCCAATTGCTTTGAAACGACTGTGTTGGCCCCAGTCTGGGGTTCAAACCCAGTAGCTCCTGGTCACAAGGGGCAAACCAAACCATGGATCCATTGAATCACTGAACCACCAGCCAGCAGTTATAGAGCTCTTTGTTTCACCCTCCTATGGTGAAGGTGAACAGGCGAACGTCTGAATGCTCTATGTTATGTCTATGTTGTAAATTTCTTCATTCTTCAACCCAAGATATTACCTTTCATCCTACTTTAATACAAAAACATCGCTCATCCCATTGTTTTGGCGTATATAATATAACATTATGGTTTAGTAATGTATCTCTTATGTTATGCCCGTAATGTCATTTTGTTCTACTTAAGATGTTACCTTTCACTGAATTTTTTTACATAATAATATGGTTTAATAAAGTTTCCAGTATGTTATGAATGTAATGTAACTTAGTAATGTTTTTTGTATCTTGTGTCGGTAATGTAATGTAATGTAATGTAATGTAATGTAATGTTGTTTAACCTAAGTTGTTACCTTTCATTTTCATTAAATACCGTTTTGTGAGTTATGGCATGGTCATATCTTTTTATGCAGCTAGCAAAGCCACTAACATTTTATCTGTTTCTTTTTATTGACTATGCGTACTGTTTAGACACATGTTCATCGTCATATTGTTTTGCTTTGCTTGCGGAGCATCATCTAACAAATGATACATACAAACCTTCGCAAATAGATAAAACAACATAATTCATTTTGCGATCACCTATACACTATTTATGACCTCTGTAACGCATACACCCTCATCAAACATAGGATTAACATTTTACACATGTGCACATACTTGTCATTCATACTTCTTAAAGAACTAATTAATGACAGAACATTTTGATCTCGTTTATCTTTCACACTTGGGTGGTGTTGAAAACAACAATTTAATTAACACGTTAGATTTTGATAACAATGAATTGCAAGTTATAAAACATTCTTCTTGTTACAACATAGATCACTTCAAGATACTAGTGGCTGAAAAAAGTAAACACTTCAGTACTTAGTTTAAATGTTCAATCTGTAAATGCTAAATTTGACGAATTAGCATCATTCGTTAGTTCACTACAGGACATACATTATAAATTGAACGTGATTTGCCTATAAGAAAGCTGGATATCCAACCTGACCGATTTATCAAATATACAATTACCTGGGTATGACTGCTTTATTCAAGGAAAGAGCTGTAGTAAGAATGGAGGCTTAATAATATATGTAGATAAAAGATTCCAATATGAAGTACAATTTAATATAAACACGTAGGAATACTGGGAGGGACATAATTAAGATAAGAGAGGGTGGATTATCAATATATATTTATATAAGAGAATGAAACTAACAAATCCTAACTCACAGGAATACGATATAATGTGTATAAACTTAAAAACATACAGTACTATACTAAAGAGAAGCATACATGAATCCAAACAACATTACTTTTTGTTCACCTTCGCTAAATATAAATCTGACATCAGAAACACATGGAAAACTAGGAATGAAATTATTTAAAGAAAAAAGAAATGTTTTCCTGAATCTTTCAATATAAATAACAAAGAAATGACAAACACACTAGAGATAGCCAACGCATTTAACAAATTTTTTGCTAACATCGGTACAAATCTGGTCAATAACAACCTACTCATGAGGTAAAGATTTCAAGCACTACCTTGAAGAAAATTTTAATTGTAAATTTGCACTTAATAATGTTGACGAACTAATTGGGCAAAAAATAATAGACAATCTTCTGTCTAAAAATAGTACTGGGGTTGACGGCATTTCAAATAATTTGCTAAAACAAATTGCGCCAAAAATAATAAAATTTTTAACGCCACTTATAAATCAAGTTTTTTGGCACGGGATATTCCCTGAAAAATTAAAGGTGGTCATTTGAAGTCATTCTGCTATTTAAAAAGGGTGACCTGACAATAATCAACAACTACAGACCACCCTTCTACCAACCATATCAAAAGTATTGAAAAAATCATGTGCAATCAACTATCTTCCTATTTCGAAAGTAAGAAATAAAAAAAAATGAATATGGCTTCCGCTCTGGTCACTCGACTGAATACGCAGCCTTAGAACTGATAAACAGGATAACAACTGAAATGGATAATAATTAGGTACTGTTAAGTATATTCCTTGACCTCTCTAAAGCGTTTGACACTAAACAGTAACACATTACTATGTAAATTAAACTATTATGGTATTGAAGGGGTACCTCTGAAACTATATGAAAGCTATTTATCAAATAGAACACTAAACTTACTAAAAGTGAATGATATGTTAGCCCTTCAAGAATTACAATTTATTTATAAATTTACATATAATAAAATAAATTACTTACATACCTACAACATTGGCAGATAGCAACAAACACCAAGATTCATGGTCATAATACACGTAACCAAAATAAAATTCACATTTATGGTACAAGGCATACATTTGCAAAACAATGTCTTAAATACAGTTTACCAAATACTATCAACAATACCTCTCAAAGTGTGAAAGTCAAACTTTATACACACAGTTTGCAGGGTTTCATAAATTATGCCAAGTATCATATCATTCAGAATTACAAAAACGTGCACAATCATCAACTGTTATACCTGTACATACATGCGCAATCAACTACAATAATGTTAGCTACACTCAAACACTATAAATACATTTCACCTTCTCATTTCACTACATACACTGCACTATGAACATACACTGCACTATGAACATACACTGCACTATGAACATACACTGCACTATGAACATACACTGCACTATGAACATACACTGCAATATGAACATACACTGCACTATGAACATACACTGCACTATGAACATACATCACAGCTGTATAATAAAACACAACAGTCCAGGTTTTCATTGACAGTGGACCTTACTACATTTTAACGTTGATAACTTTATACATATATTCTTTTCTTTCTTCAAAAGCTAAAATAAAAGAATACGATGGGTGGCTCCTATGGTAGCGACTTTTAATAAGTCTTTGTGGGAGTCTCCATGATCATCTCTGTATACGGTAAAATTTTATAACATACAATTATATACTGATATATTATTATTGAATACGTGTACAATTTGAATCAAATAAATTTACTTCTGAATCTATAAAGCTAGTACCCATGTACTATTGGCCACCCCCTTAGAGCAGTACCTATATTCAACCATATTAACTACCCGAGGGCAGGTGAGAAAGTTCATTCTACCCACAGACTTAAATAGAACACCCGTTAGTAAATCTAAGTAAGTCTATAGGGAAATGATTAATGATGTAACTCTATGTTTCTGCCATACTGTAGAACCACCATAACGGCATTTACAAATCTTCTCAGACACAGCCAAGATGTGCTATAATTTATCCACTTCAGCCATATCAGCCCACCCAGCAGAGGCGTTTTTTGACAGCCTCCAGGGCCACAAGCTACTGCAAGTGCTTCATGGCCTCCAGGGCCACAAGCTACTGTAAGTGATTCATGGCCTCCAAGGCCACAAGCTACTGTAAGTGATTCATGGCCTCCAGGGCCACAAGCTACTGTAAGTGATTCATGGCCTCCAAGGCCACAAGCTACTGTAAGTGATTCATGGCCTCCAATGCCGCAAGCTACTGTAAGTGATTCATGCCCTCCAAGGCCACAAGCTACTGTAAGTGATTCATAACCTCCAAGGCCACAAGCTACTGTAAGTGATTCATGGCCTCCAAGGCCACAAGCTACTGTAAGTGATTCATGGCATCCAAGGTCACAAGCTACTGTAAGTGGTTCATAGCCTCCAAGGCCACAAGTTACAGTAAGTGATTCATGGCCTCCAAGGCCACAAGCTACTGTAAGTGATTCATAGCCTCCAAGGCCACAAGCTACAGTAAGTGATTCATGGCCTCCAAGGCCACAAGCTACTGTAACTGATTCATGGCCTCCAAGGCCACAAGCTACTGTAAGTGATTCATAGCCTCCAGAGCCACAAGCTACTGTAAGTGATTCATGGCCTCCAAGGCCACAAGTTACTGTAAGTGATTCATGGCCTCCGAGGCCACAAGCTACTGTAAATGATTCATGGCCTCCAAGGCCACAAGCTACTGTAAGTGATTCATGGCCTCCAGGGCCACAAGCTACTGTAACTGATTCATGGCTTCCAGGGCCACAAGCTACTGTAAGTGATTCATGACCTCCAAGGCCACAAGCTACTGTAAGTGATTCATGGCCTCCAAGGCCACAAGCTACAGTAAGTGATTCATGGCCTCCAAGGCCACAAGCTACTGTAAGTGATTCATGGCCTCCAAGGCCATAAGCTACTGTAAGTGATTCATTGCCTCAAGGGCCACAAGCTACTGTAAGTGATTCATGGCCTCCAATGCCACAAGCTACTGTAAGTGATTCATGGCCTCCAAGGCCACAAGCTACTGTAAGTGATTCATGGCCTCCAAGGCCACAAGCTACTGTAAGTGATCCATGGCCTCCAAGGCCACAAGCTACTGTAAGTGATCCGTAGCCTCCAGGGCCACAAGCTACTGTAAGTGATTCATGACCTCCAAGGCCACAAGCTACTGTAAGTGCTTCATGACCTCCAAGGCCACAAGCTACTGTAAGTGCTTCATGACCTCCAAGGCCACAAGCTACTGTAAGTGATCCATGGCCTCCAAGGCCACAAGCTACTGTAAGTGATCCATGACCTCCAAGGCCACAAGCTACTGTAAGTGATTCGTAGCCTCCAGGGCCACAAGCTACTGTAAGTGATTCATGACCTCCAAGGCCACAAGCTACTGTAAGTGCTTCATGACCTCCAAGGCCACAAGCTACTGTAAGTGCTTCATGACCTCCAAGGCCACAAGCTACTGTAAGTGCTTCATGATCCCCAAGGTCACAAGCTACTGTAAGTGCTTCATGACCTCCAAGGCCACAAGCTACTGTAAGTGCTTCATGACCTCCAAGGCCACAAGCTACTGTAAGTGCTTCATGACCTCCAAGGCCACAAGCTACTGTAAGTGCTTCATGACCTCCAAGGCCACAAGCTACTGTAAGTGCTTCATGACCATGTACATAGCACACATTTGTACACAGCACTGTTTGTTCATAACCAAACTCACTACACAACTGTGCACAATATCCCTCAGTAGGATAATGCACAATATGAGGAAGAAGAAGAAGTATAATTTATGCGTACATAAAATAGATTGAGCCACTATCGTGGTCTACAGTTGGTTACCAACAGGGTCAATTACATTATATCAATTACAAATTCCAATTACAAAGTACCAATTTCTATTATATGTATGTAAGTATGTGAATAGAACTATCATCATACTCAATGCCCCAAAATTACATCTATGTCAGAACAGCTTTATTTCATTTCTGCATATTATGGTACATATAATAGCAAACAACTATGATATATGCAATATATTATATTTTATTGATTATTTATATCAAATAATATTTGAGTTAAAAGTTACATTTTCACCAAACGCTTAAAAACAAAACACCAATTCCAGAATTGACATTTCAGTTCCAGTTACACTGTACAATGTAACTGACCCCAAGTCTAGTTACCAAATCTTAGTGTAGTGTTTCCCTAGTGATGGCATGCCTCAGTGCCACATAATAATTATCACAGCACAAGTGCTAATTTGACATCATTATCGAGGTCACAAGCTGTCAGTGCAAGTTATTGTAGTACACAACTGTACTATAAATCCTGTTTCCAGTTGATTTGAATTCATTGCAACTTGAAACTGGGTAGAGGCAGAATTAAATCCTGGGAATTGTTCAGGGCTGATGGCGCCACAGGTGCAACCAGTGGTGCCCCTCGGTTATTTGAGTTAAAAGTTACATTTTCACCAAACGCTTAAAAACAAAACACCAATTCCGGAATTGACATTTCAGTTCCAGTTACACTGTACAATGTAACTGACCCCAAGTCTAGTTACCAAATCTTAGTGTGGTGTTTCCCTAGTGATGGCATGCCTCAGTGCCACATAATAATTATCACAGCACAAGTGCTAATTTGACATCATTATCGAGGTCACAAGCTGTCAGTGCAAGTTATTGTAGTACACAACTGTACTATAAATCCTGTTTCCAGTTGATTTGAATTCATTGCAACTTGAAACTGGGTAGAGGCAGAATTAAATCCTGGGAATTGTTCAGGGCTGATGGCGCCACAGGTGCGACCAGTGGTGCCCCTCGGTGTTTCTTGGCATGACATGCACTTCGGCTGTTACGCAGAGCAATATAATCATTATATTACTTACCCAGGCACGAACCTACTGCATTACTGCTGCAATGTTACTGTATGTCTGGAAGCTGCATTGAATCTTTCATAGGCTAAGCTGCAGAAGCGTCCGTGACGTGGCTCAATCAATTGTGCTAACTACCTTGCAGAAAGTATGATTTAATGAAAACAGTGTTGTCATATCACATTTTTGTCAGGGTCCTAGCTTTTATTCTTCTGTTTTCAAGTGATTGAAGTATTGAAGCAAATTACCCTTTTGCTGAGGTGGTTGGCAATGCTACAGACAGAGGTGGATATGTGAATGAATAGTCTTTTTGCGCAGTACTTGCAATGTGGCTGAATACTTCCCAGAAAAGTTGAGTTGGCGTTGGTATGAACAGGTCTGCCAGGGGGTGAAGTGTAAAGTGCTTTGACCAGCCCCAAGGACTGGATACCACGCTATATAAGAATGTACCTTTACTTTTTTTAGCTGATATTTTGTCATGACTAGCATTACCTGAAAACAATGTTATAATGTTTTTGTCAGGGGCCTGGTTTTTATTTTTCTGTTTTCATGTGCGGTATTGAAGAAAGTTACCCCTTACTGAGGTGGTTAGCAATGCAGACTGCGAAGTTACCCCTTACTGAGGTGGTTAGCAATGCCGACTGCGAAATTACCCCTTACTGAGGTGGTTAGCAATGCAGACTGTGAAGAGTTAATAAAGAACTAATTCATGTCAGATCCATTTCAAGAACAAGTGTTTCTAATCTGTCAAGAAAGCAGGCTGGGGGTTTTATTTAGTGATATACATTACATATATATATATATTTAGTTCATGTAATGGCATAGAGAATAATATTATCATTATTCCAGCTATGTGTAAAACTGCAGTGATATTATAACTAAGTAAAGTCAGTTACATTTGCTGTATTTAGGTGCATTGCTTCCAGTGATTCATTGTAAATGTTGCATGCCACATCACCTGTACCCTATTGGCTCATTCATTATTCTTCACACCTACCTGTCAGGGTTGATGATGGCATAAACCAAGCATAAACCCCGTTTACCCAGTGAGGCTCACAAATATTTCTACATTACTGTGCACCAATGACAACAGTGGGTGAGGTGGCTCAGTGGTTAGAGCACCAGACTCAGTCGAGAGGACTAGGGTTTGTGTTCACCTGCTGCCATCTCGAAACATGGGCAATTTCATTCAAGTACCTGGCAATAGACTGATGGTAATCCAGCGATGGAATTAGCAGCTTTTGCACAGAAATTTCAGCATGGCTGAATGCTTCAACAGAAGTTTAAATGGTGTTTGCATGAACAGGTCTGGCAAGGGCAAAGTGTAATGCGCCCTGAGCAGTGAATGTTGAAGGGGCGTGTATATCAGTGTTTTCTGTCATGAGCATTTATCATTTATATATGTCATTTATACGTCCACAAATATACCGAAGCTGATATAACTGATACTTTCGATTTTGTCAGACTTCTGTCATCACTGAACTTTGAAAAAAAATGGGGTGTATGTTAATAAGCCATGTACACTAAATAGGTTGAATATGGTATATGGGTTAAACCAACTAAATTATGTGGTTAAAGCCATGATAGGCTTGATATTGGTTAACAAAATAGTCAGCTTTGTTTGGAGGTGTGCTGAAGGTGTTTATTTTGGTATTCACGCAGCAAGTGTTATCTGGACGATCTTATATGTATTTAGATTTGCATTGATATATAAGATTGCTTTTGGAGTCAACTCCCTCCTGAATAGACATTGACGATAGATATATAAGGAAGCTTTGAAAAGAAAACATGTTTGTGCAAGATGGGCTCAGTCTTACAAGAAAGGCAGATGCAATTTTAGGAGATGTATTTGCAAGAGAAGGTGACGGTGACACAACATGGCATTCATTATTTAAACTAGGTATCCAGAGGGGAATCTTTGAGACATCCTCTATCGCATACAAACAGGTCATTGACCAGCACAAAGAATAAGTGTTCACAAACCATTTGTGAAGCTGGTTTTGAATGTTTCTGCTTAAATGCCATGAGCATAGATACAGTGTGTATTAAATAAATAAATACACATAAGCAAATTAACCATAATGGTATATCAATATCGACCCTCATATAACAGGTATAACTGGTTCATGGGCCAACAAAGACATAGAAGATGCTGAATTGGGACTGACAGGTGATGTTTAGGAAGGCCAGATTAGGGAGAAGGGAAGTTAGCTAGTTATTTCACATATTTAAAAATGTACACTTGCTTACAAAACAGCTTGGTGCAATATAATTACTGACAACTCAACATTAATCAATGGGTTAGTTTATTGTAGCCCAAATGTAAAACTGGCATGACTGATATCTGATAAGGGTGGACCACACACAACATTGTTGGGCCCTCAACCTGGATAAGTCAAAGACTTTCTTGTCCACTTTTCATATGGATCTTGTTACTTGTGATGCCAATCTTAGTTTATTTGCATGATATCAGGACTCATATGTTATTGGTTTTGTGGGATCATTCACTTGGCCATTATTATTGATGGTTTTATGGGCCAATGCAGTTTTTAATGCAGTATTCTATGTGTGATGGATGATTAACCAAACTGATGCATTCTATGATTACATAGAACTATATTATGGATTATGTATAGGAATTCAGTGTTATTCAATCTCCCAAAAAAAAGTAAAAATGTAGAAATGCCCAGGATGTAAGTATGTGTCTGTCAGAGAATATTTTTTAGAGTTTGCTTAAAAATTCTCTACTTGCCTAGGCTGTAAAATCATCGTACAGTCAAGGTATCATATTTGCAGGAAACCGGCTACCAAATTGCAAATTAGTGAAAATGAAAATGGCAGCAAATATCTTTTCAACTGTGTATAATACTGCTACATGTAACCAGAGACAATGTTTTTTTTACTGGGTAGTTTATGGCATGCAACATAATGGTTCACTTGTGGTGCGTGTTTAGGTGTCATAGATAACTCTGTAATCTAGAACGTGTGGCTAATTAATTTACCCCAGAAGTGATTGCAACAGATCTACAACAACCAATCTACATTCATGATAAACAGTTTCTGCAGCTTTTTGTTAGAACTATTTTGCTGGAGATTACTGCAAGTTCCATTTTGTTTTCTTCATACAACCTCGTTTGTCAGTTTCTGTGCACTGTGACTTCATGTAAGCATCATATGGTTTTATTTTATTATTTATTAAAAACATGTGTGCATTACAGACATGAAGTGAAACATGTGTGTTTTGCTTATGACATTCTGGCATGAATCAATTAGCTCAGTCAAAGTTTAAAAGTTAAATATATTAATAAATAAACAGATAAATAATAAAATGTCCAAGTCATGAAATTTTTTTTAAACAATTATTAAAAAGTAGCTTTAAAAAGTTACCAAAAAGTTAATAGGTAAATAAATAAATAGTTAAAATAAAAGAATAAATAGATAATTAAAAAAATCCATGTCATTACAAATAGTCATTAAAAAGTCACTGCTGCCACCTGTGCAGTAGAGGCTCAAGTCATGAGGTCCTGCCACAACTCTCACTGTCTGCGGGCGAGTGCACAGTATTATATTGACTATAATGAAAACAGTCAGCCAACTGTTCACAGGAAGATTGAGTTAATCAATTAGTTATTTCATATATGCACTGTCAGTTTTGCACTAAGTTATACACGTATTTCACATTACAGTTTTGTCACAACAGTCTTTTTTTGAAGACAACACATGTGAAACATAACAATCTGAGAAAATACATGCTCTGCTATTGTGTCCAATGAAATTGTGATAGCTTTTATTGATATATGCATTTCATGTATCCACTTCGTTTAATGGCACATAACTATTTATCGTAATTAATCAGTAATAATCACTATCTGCGCTGTGTATGTTTTAGTTATTGAATATTGTGATATACCAACTTAACATGTAGAAGAAATAAGAGTTCATTGCAGCAGTTTGGGGAGCCATCATTGTGACACAATGTGACACTGTTTGCAGCAGTTACTAAAGCCATCAATGTGACACAATGTGACATTGTTTGCAGCAATTACTAGAGCCCTCGATGTGACACTGTTTGCAGCAATTACTAAAGCCCTCAATGTGACACAGTGTGACATTGTTTGCAGCAGTTACTGGAGCCATCATTGTGACACAATGGGACACTGTATGCAGCAGTTACTATAGCCATCAATGTGACACAATGTGACATTGTTTGCAGCAATTACTAGAGCCCTCAATGTGACACAATGTGACACTGTTTGCAGCAATTACTAAAGCCCTCAATGTGACACAGTGTGACATTGTTTGCAGCAGTTACTGGAGCCATCATTGTGACACAATGGGACACTGTATGCAGCAGTTACTATAGCCATCAATGTGACACAATGTGACACTTTGTAGCAGTTACTATAGTCATCAATGTGACATTGTTTGCAGCAGTTACTATAGCCATCAATGTGACACAATGTGACACTGTAGCAGTTACTATAGCCCTCAATGTGACATTGGTTGCAACAGTTACTGGAGCCATCAATGTGACACTGTTTGTAGCAGTTACTATAGCCCTCAATGTAACAGTGTTTGCAGCAGTTACTGCATCAATCAATGTGACACAATGTGATACTGTTTACATCAGTTACTAGAGCCATCAATGTGACATTGTTTGCAGCAGTTACTAGAGCCATCAGGGTGACACTGTGTGACATTGTTTGCAGCATGCAGCCCACCTGGAGAAGACCCAGAATGAGAATGAGAGAAACAAGTTGATGGGAACTGTCATCCAGTATGGCAGCGTCATACAGGTTGGTGCTTCATCTTCTCATTACTTCAGTGGCCCGACGGCATATACCTAAATTACATGAGAATTCTGAGGCCTGGGCAAGTGAGTTATTTGTTTGCTGAAAATAAACAACTTATACTCTCCTGTTTAAATACAGCCTTTTGTTGACAATGTTTTCGCACAAAATTAAGCATTTTAAATTGTGACCTTTCAAATTTGTAAGGTGCATTTGAAATCGCCATCTAGCGGATGATGACATTATAGGGCGGACTGACGCAAATATGCTAGCTGCAAGACAGTCGGATTCAGATACAAGCGAATACGAATATTCATTGAGTAGCGATTATGATATGACAAAAGTGGCTACCAATTTGGGGCAGTTTTCGATGCAACCATACCGGGATGATCCACCAGCGAAGCCACCGGTTACGCATAGCAAAGGTGTCGAAAAAGAACAGGGCCCAGCAGAATGCGAGGTCGACCAAGTCCAAATCGATTATGAACGTGTTGACAATTGGTTTGTTACAGCTTAAACATAATACTGACTAATACATAACGTAAATCAGTACAAGTTTAATTCATGTTGTAATATAACATATGTTTCTTGGAGAGATATATCCATAATGTTTATATTGATGATGGACCCACCTGCCTAGGTCCAGGACATGCCGACCTCTTGTGTACCAGATTATCATGCCGCTCTACAATTCGTAGTACCGTAAATTCTCTATTTGTAGCCGCAGCTTCAATTACAATAGTGTGTAGCTGAATTGATGATGATGACGGCAAAGTTGGGGTACGGCTTTAAATATAGTAATTTGCCGAAAAAATGCAAAAGTTGGCTCATTGGGTTGTCAGTAGTAATGGCTATTAGTGCGAAAAATAGCGGTTTATAATCAGTAAACAAACGAAGTCGGATGCATCAATAAAACTTTGTATTAAAATTGCCACTGGTGCATAACAAATAATTACATAAAAACCTGTGTCCGCAGTGTTCAAAAACTATGATCAAACATGTCAAATAATGTCACAGTTAAAATCCTTCAAAATCACTTTAGTTGTCGCTGTCGAAGAACGCTGCTGGTATACCGGCATGGCGGCGTCATCCCAAGTATCCGTGTCTGATTACGAGTCGTCGGCATCGCTGACCATGGCCGCATGCACCGGCAAAAATCTTCAACCATGATGTCATCCGTTCCATTGTTGGAGATGCGGCACTTCTTGTAGCTGTATTCAATCATGGCAGATGGAATCGCACCCCACGCCTTCACGAGCCATTGCACAAGAATCTCCTTGGCTGGCGCACGACTGCGGCCTCCGGGAGTGAGCGCCGTGAATCATCCAATGGTCCCACAAGTGTCGCATCTGCTGCTTGAATGGGCGATTGATGCTAACGTCACACGGCTGTACTGGCAGCGTCAGACCGCCGGGGATTACAGCAACATCGATGTCGTGCATGGTTTCAGGTTTTGATGTTTTAAGTTGCGTTACTTTTATGAGGAGTTCCAAGCTTGCTGGCTTCGTCCGATTGTCAAAGCAATACCACTACCAGTGCCTCGTTGGAGTTAATTACATTTACTCTGGTACAAGATACAGTGTTATAATCCCACGCACCTGGTATTCTATGCAAGTGGCCCCGTTAACGCGTGCCAGTAAACTGTCTGCGAACTAGACCAATCTGTCAATCAGTAGTTCTGAGAATAACGGTCACGCCTTGCCGATTATGTAATCAACATGCATTGTCATTCGTTGGAGACAATTGCATTTACAACATACTGTTTTATAATCCCTGAAAAGTTGTGTGAAGTCAGCAGTGCACAACCCCAGAAACAACTCAAGAGTAAATAAACAATGTCCAGGCTTGTTGAATTGAATGCGCTAACATTTGATCAAATGCTTGTGAGGCAGTAGGCCAACGATGACACAACAACAACAGGAACTTTCCAAGAAATAAGTAAAACCACAACATCTGTTCTCGCCAGCTGCAGCCGGCAGATCGAGACGTCCAGTTATTTCATAGTTACCGGCTGTCACTCAAACACCTTTGAAGTTGAAACAGCTGGCACAACAACAGACAGACCCCGGGTAGTCTTTTTAATCTGCTGCAATACATGCAACGTTATACATGGTTCTACATAAAACGTCATACAAACACAACTTCTCAACATATTTGAATAATTTGAGCTTTATTGTATAGCCAACATGTATGGATACATTTCTCCCACTGGGTGTATGGGCATTCAGCCACCCAGTTATTATCTGGTAGCATGGTGATATTTGTTCATCTTTGTTTGAAATTCACATAGTAATATTCCCATGATTATACAATGTGATGTATTTATTATCATTGCATTACATTAGAGACTCTTTTAACAATAAAATTATACCTCATTCATTCGTTTATGATAACTATTAGCAAAGTTATAACTTTTTTGCAGAACCCATCTACATTGTTCCTAATTGTGTGCGCTACGGAAATTCGTCACACGAAGCACGTTAAAACGGTCTTGGTTCAAAGTCCGGGTGCGGCTTTAAATAAGGTTTTTGCCTGCAACAAACGGTGCGGAGGAAAGTTGGGTTTATGTCAAAAGTCGGGATGCGGCTTTAATTAGGGGTGCGGCTACAAATACAGAATTTACGGTATATTTGAAATTTTTTATGACCTCCGATATTCATTACATGTTTTTGAATAACAGTTCACATCTATGTAAATAATGAAATAATCAAAATGCACATACAGCCTTCTGGAACTTGTCTACTGTTATCGCACATTTACGTTGCGGTTGTCACAGTGTTGATGCGCAAAAACCCAGCATGCCTGCATAAGTAATGGTTATTCTTGCTACGTTGTAACTCAGAAATCTCACATAAACATGTACCATGCGCCACTGTCACGGATGTTACAATTAATACTACTTTCTCACTACCAAAAATTTCTTGCAAAACCCTTAGTATTAAGTTAATATAATATTATATAAACTACTTACTCGTTGTATTTCACTTTTGTGAATTACTGGTCGTGTTACTGGTCGTGTTACTGGTCGTGTTACTGGTCGTGTTACTGGTCGTGTTACTGGTCGTGTTACTGGTCGTGTTACTGGTCGTGTTACTGGTCGTGTTACTGGTCGTGTTACTGGTCGTGTTACTGGCACCGCGGCTCCAACTGGCCAAATGGTTGGAATAGCCGTCTTCAAAAGAACTTGATGGTATGCAAATCCCATATTGTATTCCATGTCATTACAAAGGCGAAGGCATCAGGTGTCCAGAGCGCTCATGTTGTGTGGATGAACCGCTGCCATACATTACGACACTTAGACTCAACGGGAAAATTGTGCAGAGATACATTTTGTTTCGGCCTTGTACCGACACATCCCTGCACAACACACATTTTCACCATGTTGGTGTTACACTAAATATTCATTTACTATATGTGATACAGCGGAAAAATTTGTAAAACGTTGGAATGTTTGTAAATTGCAAAAGCTCACAAATGCGAAAAACACTGCTGCCGTTGCCAATGTAAAAAAAGGCGCGTCAGTGCAGTCTGCCCTATGACGTCACAGCCTAGTTTCCAGGCACTTGCTTAAGCGGAGCACAAATACAAAACTTAGACCTTCATTTTTACAACTAATCTGCGGGAAAACATTTTTTTTCTTGTTGCAAATTATTTATATCATTGTAATATATAAAATAAATAAAAATCATTATTTTTCCCCAAAAAATTGTCCCAGGCCTTTAAAATCGGGTTGATGTGGCAGTGGCATAATTGTTAAAATGTCAGATTCTTATTTGAGAGGACTAGGGCTTGAATACTCTCCCTGCCATTTCGAAGCGTGACTGTTTTGCTGACATGCCTGAATATCTTATGTTTTTGCTGACATACCTGAATATATATAATGTTTCTGCTGACATGTCGGCATCTCCATTGGTTCTGCTGACATGTCAGCATCACTTTTGTTTCTGCTGACATGTCAGCATAGCTAATGTTTCCGCTGACATGTCAGCATCACTTTTGTTTTTGCTGACATGTCTGCATATCTAATATTTCTGCTGACATGCCAGCATCACCTTTGTTTCTGCTGACATGTCAGCATAGCTATTGTTTCTGCTGTATCAACATATCTAATTTCTTCTTCTGATTACAAGTTTTCCCTATCTTCAAGGCTTATAATTTCTACTGATGTTCTTGTATATCTAATACTTCTTCTGACGAGCCTGCATATATTTGATGTTTCAGCTGACGTGCATGCATATCTAATGTTTCTGCTGACATGCTGATCTCCATTGTATTGTCACATTGTATTGTCACATTGCCAGTTGCTGCACTTGAAGAGTAACAAGTACCTGACGGTGAACAAGCGTCTGCCGGCCCAGAGAGAGAGGCGGGCCATGAGGGTCATGTTGGATATCGCTGGCAATGAGGGGTCCTGGTTCTATGTCAACCCATTCTTCAAACTCAGGACACTCGGTGACAACGTAAGTCACTCCACGCTCCTGTTTTATACATGCTCTGTAGCAGTTCAGGGTTCTACACTAACTCCTAGAAGGCACTTGTCCTGTAGGACAAGTAGCGAGTCATGTTTACTTGTCCCACCGAAACTATACTTGTCCCTCTTGAAAACTACAAACGCAGTGAATTGTTATGGCATGATATAACACCCACCTGGATCTATATAATATCCAGGATGATGTTTCTAACAAATATGTATTAGTGTATTTTCTGAGTGTAGAAGGAAAAATGTAAATCATTCTAAGAAACAAGATAGCATTTACCAACTTTTATTGTGTTAACCATTTCAAGTCTGCAGCCCTGTCACAGTGTGACTAATGAAGACTACATTCCCTGGGCATTATTCAAAACATTACCTATGTCATTTGAATTGCATTTTTCACAAATAAATACTAACTTTTTGAATAGGAACACCCTACATATTCTTGAACTAGAATGATCACAATTTTACTTGGTTACCATGGTAACGAATAATTCAAAATGGTCGCCATAAATTGTCAAAATTAACATCTTATTATCAAATAACATTTGTAGTTCGAAATGTAAGTATAACAACTATTTGATATAATATTGATTATATGGTATGTACAGTTTTTAGTTTAGTTGTCATAGTAACAGACAAACGTTTACAGATTGGCCAATGTCATAAGCGTCGTCGACGTCATCATCAAAAACGTTGGCTATTCATGAACTTGAGTCGTCAAAATCTTTGTTGATACTGTCAGCGACAGGTCGACGAATGCACACATTATCACCTTCGAACAAACTTTCATCTACATCTGAATCATCGCTAAAACTATCTATCAAATGTTCCAAAGCATACTCTGGGAAGTTGTCAAACCCATTGTCAGCGGTGCTGCTGCAAGCAGTCTCTGACATAATCACTGGTCGGCAGGAAAAACTAAATAACTTTCAAATTTTCTATAGAACACTATGGCAACTTTTACTTCAACATTCCCCTAGTGATCATTATGCAACAAGTGATGCCACATAGTGGCCAAATGGGAGTTATATCGAATGTAAACATGCTTATACCCGATCCCGCTATATAACAGGCAGTCGACCGCAAATGTCATAGTACGGCTGTTTGCTGTAGCTAGATGGGTTTGATTTTTCACAAAATTATTCCAATAATAATTTTATTAATGAAGGAGCTTTAAAATACATCCTATAAAAAATTTCTGGGGGCATGCCTCACAACCCCTTTATTCAACATGAAAACATTTGCAGATGCAAAAACAGACATACCGGGTGCACTGCTTTATTGCCACGTGTAGTTGGGTGCTGTAATATTTATACACATTTCAGTGTTTCCCATGGGTAAAATATGTGTGTTATATTTTATATTGGACGAGGCCCACCTGGCTTGTCATATACAAGGGGAAACACTGCAATTGAATTTTGTAAAATTTCACATTAAGTTGGTGAGTTGTATGTGACTTTAACAGGTGGTCGTTGGAGACAAGGTGATATTGAACCCTGTCAACGCCGGCCAGCCACTTCATGTCAGCGAGGTCCACCTCATTGACAACCCAGAATGCAAAGAGGTTCGGGTTTCTACCTATGTAGTGTCTTTGGGTGAATCCAGGAAAGGTTTTGGTTTATTTATAACACATTCCTGTGCTGGCTTATATGAGAGTACCTGACTTTTTCACTTTTGCATTCTTTTCCCTAAAAGATATTTTCTGTAGGTCAACATAACAGGTTAATTTAGATGTTGACATTGTCTACGAGTAGTAGAATGAATAAAGTTTTTCCTATAGATAAAATTGGATTGGCCTTACACATGAAAGATTTGTGTAATAATTATGATAACTATTTGTATGTTGTATGAAATAGTGAGCAATAATAATCCCAATGTTGCACCATGTTTCAGGTAAATGCCACAAGCTGCAATACTTGTTGGAAAGTTACCTTGTTTTTGTCACATGATGAGAACAGAGAGGACATTTTAAAGGGGGTAAGTTTGACATTTTAAAGGGGGTAAAGAGGACATTAAAGGGGTAATTAGGATATTGTTTGAAACGATCAGTTATATTGTTCTAAAATCAATTACAGTTACACTGTAATTGATTACAATCACATTGTAATTATAATCGATTACAATTACAATGCATTTGTAATTGATTACAGTTACACTGTAATTGTAATCATTTACAATTACTCTGTATTTGTAATTGACTACAAATTATGCAATTTCAATTTAACCAAACCCTAATTCCATTAATATTAGTAGACTTGTTAGAAGACCTAAGCACTGTACATTTCTCTTGTTTATGCATGGAGTTCATTTTGTTTCGTTCCCACAATGCACCATTGTTCACCTGTTACACTGCCTCGTGGGCGCGGTGGCTTAATGGTTAGAACGTTGGACTATGCATTGAGAGAACCCTTTTTTAGATCCTTTTGTTGCCCATTCAAAACATGGGTAATTTAATTCATGCTACAGTTCTCTTAGCTGTATAAATGAGTATCTGGCTACAGACAGGTGAATATATGAACGAATAGTTTTCTGGCAATAATTGCAGCATGGCTGAATGCTTCCCAGAGAAGTTGAGTTGGCGTTGGAAGGTACATGTCTGCCATCGGGTGAAGTGTAAAGCATTTTGAGCAGTCCCAAGGACTGGATAATGCGCTAGATAAGAACGTATCTTTACTTTAGTTTTTGTTGCAGGGCGATGTTGTGCGCCTGTTCCACGCAGAACAACAGAAGTTCCTGACAGGAGATGAATACGAGGACAAACAGTACGTGTTTCTACGCACGACTGCCCGAGCCACAGCCTTTGCTGCCACCAGCTCCAAGGCACTCTGGGAAGTCGAGGTAAGTGCAACCTTCACTTTCATCAGTGTTTTCTACTTTCATCAGTGTTTTCTACTTTCATCAGTGTTTTCTACTTTCATCAGTGTTTTCTACTTTCATCAGTGTTTGAACATAAGAAGGGGAAATTCATGCTGAAGCTGGACCCTGAATTGATTAATTTTGTTACTAAGAATGTTGACATTTGTTCAATATGTACACTTACAGTAGAATGTTGCTGGTAAAAACACATTTTTCCGATGTTTATAATAAGTTTTATGTAAAAAATTCACTCCATTTATATAGTAAATCATATTAATGTACGCCCTATATTATGTTGTGATAAGTTTAGTGAATTATCAGTTTATTATGAATTAATGTTTTTGTGTAACAATGTAACAATGTACATGTTAAAAGACAATCACAAGAAACGCACACGATAACCATCTTGAAATGAAAATTGCATGTACCTAGTTTAGCTGTTGCATTACTTGGGTGTTACACTGTGTGCTGGGGTGATGGATGCAGGTTGGGTAAACAAACATGAATTCAGTGGTGGATCCAGGGTGTGGGGGTGTATGCCCCCCATTTAACCCCAGAATGCACCATTTCAAGCCCAGTAAAACATCCGGGAGCACACCCCTGAGACTAACCTAAAACTAGTCCACAGTTATTATATTGTGTACACTGTGAAATCTCAATATTAAGGTCACCCTCAGGACTGGGCCAAATTGACATTGAATAGTGAGGTGACCGTATTAGCAGGCACTTTACTGTTATGGAAACTGTCCTGGGGTGACCATAATGGCTAGGTAGCTGTGTTAACAGGGTGACCTTAAAGCGAGGTGTGACTATATAAGTTAATTAAAATAAGCACACAATACACAAGCTGTGCCTGCATGAGAACACTGTAAGGGGTAAATAAGCATGTGCACCCACTATATTAGCTGTGTCTGCATGAGAACACTGTAAGGGGTCAATAATTAAGGGGTAACTGACATTTGTTGTAGGTTGTACAGCACGACCCATGTTGTGGAGGTGCGGGTCACTGGAACAGTCTGTTCCGCTTCAAACACCTCACGACTGGACAGTACCTGGCTGCAGAGGTAAGTGTCACTACAGAGGACAGGCACAGAACACATTGTCCAGTCATTTTACGGCCAGAAAAGGGTCAACCCAGGACTAATAGCCGCAGAAGGTATTTTATATAAAATATAACACATAAACATGCACATTTTACCCATGGGAAACACTGAAATGAGATTCATATTAAAAAATATGTCCTCTATAACATATCAAGTCTTAGTGAATTGTGATAGGGGAAACCCCCCAAAAATGCAAGAAACTGGAGGGCCCCAATTATCATAATCTACAAAGCAATATACAAAACTACTGTTTAAGGTATACTGATGGTCTATGTTGCTTTCTGACATTTGACATCCAGGTGACAGATTGAGTCAGAAAACATGAGTGACAGATTGAAGACCAATGGACAAGTGATTAATAAATGATTTCCCACTTTTAATCTGTTTTCCCTACTCTAATCCAAATAACGTTTGCTAGATTTGTAATCATTAAAAAATAATAAATATGTTTCTGACTTAGTTAAAATAATAAAAAAAAGTTAATTTAATATTTCTGTTTTATTTTAAATTTATGTTTTATTTTGTGTCACTACACAAGCTGTCACATAACACTTGTGACAGATGGTGGATTACAACAGAAAACAGTTAGATTGTTAAAAGTGTGAGAATAAGAAGACTTATATGAGCATTGGTCTTCAATATTTCTCCTACTCTTTGTAGATAGACATTGACGAGACGGAGGACCCAATGAGGGAGAAGTTGCGGGGTGATCCCAACAACCCTGTCTACTACCTAGTGTCTGTGCATCATGGACATGATATAGCTTCCATCTTTGAGCTTGACCCTACAACCATCACAAGGGGCGATTCCCTTGTACCCAGGTATCAATTCATCTTCTTTAGTGTACTGTGGATGGCCCGACTGCAGGGTAATACCCCACAGCCACACTAGCTCAAGCACCCTATTTGTCAACAACTAAAAATACTATCAAAAGTAAGTTCTTGTTTTCATGTAAAAAAGAACATATTTCATTTTCAAAATGGAGCTCCACTTTTTTGGGGTTCATCAGCAAGGCATTTTTTTTTTACATAAAACTGTTTCTGCGCTTCATTTAGGCCATTTGTTTTATAAAAGAATGCTTATCATTGAAACTATTTGCTTCGATTGTTGTCCGATGATTTCATCAAAGGTAACACATTTGCACAAACGAACTAGCCTGTCATAATGGTTACTAGATTAATAATTTTTTTATGAAATGATTTCTAAAATGAGATGAAGGAAATTTTTTATTGTAAAAACAGCTTTAATCATTAACATTAAATCAAGCCATTAGGTGTACAATAAACATTTTTTTATGAAATGATTTCTAAAATGAGATGAAGGAAATTTTGTATTGTAAAAACAGCTTTAATCATTAACATTAAATCAAGCCATTAGGTGTTTTACAATCAAATTTTTTTTATGAAATGATTTCTAAAATGAGATGAAGGAAATTTTGTATTGTAAAAACAGCTTTAATCATTAACATTAACCCTTTAGACCCCGCACATTGAATTACGCGTGTGCTGCTTTTCCCCGGGCAACTGAGGCAGATTTTGAAAATTATGGGTGCTTGTAGTTTTTAAGCTGTAGTTTCAAAAGTATTGATATCTTATAATTGCAAGTTATGTTTATTTTGAAGCAAATTGAATTATCTATGCAATGGTGTAACTGTGGTGTATATAAGCCTGTTATATGTTGTCATTCTGAGGTGTGGAACTTCGGAAATAATTTTTTAAAACAAATATTGAGTGAAGTTTGACATGATAGTCACATTTTATTACAATAACATCACCAACTGCTGGCTCCACACAAGGAAATGTTCTTCCTATGCATGATACTGCACAAAGAATCCAATTTTGCACAAATGCACATTGCATGTCAGACATCCAAAGCATGTCTCAATTGCACGTCCAGATGGCCGTTTCACTCCGTTTTTGCAACACAACTGATAAGCTCATTTTTTATGACAATGAGTTGTTGGAGTTCTCATCAGGGATGTCATCACTACTATTACTTGCCACCTGAAACAAACAAACAGCTACAGTAATGAAAACAGAATAAGAATAAAATTTTGTATGCATTTGTCACATGTCATATCCATTACAACAATGTAAAATTATCATTTTTACAAGCAGCCAATAATTACAAGACTTTTTTTAAATTGACTAATATCTGAAATATAGATAAATATAATTAATTACAAAGACCACTGACACCGTCATTATAATAAAATTGTCAACAATGTCCAAAGGCAAAGCAACAACACCACCCATCCAGGCACCGCCCATCCAGATTCCAGGGGCCGGGCTTGACTGTTTACATGCTCGTCGGGCCAGATTTTTCTGTTTTATTTACTCATTTGCTTTATAATTCATTATATAACAACATGCACAACTAACAATGTAATCTAAGCCGAGTAAATGGCACAAAACACACAATGTCAGCGTTGAAACAGTCGACAAGTTGAATAAGACAGTGACCAGGCTACTCTTGGACGAAGAAAACCAACCGACGCCATCTTCAATTTATCGCTCACTCAGTCAAAGATCGAGCCACATATAAATCTTACCTCCACATCCATCTCAGAAGCACTTTCTTCCGAAGATTCATCTCTAAAATCGCGCAAACTTCATCTGCAATGAACGTATCTGTTCTACGAGAAACGGCCATTTTTAAAGCCCACCAGTGCTCGACTTAAAATGCGATTATCTTCGAAACTTTCAATACGACCATATGTCAATTTTACCCACAATTCATAGCTAAGATATGTAGAATTCCGCTAGTTTTAGTTTCATATCAATCCACCCGATGACGCCACCTCCACAGCCTTTTTCCCCAGCGGACGCTTTCGGGCGCCGTGGGGAAAACAAGGTCGGACGCTTTCGGACGCGTGGGGTCTAATGGGTTAAATCAAGCCATTAGGTGTTGTACAATAAAAAAAATTTTATTAAATGATTTCTAAAATGAGATGAAGGAAATTTTGTATTGTAAAAACAGCTTTAATCATTAACATTAAATCAAGCCATTAGGTGTTGTACAATAAAAAAAATTTTATGAAATGATTTCTAAAATGAGATGAAGGAAATTTTGTATTGTAAAAACAGCTTTAATCATTAACATTAAATCAAGCCATTAGGTGTTGTACAATCAAAATTTTTTTATGAAATGATTTCTAAAATGAGATGAAGGAAATTTTGTATTGTAAAAACAGCTTTAATCATTAACATTAAATCAAGCCATTAGGTGTTGTACAATAAAAAAATTTTTATTAAATGATTTCTAAAATGAGATGAAGGAAATTTTGTATTGTAAAAACAGCTTTAATCATTAACATTAAATCAAGCCATTAGGTGTTGTACAATCAAACATTTTTTATGAAATGATTTCTAAAATGAGATGAAGGAATTTTTTTATTGTAGAAGCAGCTTTAATCATTAACATTAAATCATTAACATTAAATCATTAACATTAAATGAAGCCATTAGGTGTTGTACAATCAAACCAATATTTCAGGATTGACCTGTGTATGATATAGAGAACTTCACTCGGTGTTGGCAGAATTCTATCAGTTTTAAGCAGGTTGTTTAATGCATTGATATCAGTTCAACTTCACTTGCAGATCTTCCTTTGTCCGCCTCAGACATCTGTATACAAACACATGGGTCCATAGCACAATTATACCCATTGATAAGGCTGAGGACAAGCCTGTGAAGATTAAGGTGACAGCATGCCAGTCAGCCATGTTGTTAATCCGTTTATTGTTCCCACATATGTTATTTATTTCCAGCATGTTTGTTAACTTATTCACTCAGTTGTTTGTATCAGTGTGTCACTTGGTTTGTCTAAACACAGAGCTCTGAGCAGTGTGCTATTACAGTCAGATCTAACAATTAACTCCATAGTTTGCATGCATGCACATAACGTCAGTGCTGCTCAGGATATTTTGCACATCAGTGCATAGAAAAGTATTGGAATCAACATTTTGCATTTTAAAGATAAATTAACCATTTCTTATTGTTACAATATTACATATTGTAGTTGAAATACTATATAATATACCAGATTAAAAAAAATATAGTTTTTCATTTATTTGGTTATGTTACAAGGTTTTTAAAACATTTTTGTAAATGTGAAAAAATAGCCACTAAAAACAAAGTGTAATCGTTTTGAGACAATCCCCAAAGAACTAAATGACATAAATACAAGCATGACAGTGTAACTGATAACTTTATGGCAGATTTTGGTTAATATAAACCAATTATGTCTGCTACACCACCGTGAATGAATTAAGCAAAAGTTGAATGACAGCCTAAAGTGGCAGTGTATTTTTGACATAAACCCTTCACCAATTGTATTTTACTGCTGTAATGCATGCACGTAAGATGCGTTCATACGCAAAATTGCAACATTGTGAGTGTTGTTGTTTTTCTCAGTGTGTACGGTCATTTTGATTGGCCCGTTATCCCATGGGGTCACCAGGTCACATACGTGTCGGCATTTCCGTTCGTGTCAAAGGCACAATAAACTACATTAACGCTCACTGAACGCTGATAGTTGTACATGATTTAGTTAGGTAGATGTAATACTGATGTGTACTAGCGTTACAGTAACTAGATGATGTGGTCCACTTTCACGGCGAACGAATATAGCTGGTTCGAACATCGTAGTGCACACAGTCGTTACTATGGAAACATTGTCGCTTTTCTGGGAACCCAAGGGGATTTCCAAAAGGACTGCATTTTGAAGGATGGATTGGCGAAATATGACATTAGTGCCGGGTGATTTTTTTTGGTGTCAACGTTTAGTTCAGTATATCCTAGCAACCACCTTAAAAACTTGTAGATGATACAATTTAATCATATAACGTATTTATATATTGTTGGGACCTTGATGACATGTAATGGAAATAAAACAAATTAATATGGCTAATAATAAAATACACAAGGAAATAATAAAATACACAAGGAAATAATAAAATACACAAGGGGTTAAAAACTTGTACATGATTCAGCTGTTAATATAATCATGTCAAGTATTTATTATGTATCACTAGGAACTTGCGAACATATAATGGATGTGTAAATTTTTAATATGGCTACTGATTAAATTTGTTTACACTTTTGTAGGTATGTTGTCATTGCTGTGACACTTGTCAACATAGCTGGTCACTGGCGACACTTGTCAACATTTCAGTTATGTCATCACTAATTGATATGAATACACACTCAGGTGCTACAAATAGAATTCATCTCGATGACTCCAGAATCATTTTCATTACTTCACTTCCATTATTTTCAACTCTTAGGAATAGACTACTGTTGTCCTGGTGGTGCTGCATTGCTGATGTTGCTGCATTGCTGATGTTGCTGAATTGCTGTTGTGCTGCATTGCTGTTGTTATTGCCTTGCTGATGTTACTGCTACGCCTCTGCTCTGCATTCATGTTGTTGCTGCATTGCTGTTGTTGCTGTGCTGCTGTTGTTGCTGCGCTGTTGTTTGCACTATTTTCATAGTTAGTATTTACTTGTCATTTGTCTCTGTTCCGTGCTAGTGACACTTACATGCGCTTGAGACATTTGTGCACGAACACGTGGGTGCATGCTACGTCTATGTACTTTCACACTGACAAGGACCACGCAAGTCCACAGAAACAGTGGGAAAAACAGAAGGTAGTTTTCTATGTATTTTTAGAGCTTATGAAATGAAGCTATGCACCAAGGCCAGAGAAATAATACATTCAGTGTCAGTCGGCTGTAGTTTAAGAAAATAGAAAATGCTGTTGAAGAAAAACAACAGCACAAATCACAGCAACACCAGTCTCATAAATATATGCATTACGATTACAACGATGCATGTTATTTATATAAATTACTAATATCATTTACTAACAAAAACCTTTTCAGATGACATTTCAATTTTATAAATGCAGAGTTACAATATACTGCTTTTACAGTATAATTCTGTAGTTTAACACCAGATGGTTTTCTATAATACGTTGGATATTGAAATCCGTTTTGTGGTCTTGTGGAAATCAATAATGTACATGAAGTATATAGGGGTTTCATATGCAGTTATAGGCTCCTTAATGAAATTATGTTATATTGGTTATGAGGATTGTAACCTGATGATATGTATGATGCCGTCTGCGTTGTAACAAAGATCCCTGTAATGTATACAGCATTATGAAATGATTAACCATGTTATGTGGTAGAAAACAGAAGATGGTGGTAGGAGAAGAGGAAAACCCCAATTAAGATGATGAGGTAGCGTTAAGAGATATCTTGAAAGGATAAAGGTGAAAAGGTAAAAGTGGGAGAGAATGGCAGTAGACCTCGATAGATGGAGACGACTCATAGAGAGGGTGGAACAGATGAAGTGGTCCCACCCCACAAGGCACCCGGGAGGAAGTAGAAGTAGAAGTAACATTGTAACATAATGTATAATAATCGTTGTAATGTGGTCAGCATTGATACATGATGACTATTGTTATGTAGATGACATTGTAACAGAATTATCATTGTAATAAAGTTAAATCCTTGTAACTAATCAGCATTGTAATGTAATGATCATTGTTATATAGTGACCACCATTGTAACATAATATCATTGTTATGCAGTCAACAGTGTAACATAGTTGTCCTTGTAACATACTCAGCACTGTAACATAATGATCATTGCTATGTAGTCAGCATTGTAACATAACTATCCTTATAATCAGTCAGCATTGTAACACAATAATGCTCTGTAACCAGGATGATATAAAGATATAATGGCAGAGTTGACAGGTGTAATATCTAGTGTTGTATCAGGGTTAGTTACAATATTTCAGTCTGTGAGTGGATGGTGTTGCGAAGCTACATGAGAAACTTTAAAAAAAACTTGCATTTTATAAAAGATGTATTGTATGATATAGAGAGTGTACAGAACACATCTTTGTAGTCAGAAACGAGCCGCTTTCAGTGTTCTCTGTGTTATGTACAGAATGGTTGCATTTATTGTTTTAATTCAATTGTACTTCATGAAGTACACATCAATATATTATTATTTGGCAATCTTTAAATGGTTAGACACTGTTAAGATGTCAACAGATACAGTTAGTGTTACTAGAGACGGATGATGTTGTAGGTGGGGTGTGCATCCATCAAGGAGGACAAAGAAGCATTTGCAGTGGTGAGAGTCGCCCCGCAGGAAGTGCGGGATCTTGACTTCGCCAATGATGCCAGCAAGATGCTCGCCATTAGCGCCATGAAGCTGGAGCAGTGCATCATAACACAGAATGAGAAGAAGTAAGGGATGATCTCAACACATTGATGTCTGACACTACATGAAACCAATATACCGTATTCGACCTATTAAGTGTACATGCCATAATTAGCGTACACCCCTTTTTTAATCAGCAGGATCTGTAATTATTGTAATTTGACTAGTGTGGAACAACTGAAAAATATTGTGTTAAATGACACCACTAGTGTTCAACAGTTACCTTGTCTAGAGAAACAAATGTTGGTGTACGCTTATAAGAACAGATTCCTTGACATTTTTCCATGGCCCAATTTGTTTTCAAGCTTACTGTACACTTATGTTGAATACAGTAATTTAAACTCAGACCTTCCCTCCTAGATGAAACTTTAAATTATATTGACCTGTGTGTAACTTCGACAAATATGTATTCACCAGGTGGCACTTCAGTCGTCATAATGCACAACTGCGTGCGACTCAGCACCCATATGAAATGTGATCAGACATAAACAATGTTTTGAAGGGAAATACATCTGAATGAAACAACTACTAATCTTCTCCTATGAAACCAATTTTGTGGTGTTAATATTTTGAAATCATCCCTAAGTGTGGCATTAGATTAAGTAACATGTCATCGTTCAGTTTGTGCAGTAGTGGATTATGACAACACTTAAAAACATATTTTTTACAGTAGGTTTTATGATATGCTGATGTGAACATTTTTATATGCATTTATTATTTTTTTATTACAAGTATACATTAAATTTTTTATTATATATTATTTATGACAGGACTATTTGGACTATATTTTAGAATATTTATCTTTGACATCGTTCTTAAAATAATTAATATATATTTTAATATATTTATTTCTTATATAATTAATAATGTTTTAATAAGTTATGATTAATCTTGATTGATCGGGTGCTACATAAATACTTTTATTGTTAATATAATTATTATTCATAATGGGAAGCTTTGTAATACCTTGGAACAGTGTGTGGTAGTGTTAAGCAGTTACCTTATTGTCTAGAGAAATTTTTTTTTGTGTATGCTTATAAGAATAGATTCCTTGACATTTAGCCATGGCAAAATTTTTTTCAAGCGTACTGTACGCTTACTATGTCAAATACAGTAATTTAAACTCAGACCCCCCCAAATGAAACTTTAAATTACATTGACCTGTGTGCAACTTCGGCAAATACGTATTTGCCAGGTGGCGTTTTGGCTGTCATAATACACAACGACATGCACTGGAACTCAGCAAGCACCCATATGAAATGTGATCAGACATAAACAATGTTTTGAGGGAAAATGCATCTAAATAAAACAGCTACTAATCTTCCCCTATCAAACCAATGTTATATAATGTTGCGTTTCATGTTAGTTTGGAGTAACATGTTGTTATACATAATGGGAAGCTTTGTAATAACTTGGAATAATGTGTGGTCATTCAGTGCAGTGAGAAAAAGTCTTATCTTTGATGGAAGCATTGCAATGCCAGTCCATGTAGAATACACTGTTAATTTCTTTCCTTTTTGAAAATCAAAACAGAAAATGAAATCATGGAGAGTTGTGATTTGCACGTCAGATGTAAATAATGGGATACTGTATTTTGCTGATTTAAGTAAGTATATGGTTCATTTCTGTGTATTTTTATGAAAATTTGAATAAATGAAAATTGCCTCAAACAGCACCTGAAATGAGTAAAACATCATGAAGCAGTGATCAAGATTTTATCTTTAACTAATTTATTCAAGAGTTTCCTATCCTTCGACAACTTACAAGTTTTATTATGAATGGTTTTCTATCCTACGTAAACATGATAAGGGTGAAACCGTCTTGAAAATTGGTTTGCGTTTCATTTTGCCATAACAGATGTAAAAAATGTGTTTGTAGGTATCTCATTAACTTGCTATCTGACATCATCTACTTCCTCACGGATGAGGAACACGTCGTAGGTGACCCATTGGAGGTTGAAATCAAGAATCCTATCAGGGAGAAGCAGAAACTACTGCGGGAACAGAACATTCTCGAACAGGTGAGAAATCTAACTCTGTACATGATGATGATGTGTAACCATAGCCTCAATATGGCCGTTGGCGTCTCCTTGCAATCTCTCTAGCTATTTTGAGTCCACCATCTATCCAAAGCTTGATGTCAATCCAGTGCATTTTCTTCTCAATCTTCGATTTTTTCTTGGTGGTTCTCCTTTTGTCTTTCTCCTTTCTGCTAAGTACAAGACTGTCAGGTGTGATCGCACTTACCCAGCTATCTTCTCTTAATGAAACATTGCAGACTTTCCTTACCCCTGCTTTATCTCTGACCCAGATGGTAGTGACTTCAACTTTCGCCAGCATATCTCTCAAGTATGCAAATCCTGTTTCTACCATATACGTGATCTCCGTTGAATTCGGCGTCATATATCTTTATTTGCTGCTAAAACAATATCAACAGCACTGATTAGTAGCCACCTTGACTATTGTAATACAGTACTAAACAACATTGCTAAAAGAGACTTAGCTAAATTCCAACAAGTACAAAATTGTCTGGCACGTGTGGTACTCCAGTGTTTCTTGTTTTTCACCATCACTACCACTAGTTAAGGTAGCTGGGGTGGCTATTATATGCTTGTCTTGAATTGATTAGATTCAGGAAAAGTTTTTAAGATAATTTAACCATTTCTTCTCAGATTGTAGTTGAAATACTATATAATATACCAGATAAAAAATTGGAGTTTTTCATTTATTTGGTTATGTTACAAGGTTTTTAAAACATTTTTGTAAATGTGAAAAAATAGCCACTAAAAAGTTTAATCGTTTTGAGAAAATCTCCAAAGAAATAAGTGACATACATACAAGTTTGACAGTGTAACTGATAACTTTACGGCAGATTTTGGTTAACATAAACCAATTATGTCTGCTACACCACTGTGAATGAATTAAGCAAAAGTTGAATGACAGCCTAAAGCGGCAGAGTATTTTTGACACAAACCGTTCACCAATCGTAATTTACTGCTGTATTACGTTGTGTGCATGTAAGACGCGTTCGTATGCAAAATTGCAATATTGTGAGTGTTAGTTTTTCTCAAACAATATTTGAAACATCATTTCTTGGTTATTAATGAAAACACAATCTCAACAAATGCTTGTTTTTGTGTTGAAATTTACGGTTTTTCACTGGCATTTTATGTATTGTTGACAAAACATAATGGGCATTTGTAATATTGACATGACCCCTTAATTTGCCGCCACAATAACCCTTGAATCTGTACTTGTAACGTGTTGTCGTCTGTAGTATCAGGGTACGCCAGCCATCTAACATACGTGTGGCAGGGTGTGTGTACGGTCATTTTGATTGGCCCATTATCCCACGGGGTCACCAGGTCACATATACGTAGGCATTTCCGTTATTGTCAAAAGCACGATAAACTATGTTAATGCTGATATTTGTTGTTTGATTTAGTTAGGTGGATATAATACTGATGTGTACTAGCATTACAGTAACCAGATGATATGGTCCGCTTTCTTGGCGAACGAAAATAGCTGGTTCCAACATCGTAGCGCATGCGGTCGTTACTATGGAAACATTATCGCTTTTTCGGGAACTCAAGGGGATTTTCAAAAGGACTGCGTTTTTAAAGGATGGATTGGCAAATTATGACGTTAGTGCTGGGTGATTTTTTGTAGTGTCGACGTTTAGTTCAGTATATCCTAGCATGTTATAAAGAAAAAAAGAAAAAATCAACTGACACGCTTAAACAGTTACACTGGCTTCATGTTGCTTATCAAATTAAATTTAAACTGTCCACTCTTACATGTTGTTCTCATTCTACGCAACAACCACCCTACTTGGCTAGTCTCCTGCATCTTTCAAATATCCCTAGGCAGCTCAGATCATCAATTTCACAACTTATTGTGCCTAAAACAAAACTTAACTTTGGAAACATGCATTATGTGTCGCTGCACCTAGAGTCTGGCATTAACTCCCCATCACTTTGAAAACATCATAAACTATAGCTACTTCCAAAAAAAAATCTACACATTTATTCAAAATTGCATTTCCACCGTAAATCTCTGGTGGTCCCTCGTTCTGATAATGACTTCTGCATGCCCTGTTCATGATTATACTTAATGATTATGTTTTTTATTGTACCTCAAGAGGATTGAGGCAGCATAGAAGTTATTATTATTATTATTAGATGAATAAAGGACTCCCTCTGAATAAGAAAGACAACACCTGTTATGAACCAAAATGAGAGGGTACCAACATATGGGACAGCCTGCTGGCTCCACCACCTGGTGAGCAGAAGAACTAAATGACCCAGCATTAAATTTCATGAAGAAGGCTACTGGTGGTCATCGAAACATCGAACCAAGTGAAATAAATAGTTGTTCTTTAAGAAAACTTAATTCACAGGACAAGTGCTATAACAACTTTAATATCTGCCCATCTGAATAAATGGCTTTGGGTGTTGGCAGGACACTAACAGTTGTCACTTGCTACCTGTCACGTGTTTGTCACATGTTACCTGTTGCAGGTGTTCCACATATTGAAGGCTCCATTCAGCGAGACAGGTGACGGTCCACACATAAAGATGGAGGAGCTGTCTAATGCCCGCCATGCCCAGCTCAAACTGATCTGTTGTCTCTGCTACCGTCTGCTCAAGCTGTCACAGCAGGCCTACAGGAGAAACCAGGTGAGAACATATTTAACAAGAGAGACCAACAATTATTCATCTGTCTGTAACCCACCCTACTGAGATAGTTGTCAATTTTGCTTTTAAACACATTCGCGCTACTAGTATTTACATAATCTGGAGATAATATGTTCCATCCATTTATTGTCCTCTGTGGGAATGAGTATCTGATATCAAATTTACACTGATCCTTCACTAATGTTACTTTGTGTCCTCTAGTTCTAATATCTTAGAAACTTCACTTTGATCTCCTCTTAACCTGCTTGTCTATAAGGTTGTTAAGCCACATTTTTTTTGACATTCTCCATAACTGAGGTCTCTCAGTTATGGATTCATTTTAGTTGCTCTCCTCTGTGTTCATTCGTTCATTGTTTTTTCTTATTTTTTACGTATCCTAAAGTTTTATTTACCTGTAGAGACTTTCGCCTATCAGTATGGCTTCCTCTGTAGGAATGAGAATGACGTCCTGGTAGGATAACGCCATCAAAGTGAAAGTTCATAGTTTCTCTCATCTCTGTTCATCGCTGCCTCTGTCCTTCGTATCCATAATCCTACCAGTCAGTCTCATTGTTCTGGGGAAACCATCTTGATTAGGACAAAAAAGAATTGTATTATCTTGAAAATAAATGGCATAACTAGGATCTCTCAAGTGGGAGGCCAAGCCAGGTCACCCATGCTACCATGTAGCCGGGTCACCCGTGCTACCATGTAGCCTGGTCACCCGTGCTACCATGTAGCCTGGTCACCCATGCTACCATGTAGCCGGGTCACCCGTGCTACCATGTAGCCGGGCCACCCATGCTACCATGTAGCTGGGTCACCAATGCTACCATGTAGCCGGGTCACCCATGCTACCATGTAGCCTGGTCACCCATGCTGCCATGTAGACGGGTCACCCATGCTACCATGTAGCCTGGTCACCCATGCTACCATGTAGCAGTGCAACGGAAAAATAGGTAAAAATTAAAAAACCTAACCAGAGGGAGAACCATGCTCCCCTAAATACACCACTGATTAACCAAAAGGGGGAACCATGGCCCAGTGCCCCCCTAAATGCACCACTGATTAACCAAAGTGGGAACCATGGCCCAGTGGCCCCTTAAATGCACCACTGAGTACCAGTGAAACTATTTGCAAAGTTTGGTATAAATTTTCTTCTGAACACTACTATTGAAGTTTACTCACTGAAGACTGCAAATGGTGGTTGTCAAAAATGTTGCAAGTGAATAAAGTTCAACAGATGTGTTCAGAAGAAAATCTGTATTAATTTTTTCTCCCAACTATATGAACATTTTCACCAATATCTGCAAAGTATAATATAATAATGTTTATTTCAGACAAAAGTCCATATATATAATATTGATATATATATATATATATATATATGTACGTACGTACGTACGTACGTATGTACATACATATATATACAAGTAAAAATATATATAAATATACACACATGTTGTGCATTAAAAGTACATGTAAAACAAGTTAAAATAAAAAATATATAAATATATACGTCATGTATTAAAAGTATACAATTGACCAATCCAATACTTAATCATTGGACTTCTGTAATAAATAAAAGTGTGAAAATAACTCACAAAAAGTAGATTAACTGACCTTTAAACAGCATGAGGCTAAATACAGTTATGAGCTGTTTCTTATTATTGCATGAGCCTGTATTTTCTTGTTCGTACCAGTATCTTACAAACCCTTTATTTTTTATGCATTATGTGTTATACAGATTCATATAGTTTCCCTTTAATATTATTCAACAAGATCTCAATCCAAAGCAACAGGCTGCAGAAGATATCTGGACTAGAAAACGTTTGGTGTTTTGGGAGTCCAATAATTTGTCATCTATTTGTTGCGTGTTCTTCTCAGATATCTGCCAGTTCTGTTTTGTAAACAGATTCACTCTAAACGTTTACACAGTTAGTAGGTAGTTTGTTCCATTCATTTATCATCCCTGTGTTATGATAATTTTATGGAATTCAGTAGAAAAACAACACGCTGAAAGTAGGTTAATTACTGTTGAAACTTTAATTGGCACTGGACAGTCAATCAAGAAGATCTGGGCTTGAGTCCACCTTACTGCCCTTTCAAAACTTGGACTATTGAATTCACTTCACATTGCTCTACTTCCCTCAGCTGTATAAATGAGTACCTGGCTATAAACAATGGTGGATACGTATGAAAGAAAAGTTTATGCAGTAATTGCAGCATGGCTGAATGCTTCCCAGAGAAGTTGAGTTGGTATTGGAGTGAACAGGTCTGCTAGAAAGTGAAGCGTAAAGTGCTTTGAGCAGTCCTAAGGACTGGAAGCCATGCCATATAAGTACATACCTTTTCAGTATTACAATTCTTGACCTTTGAAGAAAATGTTTGTCAATATGTTAATATGTTTGCAGGTGTACATTGCCAAGCACTTCTCCTTCATGCAGAAGCAGATAGGTTGTAATGTGTTGGCGGAAGATACAATCACTGCTTTGCTTCACAACAATCGTCAGCTTCTGGAGAAACACATCAAGGCTTCAGAGATAGACACGTTTATTGTACTGGTGCGCAACAACCGGGAACCCAGGTACAGTTTCACTCACTCAGTTACTCATCCCTTGACTGTGCTGATCGTTGGGGTGCACGCCTGGAAGCCTCGGCAGAAATTATCCTCCATCTGATATAGTCGTGGACAGCACCTTGGCTCCAGACCTGGCCATTCTCTGACTTTTTAACTCTATTTATTAAATATTTATCATCTTTTTCCATTGGTTGTACTCTTCCACCAATGTAGTTGTACTCAAACAATATGTTGTTTTGTTGTTTTATTTGCTAGGTTATTAGAATCCAGACATTATCTTTAAGATAACCAATATTTATATATGTTTTTGTGATCATCATTAGTATTTTGTCTAACAGGTTTCTGGACTAAAAGTGTGACCTTTGTCTAACAGGTTTCTGGACTACATGTCTAACCTTTGTCTAACAGGTTTCTGGAGTCCATGTGTGACCTTTGTCTAACAGGTTTCTGGACTACATGTCTGACCTTTGTATAACAGGTTTCTGGACTACATGTCTGACTTTTGTGTTACATGTTTCTGGACTACATATCTGACCTTTGTGTTACATGTTTCTGGACTACATATCTGACCTTTGTGTAACATGTTTCTGGACTACATATCTGACCTTTGTGTAACATGTTTCTAGACTACATATCTGACCTTTGTGTAACAGGTTTCTGGACTACATGTCTGACCTTTGTATAACAGGTTTCTGGACTACATGTCTGACTTTTGTGTTACATGTTTCTGGACTACATATCTGACCTTTGTGTAACATGTTTCTAGACTACATATCTGACCTTTGTGTAACATGTTTCTGGACTACATATCTGACCTTTGTGTAACATGTTTCTGGACTACATATCTGACCTTTGTGTAACATGTTTCTGGACTGCATGTCTGACCTTTGTGTATCATGTTTCTGGACTACATGTTTGACCTTTGCCTAACAGGTTTGTGGATTACATGTGTGACCTTTGTCTAACAGGTTTCTGGACTACATGTCTGACCTTTGTGTACCCTGTTTCTGGACTGCATGTCTGACCTTTGTCTAACAGGTTTCTGGACTACATGCCTGTAACATGTTTCTTGACTACATAACTGACCTTTGTATAACAGGTTTCTGGACTACATATCTGACCTTTGTATACCATGTTTCTGGACTGCATGTCTGACCTTTGTGTACTATGTTTCTGGACTACATGTCTGACTTTTGTGTAACATGTTTCTGGACTACCGTAAATTCTCTATTTGTAGCCGCACCCTGACTTTTGACATAAACCCCGACTTTCCTCCGCACCGTTTGTTGCAGGCAAAAAACCCTGTTTAAAGCCGCACCCGGACTTTGAGCCAATACCGTTTTAAACACTTCGTGTGACGAATTTCCGTAGCGCACACAATTATGAACTATTTAAATGGGTTCTGCAAAAAAGTTATAACTGCTAATAATTATCATAAACGAATGAATGAGGTATAATTTTACTGTTAAAAGAGTCTAATGTAATGCAATAATAATAAATACACCACATTATATATTCATAGGAATATTACTATGTGAATTTTGTCAAAATGCAACACAATGTTGAACAAATATTACCGTGCTACCAGATAATAACTGGGTGGCTGAATGTCCATACACCCAGTGGGAGAAATGTAGCCATACATGTAGGCTATACAATAAAGCTAAAATTATTCAAATATGTTGAGAAGTTTTGTTTGTATGACGTTTTATGTAGAACCATGTATAACGTTGCATGTATTGCAGCAGATTAAAAAGACTACCCGGGGTCTGTCTGTTGTTGTGCCAGCTGTTTCAACTTCAAAGGTGTTTGAGTGCCAGCCGGTAACTATGTAATAACTGGACATCTCGATCTGCCGGCTACAGCTGGCGAGAACGGATATTGTGGTTTTACCTATTTCTTGGAAAGTTCCTGTTGTTGTTGAGTCATCATCGGCCTACTGCCCTGGTACTCACAAGCATTTGATCAAATGTTAGCGCATTCAATTCAACAAGCCTGGACATTGTTTATTTACTCTCGTGTTGTTTCTGGGGTTGTGCATTGCTGACTTCACACAACTTTTGAGGGGATTATAAAACAGTCTGTTGTAAATGCAATTGTCTCCAACAAATGTTTCTGGACTACATATCTGACCTTTGTATACCAGGTTTCTGGACTACATGTCTGACTTTTTTGTTACATGTTTCTGGACGACATATCTGCCCTTTGTCCAACAGGTTTCTGGACTACATATCTAACCTTTGTGTAACATGTTTCTGGACTACATATCTGACCTTTGTCCAACAGGTTTCTGGACTACATATCTGACCTTTGTATAACATGTTTCTGGACTACATATCTGACCTTTGTATAACATGTTTCTGGACGACATATCTGACCTTTGTCCAACAGGTTTCTGGACTACATGTCTGACCTTTGCGTGTCCAACAAGAGGGCCATTCCAAAGACCCAGGAACTTATCAGTAAGAGGGTTCTAGACTCCCGCAACTCAGACATCCTCATTAAAACACAGTGAGTACAGCCAATATTCGACTGGGTGGCTCCTATGACAGCGATTAATTTTTAGTCTTAGTAGGAGTCTCCAGTCCCTTATGTGACATGTCTTTTATTTTCAGACCATACTCTATATTCTGACCACTTCATTTTGTCATGTCGGCTTAGATGTAATATATTGTATGGTTTTTGTGTTGAATACTCTGTTTTGTTGTCTTTGGGACTAATAAATGTTTCCTGTTCCTGAATATTTACACTTGTCAATGTTAATGCGTAAATCTATACTTATCCGTGAGTGTGATAGGGGTAATTAGACATGCCAAGGGTGCAAGAATTTTGAGAACAATTATAATTGGCTAACATACTGAATTGTCTTTACTCTTTGGAATTGGACATTTTATAGTGTTCCTGAAGTGCGGATATAGTAAGATATTTTACAAGTTTTCTATAATCATAAATATATCTACTTAATGTCAAACAATGTTGAAAAAGACTGCATCTGATGGTCATAATTAATTCTGTTCTACTTTAATTTTGAATGTACATAGTCTAATCGTTGTTGTATGAAAATCATGTTATATGGTATAAGCTGTATATATTCTAACATTTTGAGTCTTGACTTCCCAAATGCATTTTAATGAACCACACGTTTTTCATATAATTTGACCATTATCTGTTTAATTTGAATATTTTGCGCTCGAATATTATGTTTTCATTGCGTACTTGAACGGAAAGGTCGATAGTCATAAACCTATAATCGGAATGTCAAAAAAAATTGGAAAAGTATATTCGTTTTCCAGTTGAAATTGTGCAGTACTTCCAGTTTTAGGAATAAAAATTGGATGGAGGCTAAGGTGCATGGGATCAATCCTATCCAATTTGTTTTTGATTTTTTTTCAAATTTTCACCGTAAATTGTTGCTGTGGTTACAGATTGGTGATGAACGAGATTGAGGTCGAGGTACATGTTGAGAAAGAGGCTGACGAGGCGGGTGAGGTGGAAGATGGGGAGGAGCTGACTCCTATTATCACTATAGAGCTGGAGGAGGAGGTGATGCTGTTGTGGAGCGTGGGCGAGGAACAGAGGCAGAGGAGCATCCTGGAGCTGGCTGAGAGCGCCAAGGATAAGAAGGAGGACAACCAGATACTGCAGTACTACAGGTCTCCTATTTCTTCTCATATCTCTTCTCTTATCTCTTGTCATGTCTCTTCTCATATCTCTTCTCATATCTCTTCTCACATCTCTTCTCATATATCTTCTGTTATCTCTTCTCATATCTCTTCTCAGAACTCTTCTTGTATCTCTTCTCTTAGATCTTCTATCACTTCTCAAATCTCTTATCTCTTCTCATATATCTTCTCTTAACTCTTCTCATATATCTTCTCATAACTCTTCTCTTTCTGTTCTCTTATCTCTTCTAACATCTTTTCTGTTGTCTCTTCTTATAGCTGTTCTGTTGTCTCTTCTCATAGTTCTTCTCCTGTCCCTTCTTGTATCTCTTCTCTTATCTCTTCTCCTATCTCTTCTCTTATATCTTATTGTATCCCTTCTCATATCTCTTCTCATATGTCCTCTCGTATCACTTCTCATATCTCTTCTCATAACTCTTCTCACATCTCTTCTTGTATCTCTTGTCATATCACTTCTCTTTGCTTCATAGCGATTGATCAAATCTTGCCCTCGACGGTGCGAAGGGCACAGTTTTTTATTGCATAAAAAATCTCCAGCTTTGCCATTTCAGAAATGTTGGTCGTCTTCTTTGTTTTCCAGCTGAAGCCCGGTATTATTTTGTTGAGTTTTGCGAGTCTGTGTTGTAGACACCAGCTGAATCTGTTCTCAAACATGTGTCTTGATAGACAGCACCTGGCTATCAGAGAACTCACGGATGACTTGCACATCAATCTACTTCTGAAGTAAGTCTCACTAGTTGTGTGCCTCGTGAATTGTGTGAACAGAGTCTTGAAAAGTCTTGCCTTGGATTCTGCATTTTTAAAGCATTGTAAAGCTCTTTAAAATGGAAATTTTCAATGAAATGTTTCTAAAAAGTCTTAAATTTTATTTCACCAGACTATAGCCCTAGGCTGTAATTCGACATAGGTTGAATGGACTTAGTCAAGTCTACTAGTGTTTGAATGACATTTAAAAAAAATTTGCATTGGATTTGTCATGTAAAAAGAACTTAAAATTTCAAAGTATTTGTTTTAAAAAGGTTTCAAATCTGATTAGCACAAAGCCACAAGCACCCTGCAACGGCACAGACTACTTGTTCGCCCTTCACCATACTTTGCTGTTCTGTACAGACATTTTTGTGGTTTGCAAAAAAAGCATGTCTGTGAACTCACGTCTACCTGAATTATATAAAATTATTATATCACAAGCCGAGTTACCTGGCTTTGCAGTTTATTACTCCTTGACGTACTCAGTCAAGTTTTGGTAGGGCAGAAGCGATGATGGATACAATTTCATCAACTGAGAGCGTCTCTGTCAACTTTGTCATCATTCTGTCAGCTGCGCCTGTCTGTCAATGGTGTCACTCAGTTGTTAGGGTCATTGTCAACCAAAACTGTTACTCTACTGTGACAACTTGTCATTTTGTCAAGTGAGAGTGTCACTCTGTCAACTAAGATTGTCATTGTATCAAGTGAGTGTCATTGTGTCAACTAAAATTGTCATTGTGTCAAGGGATAGTGTCATTCTGTCAACCAAGACTATTATTTTACTATGTCAACTGAAATTGTCATTATGTCAAATGCGTGTCAACTGAGCATGTTGACTGTGTCTAGGTGTCTGGCTGATGAGAAATTGCCATGTGACCTGAGAGCGTCATTCTGTCGACTTATGCTTCACCTACACGTGGACCGAGACCCGCAGGAACGCATCTCTCCAGTCAAGTACGCCCGACTCTGGAACGAGATACCTGAAGTCATCTCCATTGAAGAGTATGTAGCAAACATGTCTGATTCAATACAGTGTGATTTATGATCAGTGTGATTTATGCATACATACGTGATCTGTACATATACATATATACCAGTGTTCTACCTTAGCCCCAAAAAGGTTTTGGTCAGCCGGACCAGCAACTTCCAAAAGTTACTGGTCAGGCAGCAAAGTTACTGGTCAGGCAGCAAAGTTACTGGTCAGGCTGATAATAAAATTCTGATAATATTTGATTTTGCCCTATCCATTTTATTGTTTAAAAAAAACAATTTCATCTGCTTTTCCAAAAAGTCGCCCTACAATATTTATTACCTGTGAACTACATTAATGTACAAAATGAAAATAACAAATTTAACTTGGTTTTCCTCTTGGCAAACATGTACAATAAATTTCCAAATTGTAAACATAACGACTCCCAACCCACCTTCTTTATTTATAAGTGTATATGAATTATATACAAAGATGTTTACCCCCTGCTGACCATTCATGTCTAATATACCAAATTGACAATAACATTAACATCTTCAGCGCCCATCACTCTAAATTGTCTACATGCAGTGTTTGCATAAGTGATTGAATACTGTACATTAATAAACTCAAATTGTTCTCCTGGGAAATTTTGCAGCACCACCTAAATACAGGTACAGTATTCGACCTAACAAGCTTACAGTCTGCTTGAAAAAAATTGGGCCATGGAAAAATGTCAATGAATCTGTTCTTATAGGCGTACACCAAAATTTGCTTCTCCAGACAATAAGGTAATTGTTTAACACTAGTGGTGTCATTTGGTGACTAGTGTAGAACAATTGAAAAGTGCTGCCAACTATTTAACACCAGATGGCACCACTTTTCAGTTCTACACTAGTCAAATTACAATAATTATGGATCCTACTGAAAAAAAAGGGATGTATGCTAATTAGGGCATGTACGCTTAATAGGTCGAATACAGTAGATCTTTTCAATACATTTTGATTTGATTTTGGTTGTACCAGTGTCAGAAGACACATTAGGGGTGATCTCAAATTGTTGATTTACGAAACTACAAGAAATCTGTGTTCAACCTTTGACCCCTATGTGAAACTTCGAATTACACCAAACTGCGTGCAACTTCGGCAACTATTTGCCATGATAATGCAAAACACAGTCGGCACCCTCATATGAACTGTGGTTGGACAGTAAATTGTTTTGTGTAGGGTGGGACAAATATTTTATTAATACACTGCCATTTTTGACCAAATAAAACTTATTTATTGCTAGAATCTCACAAGTTCACATATGTCCAAGGACAACAATACATAAAATAAGTACACAAAATATAAGAGGAATGTGAATGATACTTTCGGAGATATATAATTAATTTTGAAGATGTGTACATTTTTTATTTGTCAATTTGGCACATGTTGGGAGACAGACAAGAAATTTAAAAATATCACTGAGGCAATTAAATGTGAACAAACGGAAGAATAATTGTATACGTGCACATTAAAATAGTTTCATTCAGCTATGCCATGTTGTTTTGTTTTTATTTTAATGTTTGTGACATAATTTTATTTCCCTGGATCAACTCGGGGGGGGGTGACAGCTAGGTGAAAGGGTATGCTTAAATACATATTGGCGGGTGAATTTTCCTTCGTTCAGATTAGTGTTTGTCACTGTTTGGTGGAATCATTATTTCTTTTTAATATAAAATTCTGAATGAATAGGACAACTGACTGAGCACGATATATATATGAATGTATATGAATGAAGCATGGTCTACGAGTGAATTTGCGTAATGAATACTGTTTATACTTTCTATTTGAATAATAAACTTGTATTGTTTTTCTTGGAAATTTATCTGCATCTTCTAAATGCATGTAACATTTATTTCTTGATATGTTTTTGGTTGTGGTATCACAAGACAAGTAACATCTAGCACTGGCCATTAAACACATCATTTCAATGTGGCGTCCAAATAAGACAATATGCACTATATAAATTTATTTTAAAATATTTCATTATTTTGTAGGTAATGGACAGGGTACTATATGAATAACTCAACTAATTTAATGATTACAATTGGAGCAAGCATCATAAATGCCTTATGTTGGTGCATACTGGTGTTATATTATATTATTATATTATATAATTATATATATATATATTATGTCACAATTAAAAAATATTGGCATATATATATATATATATATATATATATATATACATATACATATACATATATATATATATATATATATATATATATATATATATATATATATATATATATATATATATATATAAAATAATGATGTCATTATTATTATTATGATTAATAGCAAAAATACCCATCATCTGGACTGGTAGATAACTTGGTAGATAACAATGTTGATAAAGTTTCAGGTTACACAACATTATCACAGAAATATCCATCTGTGCCTTGGCCTTGGTACTTGGTGCTGCCAGTGACAATACTGGTGGTTACATTATATAGTTATATAGCTTACATTGTATAGCGATGCCTTGCCCTTGTGTTACATAACTATTGTAGAAAAAGTGCAAGATGTTGTCAACAATTGTAGGTAATTGTTCGCGTAGCATTGTGGACAGTAACTACAAATTGTAATTTGACTGTTCGTAGAAATGGAAAAATAAAACTGAGACGACCCGATCATAGATGAACCCTGAAAGTTTGGCTCCCCGATGCAAATTGTCTAGGTCTAGGAGTAGCTTCACACAGAAACATACTCATAGTTGATTATAATAAGATTTGTATATCTATTACAAATAATGAATACTATTTATACATCCGTGTATAGCTATGACCAGAACCTGAAGGAGCAGCCGGTGAAGGAGAAGAGGAAGAAGTTGTTTGACAGCGCAGGGACCATCAAGTTTGTTGAGAGATACTTGTGTAAAGTCGCCTCGAACACGTGGTCCTTCAAAAATGGTGAACAGAACAAACTCACATTCGAGGTAAAGTTTTACGCTGTGTCTATTGTGATATGATCGCAGGTGCCAACCCTGAGTGGTGCACACCTGTAAGATTGGTGAAATAAATCCATAAGATTGCAAATGAACCTGTATGATTATTTACGTCACAGGTTTTGTGCACATGTACAAAAGGAGCTCACTGTACAAACTGGGGTATTTGATTGGATCTCACGAGAGATTGGATCTCACAGCTGACTGCGTACCGCCAACATAGTTGCTCTTCTGAAACATGCTGAACTGATGATTTCTTATGCATATGCCATTTGACAAATGCAGGCTGAATCACATAATATATAACAATTTATTCAAAAAGTACAAAACTAAGATATGTCCTATGCCCATAAGACTGTCAAAAAAGAAAAAGAATTGAAAGAATGTCTGTATGCGTGTCCCCAGGTGGTGCAAATGGCTCGACACCTCATCTACTTTGGCTTCTACAGCTTCAGCGACCTGCTGCGACTGACGAAGACACTGCTACAGATCCTAGACTGTGTGCGAGGTAAGAACATTCCCTCAGGCAAACAGAACACATTGAAAGGTTAGCTGGTCATTGATAATTGGGTTGGTCTACCCATAATGCAACAATTTTTTTCAGGGGTCATGGTGGTATCACATTATAAGTCACTACCATATGTCCTGGTGTCTCTGTGTGTCCTAGTGTCAACATGTGTGACACTACCTGGTGTCACCATGTGTCCTGGTCACTACAATATGATGTGGTGTCACGTTATGAATCACTACTGTGTGTCATGATGTCACCATGTGTGTCACTACCATGTGTCATTGTGTCACCATGTGTGGTAAACAGACCAGTGGTTTCATGATGTCTGTCTTCACAGGGAGCAGCCAGGAGACGCAGTCAGCCGCGGCCCCCGTCGTCTGTGCCATGGACAAGGAGAAGGAGAGTGGGCTGGTGATGGAAACAAAACTCAAGATCATTGAGATCCTCCAGGTGAGAATCAGTGATCTTTGTCTACTTAAATACTGGCTTTAGTAGTGATCAATGCCGTGTAAAGCAATATTTTATTTTCACCAAACATTCCAAAATCACATAGTGCTACGTAATCTTATCTTACTATAAGATAAACCAAAATTTGACGCTTTCACAAAATGTTCTGAATATTGTGTGAATATATTATTATTATATATTAAGTGCTTTATTATATTTTACTAATTTAATATAATAATGAAATATGTCGCATTAATAAATAATTTTTTTGTTATTTCATTTTATTGTAGTTCAAGGTGCATTAATTTGTATCATGGTTATGATTTTAGCAGAAACTGCTGGAAATACAGTGAACTGAATTTGTTGTGGGCTTTCATTTTTAAGTTGTTTTTTATTAAATATTGCAGTAAAGACTCAATTATGGCTCATTTATTTTGAATTACATTTTAAGTAACTTAGTTAGTTAAGATTATGTCATTGAAAGTACAGTTATGAACATCTATGATATGTATTATTATATGATTATTACATTTCATTCTGATTTTAGCTGTAAACATGTTTTATAGTATTTTAGGTTAAGTACACATTAACTTTAATGTTTCCTTTGGCCATCTACAAACTGACCGTTCCTTCCAGTGTTTCTCCATGTCATCATTGTTTGGTTTGTTTGAGAAGAACAACGGCAGAGAGAGGGAGAGAGCCAATACATGTGATAGATAATGTAATAATATATAAATAATAATAAATTAGGCATTTATAATGCTCCATGTATCCAGGTAGAAACCTGCTCAAAGGTCCCAACAGTATTAAATTATTAAAATAAGTTAAAAATAATTTTTTTTAAATAATGAAAATAAGTATAAAATAAGTAAAAACTTTTTTTAAATAAATAAAAATCAAATGTTTTAAACATTTATTAAAATAATTTTTTTTTAAATAAATTAAATTAAGTTTAAAAAGTTAAGTATGTTAAATAAATATAAGGTCCATGACATTAAAATTCATTGCTGTTGCCTACAATAATGTTATAAAAGCTGCATGAAAACGTCATGTTTTTAACACAGTCTTAAAAGTGGCAACAGAATTCACCACAAAAAGCCACAACAATAATATAGTGAAATGTATGTCATGTGATGTCATGTGATCTATGTGTTACGTTATCTTTACCCGTCTCTTCCAGTTCATCCTGAATGTGCGACTCGATTACCGCATTTCCTATCTGTTGTCCATCTACAAGCGAGAGTTCAATGGGAATCAGTTGACCAATGGTAATTAAGTCAAATCGGTCATCGGGTCAGATCAGTAACAACAAAACTTTGCTAACTTGCTGACACTTCCCGCTTCTTGTCGCCTGGCTTCCAGTCTTGTCAACTGTCACTTTGTCAACTAGATTATGCTTTCATCATGTCTTGTTTCTGCTAATAGGTATAAAGCCTGGTTGTTCTTGTACAGTCATGTTATGTGGTAAAATTTCATGAATTAGTAAATAATTTGACCATTATTTGTTTATGAGTATCAATGTTGTAGTTCAGGACATTTGTGTACAGTGGTCGACAATTACCAATACCTGTAGACAAGGTTTATCAGGTGTTCATGGGTTTACATGGTGGGAACATCATTAACACCTGTAAAGTCTTCCCTGCCATGTAAACATTATATTCACCCCAAACATTCTACATGCCATGTAAACATTATATTCACCTCAAACATTCTACATGCCATGTAAACATTATATTCACCCCAAACATTCTACATGCCATGTAAACATTATATTCACCTCAAACATTCTACATGCCATGTAAACATTATATTCACCCCAAACATTCTACATGCCCTGTAAACATTATATTCACCCCAAACATTCTACATGCCATGTAAACATTATATTCACCTCAAACATTCTACATGCCATGTAAACATTATATTCGCCCCAAACATTCTACATGCCCTGTAAACATTATATTCACCCCAAACATTCTACATGCCATGTAAACATTATATTCACCTCAAACATTCTACATGCCATGTAAACATTATATTCACCCCAAACATTCTACATGCTATGTAAACATTATATTCACCCCAAACATTCTACATGCTATATAAACATATTCACCCCAAAACATTCTACATGCAATGTAAACAGTATATTCACTCCAACACATTCTACATGCCATGTAAACATTATATTCACCCCAAACATTCTACATGCCATGTAAAAATTATATTTACCCAAAAACATTCTAATTATACAGATTATGGTCAAAGTATAATTTAAAATGTGGTTCATTAAAACATTGTGGTCAGAATTATAATATAGATATAGTTTATACTATATAACATAATTTTACGATTAAAATGATCAAACCATTTACGTTTAATATATATATATATATATATATATATATATATATATATATATATATAGATATATATATAATATATCTATATATATATATATATATATATTAAAATCTTGCAGGTAAATCTTTCTACAAAGCCTCGTTAGGCCTAGAATTACAAACACTAGTTGTTGTGATGCTTTATTCGTGATGCAGATAATGCTTGTGCATCGAGAATCTGTTGGCATCTTAAAGACAAACTTATTTCAAAGGCTTGTGACCCTAGTAAATGTGACCTGAGAGAGGTTTGATGACTGTTAGAATGGCTGACACCACTCTGCTATGGCTAACACTCTGGAGTGTTGTCTGTACTTCCCTAGTGTTATCTGCTATGGCTAACACTCTGGAGTGTTGTCTGTACTTCCCTAGTGTTATCTGCTATAGCTAACACTCTGCAGTGTTGTCTGTACTTCCCTAGTGTTATCTGCTATGGCTAACACTCTGCAGTGTTGTCTGTACTTCCCTAGTGTTATCTGCTATGGCTAACACTCTGGAGTGTTGTCTGTACTTCCCTAGTGTTATCTGCTATGGCTAACACTCTGCAGTGTTGTCTGTACTTCCCTAGTGTTATTTCAACTGCTGCTGTGTCTTCTGTACTATTGTGATGCAATATGGATTCTTGGGATTTCAGGTGTTCGGCCATATCCTGTATTTATATGGATTTGTTTCAAATGGAAGACATTCACGATAAAGTGCATATTTATTTTCTTGTGTTCATCACAAAAGAATAAAATTTAATGATCAACTTATAATGGTTATAAACTTATAATGATAAACTTATAATGGTTATAAACTTATAATAATAAACTTATAATGGTTATAAACTTATAATGATAAACTTCTTCTTCTTCCCCGTGTTCCCTTGCGGGGTGGGGTCCAAGTCACTTGATTGCTTCTTCTACTTTCTTAGTTAATGTTCTCCATTTCCCTCTGTTTTCTGTGGTGGTCTTCCACTCTTGGCCGTTCGACCAAACCAGACAGTGATAGAAAATGACAAGACACTTTCAATAACTGCGCGGTAGAAACGTGTTAATATTGCTTGAGATAAGCCGAATCGTTTGAGGTGTCTAAGGAAGTACATGCGTTTTTGTGCTTTTTTAATGATGCCAATCGTGTTATTACACCAGGAAAGATCTTTAGAAATAGTCGAACCCAAAAATTTTACAGAGTCGGCTTGTAAAACTTCAGTACCGTCAATGACAAGGGGGTGGATAGGTGTTTTCTTTTTGCGAAAATCAATGATCATTTCCTTCGTTTTGGATATGTTTAGTACCAGGTTGTTGTTCTTACACCAGCCGACCAGTCTTTGAACTTCCTCTCTATACACAGACTCGTTAGCATTGTTGACACAGCCAATTACAGTGGTGTCATCCGAGAACTTAACCACGCGAACAGATTGGTTACCAGATACACAGTCGTTTGTAAAGAGAGTGAAAAGGAAAGGAGAAAGCACGCAGCCTTGTGGGGCACCAGTGTTAAGAATAACAGGTTTAGAGAGAGAGTTGTTGACCTTGACAGATTGAGGCCTGTGAAGAAGAAAGTTGAGAGTCCAGTGACAGATGGCAGGATGCACATTCAGAGATACAAGTTTATCAAACAACTTCACAGGAATTATGGTGTTAAAGGCCGAGCTAAAGTCCACGAAAAGAATCCTCGCATAAGTGCTCGGTTGTTCCAGGTGATTCATAACATAATGTAAACCTAAGGCAACTGCATCGTCCACAGATCTGTTAGTTTGATAAGCAAACTGGTGAGGATCCAATAGACCGATGTAGGTATGTTTTGTAGCCTGACAGATGGCGCCACTCAGTCAGAATCAGCTTAGCCTTTGTTAGATATCTATCAAAGGCTCTGGGAATCGGAATTGTGCGCCAATTAAAGCAATGAAAATTACTATACAACTTTATATGGAATTTCAAGTCAAAAATACGAATTTCGACCTACAAAAATAATATTCTGTTCTGTTGGGAAGGCTAGTTTCTGATGTCACTGTGAACTTTCACCTGCTAATGTTGTCTTCATTCCTAGTTGCATCCCTCTGGTGGTGGTATCAAAGCCTCACTAACAACCAAGAGAAACGTCCTGTCATCACTAGCACACTGTTCAGAATCTCACAAGATCATGTTTGTGTAGGAACCATGCGACATGATGTCAACAGATCAAATATGTGAAAAGTTTTCTCTAGAAAAGCTGTTTAAAGATATATAATGAGAAGCAGGTTACAAACACACAAACTTCTTTCACATATTTTATTAAAATTAAAGCAGAAATGGGTAATACTAGAAACATCACATTTAGCTAGTTTTAACTTTCTGATATATTTAGTCTGCAAAACATGGGGTGCATAGTATACACAGTGGGTAGGAGGGCTGCCGTTTACAAATTTGAGCAATTTTGATCGCCCCCCCATTACCTGTGTCTTTTGGAAGAGACACCCTATGCAAACCGTCAGTCCCTTCTACTTGGTGTCTATGCCAGGGGAAGTAGAAGATCACACATGGGAAATGGAAAAACCTGTTGAGAACTCACAGAGCCAATGGTCTCGATCTACAAAAAGCCAATACAGGTCCTGCATTAGCTGCTGGCAAAACATTTGCTCTGCAAGCAGTAAGTACGATGAGCACGATGTCTAGATGGATACCGGTGCTGTATAAAACCACACATTATTATTATACATAGGGACCTGCTGCTGTTTCCAGTTCTTGCTGAACGTTCAACTTGACTACCGCATTGTTTGGCTGCTCACAGTTCTGCGGGTTGAATACAACCGCTGCAAGACAAACTCAACAGGCAAACAACTTCGTACAGTTCTACTTGGCCAGTCCAGTTTTGCCTCTAACTCTGCATCTTGACATGTTCCCCACAAACCCCCGTCTTTTCATTGGATCTCCCTCCTCTATTGATTTATCCCATCACAAATCAGGTTCTATTTTGAAGTGCACGAATAGTTTTAGTAATATGCACAGTCAGTTGAATAAAATTGTAGTAGATGAGCACACGTTCCTGCCTACTTACTAGGATAAACACAGCAAATACACAAAGAATTATAATTATATAGTCACACATGCACATGCACACACACACACACGAACACACAGCTGTAATTCAAATAGGCTTGAATTGAAAGATGGCATAGGATCACAACAGGAGCAATAGAATATGTCGTAACGTGTTGGCTGGCTTTAGTATGGTACAAGAAACTAGTCCTCGTCCTTGTGCACTAGTAACTAGATAGTTGTGAACTAATCATTGTCTTGTGCACGTGGTTCCCAAACCTCCAGGTCAATGCCCCAAATTTCCCCCTTCTGGCTGAAATACCCCAGCTTTGTGTTTCAAACATAATGCGCCATTCTAAAATAATTTCTTTTCTTTTCTGTGGACCCCCCTGGAACTACATGGTTGCCCCCATGGGTCATCGGCCCCCAGTTTGGAAACCCCTGATCTGGATACACTTTATTTTTGTATGCTCTGTCTCTTGTATGCGTTGTGGCCGTCTGTCTTGCTTGCATGATCCCCTTGTTTCTGTATGCCTTATACAAGGATCATGTTGTGTTATTGAAGTATAAAGATCTGATTCATATTGTTAATTAAGATCATGTATTTAAAATGAGTGATAAAATGACACATTATTGGTTAGTAAATGTACCATTATAGTCAATTAAGTGAGTGTGTCCATTAATAAAAATTATTGCTGATATATTTTGTATGTATGTCATAAAAATGCCATATACAGCGTAAATGTAATTATGTTAGTGTCATTGTAACTGTTACTGATGCTGTGTAACATACAATACTACGATATTAAAATGTTTACATCATCTCTGTGTTCACTGTTACAGGACTGGATTTAAATCAAATTGGCATTCAGGCAGAGGAGATATTTGGTGGAAGGTAGGCAGTTGCAGCTTCACGTTTTGATTGATTGATTGTTTATTTAGGATCAACAATGTTAAGAAATTGTGTCCCGTTGGTACAACACGTGCACATGTACCTGCAGTAGTGTACCCATTATCATCATATATAGTGCGTAAGTTTGGTGAAACGTTAGGATGGCATGATAATGTGCAGTAAATAGTATATAAAGATTCCAAATCAAGCAATTTCCTACAGGTGTCTATCAAACTTTGTTGCAGATTCATAGTTTTCTGTACGCAAAGCTTTCTTGAATTGTATTTTGGATGTTAAGTTTACTATGCGTTCAATTTTGTTATATCAAGTCTAAAGGGTGTTGTTTTAAGCTTAAATCCATGACCTCTAGTCGAAATTGTGACACGTATGTCATTTGATTTAATTTTAATGCATATTTTATAAGACAGTTGTTGGAGAGTTATGCTAAATAGATATAAAATGAAATGATACATGATTTATGTTATTTTATTTATTTGTGACCGTTTATTACATTTGATGTAGATGTACCTAACTGCTTTCAGTGTTACAGTAAGGGAGTAACACAATAGATGTAGATGTACCTAACTGCTTTCAGTGTTACAGTAAGGGAGTAACACAGTAGATGTAGATGTACCTAACTGCTTTCAGTGTTACAGTAAGGGAGTAACACAGTAGATGTAGATGTACCTAACTGCTTTCAGTGTTACAGTAAGGGAGTAACACAGTAGATGTAGATGTACCTAACTGCTTTCAGTGTTACAGTAAGGGAGTAACACAATATATGTAGATGTACCTAACTGCTTTCAGTGTTACAGTAAGGGAGTAACACAGTAGATGTAGATGTACCTAACTGCTTTCAGTGTTACAGTAAGGGAGTAACACAGTAGATGTAGATGTACCTAACTGCTTTCAGTGTTACAGTAAGGGAGTAACACAGTAGATGTAGATGTACCTAACTGCTTTCAGTGTTACAGTAAGGGAGTAACACAGTAGATGTAGATGTACCTAACTGCTTTCAGTGTTACAGTTAGGGAGTAACACAATAGATGTAGATGTACCTAACTGCTTTCAGTGTTACAGTAAGGGAGTAACACAGTAGATGTAGATGTACCTAACTGCTTTCAGTGTTACAGTAAGGGAGTAACACAATATATGTAGATGTACCTAACTGCTTTCAGTGTTACAGTAAGGGAGTAACACAATAGATGTAGATGTACCTAACTGCTTTCAGTGTTACAGTAAGGGAGTAACACAATAGATGTAGATGTACCTAACTGCTTTCAGTGTTACAGTAAGGGAGTAACACAGTAGATGTAGATGTACCTAACTGCTTTCAGTGTTACAGTAAGGGAGTAACACAATATATGTAGATGTACCTAACTGCTTTCAGTGTTACAGTAAGGGAGTAACACAATAGATGTAGATGTACCTAACTGCTTTCAGTGTTACAGTAAGGGAGTAACACAATAGATGTAGATGTACCTAACTGCTTTCAGTGTTACAGTAAGGGAGTAACACAATAGATGTAGATGTACCTAACTGCTTTCAGTGTTACAGTAAGGGAGTAACACAGTAGATGTAGATGTACCTAACTGCTTTCAGTGTTACAGTAAGGGAGTAACACAATAGACGTAGATGTACCTAACTGCTTTCAGTGTTACAGTAAGGGAGTAACACAGTAGATGTAGATGTACCTAACTGCTTTCAGTGTTACAGTAAGGGAGTAACACAATAGATGTAGATGTACCTAACTGCTTTCAGTGTTACAGTAAGGGAGTAACGCAATAGATGTAGATGTACCTAACTGCTTTCAGTGTTACAGTAAGGGAGTAACACAGTAGATGTAGATGTACCTAACTGCTTTCAGTGTTACAGTAAGGGAGTAACACAGTAGATGTAGATGTACCTAACTGCTTTCAGTGTTACAGTAAGGGAGTAACACAGTAGATGTAGATGTACCTAACTGCTTTCAGTGTTACAGTAAGGGAGTAACACAGTAGATGTAGATGTACCTAACTGCTTTCAGTGTTACAGTAAGGGAGTAACACAGTAGATGTAGATGTACCTAACTGCTTTCAGTGTTACAGTAAGGGAGTAACACAGTAGATGTAGATGTACCTAACTGCTTTCAGTGTTACAGTAAGGGAGTAACACAATAGATGTAGATGTACCTAACTGCTTTCAGTGTTACAGTAAGGGAGTAACACAATAGATGTTTCACTTGGGTATTACCAGGTACTCCTTTCAACCATATCACTTAGTTTATATTGCAGTGCTAAAAATTTTTGTTTGAATTTGTTTGAATAAACGTTCTTGAATTGAATTGAAATGTCCAGCATCCATTGTTCCATTGCATTGACTGTCACATGTCCCATTGTGTAGTGACGAGGCCACAGAACTGGACCTAGATGGACAAGGTGGACGCACCTTCCTGCGTGTACTGCTCAACCTCGTCATGGCCAACTACCCCACCCTGGTGTCTGGCGCCCTCCAGCTGCTCTTCAGACACTTCAGCCAAAGACAGGAGGTGCTACAGGCCTTCACACAGGTTAGTCACAAGTCTGAGTGAAAGACATTTATTTGACCAGTATATCTACAGGTACATATTTACAGGTCATATTGGTGGGGTGTTCACAGGTTTCAGTGAACGGTGGCGTTATGGCCCAACCTTTTAGGTTACTAAAGTATATAGAGTAGGAATTTTAGCAAGTAATGTATTCCGATTCTGCAGTGTATGCAACTAGGCATTGTGTCGAGTATTGTCAGTGTTGGGTTAATGTTTTAATGTGCTGGTGGCGATGCCATGAATTGTCTTGTGTTTTAGGAATATTACTACATGTACTGTATTGCTATGTCGAAATGTGACCTCTGTGAGCATTACGTCCAGGCAGCTTTGTATGAGGCTCAGCCACAGGCTTGGCATATGTTACGGGGTCCACATTTCATGTTCTTAATTGGAATAGTATGCCATTAGGCATACCTTTAATAAACGTCATTCATTTTGGCCTTTTCATATCTTTACATCTGGCTTGCATTGTTGATTGCATAAAAATGTTTATGCAATCAACAACACAACACAGATATAGACATATGAAAAGGCCAAATGAATGACGTTTATTGTGGGGATTAAGTGTAATCCCACTTTTATAGAAATGTAAAACAAAGAAATGTGGGCTCCACAACCCAATGCCAGGCTGACTACGCCCAATGCGAGCCTCCTGGACGTTGGGTTCAATAGAGCCCACATTTCAACACATAAAGCAGTAGCAGTATTCCTAGAACAAATAAAAGAAACAATGGCATTACTATTGTCGTAGAACACCCTTAAACCAAATAGCATAATGCCCTACATGCTATCACGCAGTCTATGAATACAACAACCTGCTTAAAAATACACTAGCTCTAACTGGAATAACTACAAAGGTGGGGCCAATTCGCCCCATTACACGAACAGTTCTAAAATCCAAGGTGGAAGGGAAGCGAGCTGTGTCCCAGCATTAAAACCTGTGAACACTTGGGAAAGCCAAAACTCCCATGTCCACTATCGCAAATCAGAAAATGGGAAAGCTTGGAGACATGAACACCCCACTTCCACCAAAGATGTACAATTGCTGCTAACCTGTAAACACACAACAGGGAGAAAGATGGGGAGGAAGGTGGGACAAATTTGAAAAGCGCATCCACTCCGTATGCTTTCACAAAACGAAGTGGCTAGTCCAAGTTTGAAATCTGTAGCGTCGCGCAGCTAGTGCGCACTGATTGGTTCAAAATATGGAGGCAGGTAAACTGGGTCACAGACGCATCACCCAGCTCTGCTGGAATTAGCATAATAGAATAAATTAGCAATGGACCAATCATTAATTGTATGTGGTGTTGCTTGCATAAAAACCCATATGCAACCTTGGCTGTGCCAACGTCGCATATTCTCATTAACGGTCAGGAGATTCTCATTAAGGCATTGAAACGTCACTATCACGAGAGTCACTGTGGGTAATATAGTATAATAATATCGGTTTAGCAAACAAAGTAAATAATGTCATAAGAAAATCCAACATTTGTTAAATTTATTTCATTGACATTAGTTAACATTGCAACTGACTAAATAAGGTTAAACAACTATTGCCTATTTAGCATACAAAGATATTAGTAGAATTAATAAGCTTTGTCACATTATGTGTGCGCCACAAGCTACAGGGACGTACTCGAGTATGGTTAAGTGTTTAACACAGTTATAAAAGTGAGGACATTGTCTCTAGGACATTGTCCTCTGCCCAGATATTTCATGAATATAATGATCATTGTCATCATATAATGTCTGTATTTAAACTAAATGATATGATGATATACATGTATAATGTCAGTGTCACTAGGTGCAGGTGGCTGGTGTCGGAGAGTGACAAGATAATGTCATCATATCAGTGTCACTGTCCAAGAGTGATGAGATAATGTCATCATGTTGGTGTCACTGTGTCTGAGAGTGATGAGATAATGTCATCATGTTGGTGCCACTGTGTCTGAGAGTGACAGGATAATGTCATCATCTTGGTGTCACTGTCACTAGGTGCAGCTGCTGGTGTCGGAGAATGACGAGAAGAACTACGATGTGATCAAGGAGTACCTAGACATCCTGAAGCCCCTGGTGGAGACATCAGAACTGTGGGTCTACAAGCCTCCAGCAGCCCACAGCAGTGCCCCCAAGAAAAGCAGGAAACAATCCCTAGATATCACTGAGGACAATGCAGAGGACGTGAGTAGTATTGACCCCTCATCAACTGACCACTCCATCTACCAGCACCCACCTAGTAGTAGTGACCCCTCATCAATTGCTCCCTCCATCTGCCAGCACCCCACCTAGTAGTATTGACTTCTCATAAATTGCCCCCTCCATCTACCAGCACCCCACCTAGTAGTATTGACCCCTCATCAGTTGCCCTCTCCATCTGCCAGCACCCCACCTAGTAGTATTGACTTCTCATAAATTGCCCCCTCCATCTACCAGCACCCCACCTAGTAGTAGTGATCTTCATCAATTGCCCCCTCCATCTGCCAACACCCCACCTAGTAGTAGTGACCCCTCATCAATTGCCTCCTCCATCTACCAGCACCCCACCTAGTAGAATTGACCCCTCATCAATTGCCCCCTCCATCTACCAGCACCCCACCTAATAGTAGTGATCTTCATCAGTTGCCCCCTCCATCTGCCAGCACCAGGAACAAACAATGATGACACATTTCTTTCATATAGCTGCTTCAGTCAGGTAACCACTTTAATCATGTAGTCACTTCAATATTGTAATCATTTCAGTCATGTAGCCACATTAGTCACGTAGCCATGTCAGTCACATATCCACGTCAGTCATGTAGCCGCCCACGTGAATCATGTAGCCACGTCAGTCACGTAGCCACATCAGCCGGGTAATTTAGTCTTAGAAAAACCCAATTTGGCCTGCACTGTGTTATGTACTCATAGATGTAAGACACATTGGATATATCGAATGTCCCAACATGTTCTAAATAGTGATACTGTTTCAGAGTTTTGATGACATGTCACTTTTATCCGTGCCTCTAGGGTTCCTCGCAGGAACTATCTGAACAAGACAAGGAGAACAACTACGAGACGACGAAGAACATCCTAGAGAAGCTCACAGAGAAATGTGTGTCAAAGACAGGACCTTGCAGACACGAACAGCTGCTGTTGAAGAACATGGGCGCCCACACGGTCGTTCTGGAGTTACTTCAGATCCACCATGAGAAAGTAGGTTGCTTCCTTGTCTATTAAATGAGAGCTCACATCTCCATCCCAACATTGCTTATTCTTATGTTAATTTATGTTATGTTCATCTTATTGTCCTGTTTTGGGCAAGTGTTACACTGATTTAATTAAATACCTATATAATTTATATGATTACAATACAGTCCAGACTTCATTGTGACACCCTCCTCGTGAACCTGCTCAGATGAATACATATTGTGTCGCCATCTGGTGTTAAACAGTTGGCACCATTTGTCAGTTGTTCTACACTAGTCACCAAATGACACCACTAGTGTTAAACAGTTACTTTGTCTAGATAAAAAAAATTGTGTACGCTTATATGAACAGATTCCTTGACATTTTTCCATGGCCCATTTTTTTTTCAAATGTACCGTACACTTATTAGATCGAATATGGTACGTATATAGAAACATTGAACATTTACACCTGTTCGTGGCCTTCCACGGGTCTGTCGTTAAAACCCTAGATACAATGAATGACTATGAAAATATTGATTGAAATATGTTTTTCTCACTTAAGAAAGATAGTAGAACTAGAGGACACAAAGTAACACTAATGAAGGAACAGTTGGATTAGATATCAGAAAGTACTCGTTCTCACAGAGAACAATAAATGTATAGAACAGATTATTTACAGATCAGATTGTGTTAATGCTAGCAGCGTGAATATGTTTAAAAAGAAAAATGAAATAAAAAATTGTTGGATGCCTGATAAGCCAATGGCTTCCTTGTCCACTGGCCGTCTTGGTTTGTTTTGCCTTGGATGGCAATCTTGTTAAATCTTGTTAGATTTTGTTAAACGTGTGCTTCAGGAGGACAAGAAAATGAAGGATGTGATGAAGGCGGCCCACATCTTCCTGCAGAGCTTCTGTCTCGGTAACCCTGACAACCAGGCCCTCATGCACAAACACCTGGACCACTTCATCAAGGTTAGCTCGCAATCTGCAGCAAACTCATCAACTAGTTCTCCATTTCTTCATCCGGCTGCAACAATGTTGCATTCATATCATAAACAATGTTTCAATGAGTCTTATTTCCATGACAGTGTAAACCTATAGTGATGTGTAGGTACATGTATGCATCTGTATATTGACGAATACAACAAGTTACATTCAGTATTTTCGACTGACAGTCATCAATACTAACAGATTGTTTTCAACAATTTAGGTAACTTGTTATCCACTTGTGTACAACACCACGATGAAACGTTATAATGAGACCATATAATGATACATTGTTATGAGACATTGTTAAGAGACATATGAGACATAATGAAACTTATAATGAGACATTCTGACATGACATTATAATGATACATTGTAATGAGACATAATGATACATTATAATTGCATTGCTATGAGACATTGCTATGAGACATTATAATGAGACTTATACTGAGACATTCTGACGTGACATTATAATGATACATTGTAATGAGACATAATGATTCGTTATAAGTGCATTGCTGTGAGACATTGCAGTGAGATATTAAAATGAGACGTTATAATCAATGAGACATAATAATACATAGTAATGAGACATTATAATGATACATTGTAATAAGGTAGTATAATGTATCATAATGACACATTGTAATGACACATTGTAATGACACATTGTAACATCTTATTGTAACAACCCATTATAACACATTAGACAGTCGAACCTTGCTATACGGTCACCTCAGTAATACAGCCACCTCAATATTACGGTTACTCTGGGACAGTCCCAAATTATTTCCGTAACAGTAAATATAGGACATTAAGTCCCGCTAATACGGTCACCTTGCTATTCAGATCACTTTGGCCCAATTCTGAGATTGACCTGAATGGTAAGGTTCCAATGCACTGCAGCTACACGAGTAATGGGAATATATATGGAACTACATAATGCTTGTATGTATGTGTAGGGCGACGGCTCATCAAAGCAAGCGAACTGTGACGCAGAGATGCAGCTGATTAAGACAGAGACGGTTTGTGCCATCTTCAAAGACAACATTCAGCTGTGTAATGAGGTCACTGAACAGTTGGTGCAGGAGTTTGTCCACAGCATTGAGACCAATGGCCACCACACACAGTACCTCAAGTTCCTGCAGACTATTGTCAAGGCTAATGGCACCTACATCCGCGGCTGTCAAGACACTATCATGTCCGAGGTAGGTCACATGTCAATAAGTCTCATCAGCTGGGTCTGTGTCAATGACCCCCCCCACCAAAATCCTGGTGTCGATTACAATTACACATCATCATAATGTGGAGGCATGCTGTTCGCGCATGTGTGGTTTACAGTAATCGCGGGAGGGCGCTGCCGCATCGCCACTATATAGCCTCTTCCGCAGCCATCTATGGACGCTAAACGTACGAGAATCCCAAAGGACCAGCGTGCCTGAGTTGGGGTATCGTAGTGTGTACTCCATGTGTACTCATTGTAGTGAGTGGCAAGGACAGTCATACGATGCAGTACATGTCTGCGAGTACCCATCCTGACCAATATATTGTACTCTACGACAATAAAAGCTAAGTTACAGTGCTTTACAAAAACGTTACAGTGCTGTTGTAACTGCTGTAATAGTTCATAGGTTGTGAGTACAACAAGGAGATTACATGTAGCATTACTGCTAATTTTAATAGTTCATAGGTTGTGAGTACAAGAAGGAGATTACATGTAGCATTACTGCTAATTTTAATAGTTCATAGGTTGTGAGTACAAGAAGGAGATTACATGTAGCATTACTGCTAATTTTTATACAGGTTTTACTGCAGTTTTTGATTATGATGGCCCGTTACAATTGCACAGCTTCGTAAAAGTTCAATTACCATTACATACCATTGTTCTAAAAGATCAATTACAATTATACTTATTGTGATTAATGACAAATTATTCACTTACAGGTTAACCCAACCCTGATCTTGACAATGTCCCCCACCAACATTTTGATCGGGTGGTATCGCCCCAATATATGAAGTGTTTTAAACAGAGGAATTATTGATAACCAAATTGAACCAGAGTATTCAACCAGAGATGGCCGCAACATTATAAAATCTCACAACATTATAAAATCACAACATTATAAAATCTCACAACATTATAAAATCTCACAACATTATAAAATCTCACAACATTATAAAGTCTCACAACATTATAAAATCGTTGTTCCTGTTTATTCTTTCATGAATTCCTTCTCTGGGCACAAGATGTGCTTCCTAGGGAACGCGGAACATGTTATCCACATGTCTATTTATAAATATAAACCACATGATTTGTTAGCATTATTATAATTATTAAGAATCTTTTAATTGGTGCTAACTTGCAGAGATGGGTTATATTATCTGGGGATATAAACTGGTGATACCTTTCTGTCTCCCGTGACCCATGCATATACTTTATGTTGTTGTTTTGCAGGCAGAATGTCTTTTAGTAGACTTTATTTAATAACAGTTCATTATCTCAAGAAACGCTTATTTCTGTTGGATCTTATTTACTAAACTACATTATTTACTGATGATTTGGTCTTGATCTGTGGTGAGCTTTCTCTTATGTGTCCCAGACAGCGGAGGTTTACAATCGTAAAGGACAGGATCTTGTAATGAAGGCGGTCAGTACAATACGTTTGTGTGTGGCACCGGTGCTGTGTTTACCCACATTATCACCCACTGAGTGTGCACTCCTTATTACCAACCACCAAGTAGTTGTACCCTACTAATTACCAACTGAGTGTTCTTAGGTATGTACAACGTTGTGACATACATCTCATGTGAAGTTGAAAATACGTAGACCAGTCTCATGTTAGTATAGAGATGATATCAAAACATTGTCTTGTGACCCAGCTCAAAATTCATTTCATGAGTGAGGGAAGGTTAGCTGTTTCATACATTGATGTATTTTTCCAACAGCCTAAAATGGTGTGTGTACTTCAAAGCTTTGTGTGGCGAGAAGGGGGTCTGGTTAACGATTTCATGTAACACCAGTGTTTTGAGATCTATAAACAGCCCAATGTTCATTCCAGGTAAGATTTGTTGTAGGTTTGTATCTCAGAGATGTGTAGGTTATTTAACTCTATATTTCACACAGGTGAGATTTTTGGTTTGTTCCTGTTTTGATGTTTTAAAGATATGTTGATATTTTAAAGGTTAATACTTTGATTGTTTGAAATTTGCTGATGCAGCCACAGTGGATGGTCACCAGTAACCCATAGCTGGTGTGTGGTAACTTGCTTTGTTTACTGAAGGTGGATGTATTCTTTTGAATTTTTTCCCGGTTTCTTATAGTGGATTAACAATGTAAACATGTTGTATTAACTCAGCTTTGCTGAAAAATCATTAGGTTGATTTTGTCAGCTACAATGGAATTAATAATCATGATCATATTTACCCAAATACAAAATACAAATTGATATCAGTGCATAAAAAGTGAAGGTGGACCACTAGAAAAAGTCAAAACTTATCTAGTGATTCACATGGTCGGAAGTATTTCAGCTGCTGTCGAATGAGATAACTAATAAGGGTTCATGGAGATGTTTGTCAAAAACAGGTTGAGAATTTATTTAGTAGTTTCATGTTAGAACTGAGTGACACAGGAGACTGTCTCCATGTCCAACTAACATGATTATCTGTCATCACACTACATATGACACTTCTGGTGAACATTACATCACTGTTGATGCACTGACACTGTTGAAGTCACAAGGAAGTAATAAAAAATAAATTCATACATATTTTCAAGTTTACAAGTAGACATTATTTATTAGGCAGATGATGAGGCAATTGAGAAAAAAAAATGTGCTGCCACTACTGTTTGTTCCCCAATATACCCTTCCTGTGTGTTCAAGAGATGGTATATTTAAGTAGTTTGTTACCCCACACAGTAGCTCCTGCTGTTTAGATGGAACCATGTTTAGTACTAACGACATATTGGTGTTTTCTTCTTATCACAAAATGCACAATTAGGGGCTTATCGGCTTCAGTATCTCATCGCATGCACTGTTAGTTGGGTATATGGAGATGTGAGTTATGCATATCCATTGATATATGCTGAAATCCATTGCTGATGGCATGACTTGTGATAAGTTCACTAGGTCAATGTCACCATTTTAAAAATTGGATGATTGTCTTTTGACCACTTTGTAACTATTTTACATTATATCATAATTTTTTATTTTGCTTTAACTTTCAACGTAACTTTTAACGTTGCCTTTTAATGACATGAAAAGTTCATTGAGACTCAGTGCTCACTCTGCACACAATCCTCAATTGTGTAGAGTATATTCCTCGATGTTCAAGATATCTACAATGATATATGACAATGACGTCCTGGTAGGATAACGTCATCGTAGACGTGTGGAAGTTCATAGTTCCCCTCAACTCATCTACGATGACGTCATCCTACCAGGACGTCATCATCATTGGTATTGATGAAGCCACCTTCACAAGCTGGCGAAAGCTCTACAGGTAAACAAAAACCTTTTGGATATGTTGAAAGAAGTCTTTGATCATTGTTTATTGATTGTTTTTGTTTTACAGTTTAGAATATTTGCACAATCTGTATAAATGATCACATTGTCATTGGGATATATAAACTGTTCCTGACACAGCTGGTCAACGCCGGTGAGGATGTGCTGCTGTTCTACAACGACACAGCATCGTTCGACACTCTTGTTCAACTGATGCGTAACTACGTGCCTGAAGTGAGCAGTCCCCTGGACTACCACATTGAGCTGGTGCGACTCCTTGCCTACTGCACGGAGGGCAAGAATGTGTTCACGGAGATCCACTGTCATGCCCTCTTGCCCCTCGATGACATTGTCCGAGTCGTTACAGATGCTGACTGCATCCCAGAAGTATGTGGTTTTCACGCCTGTTAATTTGAAATTCGTTGTGTTTACTTCTGTATAAAGCCGTGTAAATCTGTATATCATTTCTCATTCGTTAATTGGCATATAGCATTCCTATTCCAATAAACATTTCTCATTGGTTCATCGGCTTATAGCATTCCTATTCCGGTAGAGCTTCGCCACATATCAAGTTACAAAATATATCTACTTCAAACGAAATCCATAAGTTTTTTCACCATTGAGTCACCATTTATCAGGCTACAAAATATATAAAATAAGGTTTCACCAGAAATCTGCCTACAAATACTCTTATATGTTGAATATATCATATTTATTTGACATTACGTACCATAATATGCATAAATTAAATAAAGCTGCTCTAAAACAGATGTTATTTTTTGACATTGAATATATCAGTGACTGCTCTGTTCACATAAAGTGTTATTTCAATATGGAATTGATAATTGGAATTGGTGTTTTTGAGGTGTAAATGGAATTGGTATGCAGAATTGGTGTGTAAATGGAATTTATATAATGTAATTGACCCCAAGTCTGCCAATTACAGTACAACCATATGGTAACATGAACTTGTAAGGTGAGTGTTGTGTCACAGGTAAAGATGGCTTACATGAACTTTTAAGGTACTGTTGTGTTGCAGGTAAAGATTGCTTACATGAACTTGTAAAGTAACTGTTAAGGTAGCTCATGTGTCGCAGGTAAAGATGGCCTACATGAATTTGTAAGGTAACTGTTGTGTCGCAGGTATATATAGCCTTCATGAACTTGTAAGGTAGCTCATGTGTCGCAGGTAAAGGTGGCCTACATGAACTTGTAAGGTAACTGTTGTGTCACAGGTAAAGATGGCCTACATGAACTTGTAAGGTAACTGCTGTGTCGCAGGTAAAGATGGCCTACGTGAACTTGTAAGGTAACTGATGTGTCACAGGTAAAGATGGCCTACATGAACTTGTAAGGTAACTGATGTGTCGCAGGTAAAGATGGCCTACATGAACTTGTAAGGTAACTGTTGTGTCGCAGGTAAAGATGGCCTACATGAACTTGTAAGGTAACTGATGTGTCGCAGGTAAAGATGGCCTACATGAACTTGTAAGGTAACTGTTGTGTCGCAGGTAAAGATGGCCTACATGAACTTCCTGAGTCACTGCTACATTGACACTGAGGTGGAGGTGAAGGACATCTACACCAACCACCACATCTGGACCCTCTTTGAGAAACTGCTCACTGACATGGCTATTGTAAGTAGCTCAGTTGGGTTTTTTTCTAACAAAAACCTGTCTTTTTTTTGGCGGAAAACAGCTCTAGTTTAAGATGGTTTTAAAGTGATGTGCAGTTCATTCCAGATGTTGGGAGCTGAGAAAGCTTAGTTGCTCCGGTTGTGCTTAGTTCTGAGAACAACAGGCTGTTGTGAGATAGATGGTCTAAGCTGCCGGGCGATATCTGAAGGTCACAGGAGACTAGTTGTATGTGTTGAAAGAGCATGAAATGTAAAAGTGGACAGTTTGAATTTGATTTGATAGATGACCGGAAGTCAGTGTAGCTGTTGAAGTAGAGGTAGTGTCCCCACCACAGTTAAGGTGGGAAACAAGGCACCTTGAGTATGACATGTGCAAGGTAGTTGGAGATACGTCTCTTTTAGTAATACAGGTAAAGGTATATAGTGTGATATGCAGTCTTTGGGACTCCCTGGCAGACTTATTCATTCCAATGCCATCTCGACTTGTCTGGGAAGCATTCAGCCACGCTGCAATTACTGAGCAAGTACTTCGTTCACATATCCACCTGTGACTGTAGCCAGGTACTCATTTATACAGCTGAGTGAACAGCAGTGTTATTGATGTTCTTTGTTGACCAGGTGCGTAATGCGACCCATGACCGTGAACACGCAGACGTGCTGCTGGAGGAGTACGTCACCGTGTGTGTGATGAGTGTCCTCACAACCTTCTTCAGTTCCCCCTTCTCAGCTGGCAGTGTCTCAGTTCCTGTGAGTACCGTCCTTAATCTGGAGAGAGCCTGGTAATTTCTATCATAAAATCATGTTGTGTAGTATAAATTACAGCATTAAGAGACCACCTGTCATTAACGACCACCTGTATTAATAGACCACCTGCATTAAGAAACCACCTGTCATTAACGACCACCTGTATTAATAGACTACCTGCATTATGTATTAAGAGACCACCTATCAACCATCCATCACCTAAAACTCCATACTCAACTGATTTAGCCTACAGGCTCATGTAGACCATCGAATACGGTTCTTTGATGTCCTAATATGTAGTGTGTGAATAGTTTAAGTAATATCCACAGTCGGTTTAATAAAAAAAGTGCGTATTTTTGTTCATATCATCGAAAGAATCAACTTTAATCGTTAGACCTGGTAAGGCTCAAAATAGTGGCTATCCAAAACCGTAAACACTTTATGGGGTCAAGGCTGATCATGGGCGTGACTTCCATCCTCTCGCTGATCACATGACAAAGTTATGACATTCGTGAGTTTTTAGTGTTTCCGTTTTCACATCAATAAATGCTGGATCAAGCATTAAATAATTTAATAGTTTGTCTGATGATTTCACAGAAACTACATACAAAAGTTGCACAAACGAGCTAGCATGTCGTAGTGGATATAGGTGGGTTTGAATTTACGCAAAATGAATTTGAATTGAGACGAGTAAAAAAAAATTGGAAGAACCTTTAAGACAGGATTGACTGAATATTCTATTATATGCTGTTTCAGTCTTACCAGGTTGTGACTTATTGATGTTTGTTGCTGTTTGAGTCACCCCAGGTTGTGACTGATTGTTGTATGCTGCTATTTCAGTGTTACCAGGTTGTGACTGATTGCTGTACACTGCTGTTTCAGTCTTACCTGGTCATGACTGATTGCTGTAATGCTTCTGTTTCAGTTGCACCAGGTTGTGATTGATTGCTGTGACGCTGCTGTTTCATTGTTATCAGATAGTGACTGATTGCTGTAACACTGCTGTTTCAGTCTTAGCAGGTTGTGACTGATTGTTGTAACACTCCTGTTTCAGTCTTAACAGGTTGCGAATGATTGCTGTAACGCTGCTGTTTCAGTCTTACCAGGTTGTGACTGATTTATGTATGCTGCTGTTTCAGTCTCACCAGGTTGTGACTGATTGATGTATCCTGCAATTTCAGTCCTCTCAAGTCATGACTGATTGCTGTAATGCTGCTGTTTCAGTCTCACCAGGGTTGTGACTGATTGCTGTGCACTGTTGTTTCAGTCACGCCAGCCAGTGTTTGTGAATCTGCTACAAGAAGCCTACCTTCTGTTACAATGTGACTGGCTGAAACAAGCCAACATACAGAAATGTATTGAGACCCTCACCGATGTCGGTGAGTTCTCTGTAGATGTTGGTGAGTTCTCTGTAGATGTTGGTGAGTTCTCTGTAGATGTTGGTGAGTTCTCTGTAGATGTTGGTGAGTTCTCTGTAGATGTTTTATTCACACTGTTAGCGGGCAACAGGTGTTGGGATCATTTCCCTTGTTCCTAATACACCAATGGATTTGTATAGACTGTTAACCAGCTACAGTTACAAACAACAGTTACATTTTAGGTGGTGTTAGGAAAACAGGAAAACAGGGTGAACAGAGCGAGAAATAAAGGTTCCACACATGTTGTCTATTGTAACTGCAGATGCTACAGATTCAATCGACCTGTGGAATCAATTCCTAGATTTTTTCTGTGATTTTCCAAGAGAACACTCTGTAATGAGATTGGCCATGCAAACGTTTGTCTTTATTTTTATTCCAATGTTTATCTGTTTAGCATGAGAACAGGTGCTGAATTGGTCCAAACAAAATAATTATGATATATTCCCTCCAATGTTTCTCGTATATGTTGACCCTGAGGAGTAAAGGAAGGATCAATGTAGATTGGATATCAGGAAGTACTCATTCTCACAGAGGACAGTAAATGAATGGAACAAATTATCTACAGATTGTGTAACTGCTAGTAGCATGAATATGCTTAAAAACAAGGTTGACTCTATAGGGTGGGTTACACATGGATGAAAATTATTGACACTCAACAAGCCAATGGCTTCCTTGTCCACTTGCCATCTAGGCCTTGGATGGCAATCTTGTTAAATCTTGTTAAATCTAGAGTAAACAAGTGGATTTAAAGATGATCACAACATACTGATGTTGTATATTGATGTTTTCAGAGGATCTCTTACATATCTGGTGATATTTGAGATGGTCCCTTATTGAAATTGCTGTCATTTAATCTGTGGACACCTGTCAAAATGATCTTTTCTTTCACACTTATCATCACATTCCATTCATATTCAGCCATCATAATACAAAAGAACCACGCAAAGCCAGCATCCTTGTGAACTGTGATGTCATACATGGATATCCCTTATTTGTTTGGTGTTGTCAGCCAACAAACGGGCCATCCCCATACCTGACAGCCTGGACGTCCAGTTGAAGAAGCACCTGTATAGCTCAAAGGTGGCGAAGAAACACGGTGGCATGTGGAAGAAACCTACTCTGTCAAGTCACAATCTGCAGCTGAGCAACCACAGCTGTCGGACCATCCTCGACGGCTTCCAGGTAAGGACAGGATAGGTAAAACACATGTTCTTATGTAACGCGATATCCAGTCCTTGGGATTGCATGGTCAAAGCATTTTACACTTCATTCCCTGGCAGACCGGTTCATTCTAATGCCATCTCTGCATCTCTGGGAAACATTCAGCCATGCTGCAATTATTGCGCAAAGACTATTCTTTCATATATCCACCTCTATCTTTTGCTAGGTACTCATTTATACAGTTGAGCAACAAAGTGTGAAAGAAATTGCCCAAGCTTTGAAACAGCAGCAACAGCATTCGAACCTAATCTTTCTCTATTGAGAGTCCGATGTTCTAACCACAATGCCACAGAGTTACACACATGCATTCAACTTTTCCATGGTGTGTCGCACATACATTTTGAACACTAGTCGTGCCGGTATAGAAAGTGCCACAAGTTTTACTGCCATATATTTTAGGAAGCACCTGTGACATAATTGTCATACACACAATTTGTAAAAAAAACTTCTGACAAAAACTGGCTCTGAAGAAGACAAATATTGTGAGGTTAAGTGTTTGTGATGTAGAGTACAGTGCACCTACTGGATGACCAGTTCCGACCACTGGTGCATGCCGAACTGTCAGTGCTGGTTGACGTCCTACATCACCCAGAGTTGCTCTTCCCGTTGGACACAAGGCCCAGGCAGATGTGTGAGAGCGGAGGGTTCATTTCACGGTAAGGCCAACCGGAAACATTCTTACATGTAAACCCATCAATGTCACTAACACTACCTTCAGAACACTTACAGACAGACAGATTTATTTTGACAAATTTTATGGTGAGGCCTACTAGAAACATTATTACATGTAAACCCATCAAAGTCAATGTCACTAACACTATCCTCAAAACACATACAGACCCATTTTACAAGATTAAAAAGATGTCTTCAGATGAAGGTGAAATGTTACTTCGCTGACTTAACACCAACAGGGAGTGAGTTCCAAATAGTTGGGCAGCAACTGAGAAAGCCCTAGTTCCAGTGTTTCTTTCAACCAACCGTTGGAACAAAAAGTAGATCACAATTAGATGATCAAAGTTGCCTTGGCTGTCTTGCACAGGTGAGCAGTGAATGTAAATATGACTGCTGGAAGTCAATGTTTATCTGCAGCAAATGGTTGGTTGGATGTGGTTTATTACACTAACTTCTGACCCAAAAATACACTTTCATTGCTTTGATTGTTCAACGTCTGTCGAGGAATCAAACCAATGGAAGTCCATTTCCTTGTGTTAGACGTTAGTGTAATAGACACATATCCAACCAACCACATGGTGCAGATCTGAATGGACTTCCATTGTTTTGACTCTTCAGCAGTCATATGATGGAAGCTGCCCTGGCTCTCTTGCAGGAGTGAGCAGTGAATGTAAATATGCATGTTGCTTAGATGAAAGTTCCTGATAGGTATTTGCACAAATGTATTCCTGTCCCCTATAATGACGTGTATGTTGTAGTTTGTTGAAGCACACAGAGAGGTTGCTGGAGGAGAAAGAAGAGAAACTTTGTATCAAAGTGCTCCAGACAGTCAAGGACATGATGACCTTGGACTCTGACTATGGAGAGAGGGTAATGTCTGCCACTCACTTTACTTACCACAAAAACCTTGGTGAAAACAGCATTTCTGCTACATCTGAATATCTACCTGGCACATGCTATGCTGACTGCAGAGACAGCTTTGGTTTGCTTTGGTTTTCTCTTTGCCATAATTGCATACTAACAATGGACCAGTTGGAAAACAGGCAATTAACCCATGGTTTCTGGTACCACCTGCCTTGCGAAAACACTCTCTTGGTTTCCCTTGGCCGTCTTATCATTGTTAATTGACCTGCTATGAGAAACCACCTGTCTCGAGAGACCACTTTTGCTGGGCAGCAGGGGCATTCTCTCAAGACAGGTTCTACTGTAGAAGACTTGTGTGTGCTCACATTAGTTGTGAAACATGTCCCAAACTGCGCGACATGGCTTTGTTAATATTTTATGCATTGGTACAATGCCAAATCTTGTGTTTTGCGACTGCTGCAAGAAATTAGTAATGTTTTGATGCCACTGTTTCATCAAGATGGAGATGGTTACAGAGTCTATGAAAATATTTGTAATTTCTGCCACACATTAATTTATTGGAGTTTGTTGCATGTTTTAAAGAGGACTATCAGAATGCTTTGATTTCTGAGTTGTGTCCAAAGCAAAGTTGATCTGTGTGTGTGAGGTTCTGTCTTAGTTTGAATCTTGCAATTCTAAAGCCCTGAAAATGGGAATTTTTAAAGAAAGATCTTAAATTTGATTTCACCAAACTAGACATAGGCCATAGGCTGCAGTTTGACTAAGATGGAACAGACTGCGTATCGCTGTGTATGCTTCTTGAATCATATGATACAGTTTGACTAAGATGGAACAGACTGCGTATCGCTGTGTATGCTTCTTGAATCATATAATACAGTTTGACTAAGATGGAACAGACTGCGTATCGCTGTGTATGCTTCTTGAGTCATATGATACAGTTTGACTAAGATGGAACAGACTGCGTATCGCTGTGTATGCTTCTTGAGTCATATGATACAGTTTGACTAAGATGGAACAGACTGCGTATCGCTGTGTATGCTTCTTGAGTCATATGATGCAGTTTGACTAAGATGGAACAGACTGCGTATCGCTGTGTATGCTTCTTGAATCATATGATACAGTTTGAAAGCCAAATAAATAAAATGCTCCTACGGGCTGTTTGAATGAAATTTCTTAGTTATTTTATATTGAATTCGTCATGGAAAAAGTCTTAAAGTTTTGAAGTATTGATTTTAAGGAGATCTTAAAGAGGTCTTAAACCTAATCAACCCAAGCAGCACACGCCATGTTGATAGATAAAACAAGAGTGCTGTCACTTGTAGCTGCTTCTTTCCATCTGTCACTGCTTACAAAGGTGGATTTGAAGGCACTCTCTAGCAAGGAACTTCATGATTACAAGCGGGTAAGGTTGTTGTCCTACATGCCAAATCCTTCGTCAAGTCTCCACCCCTTTCATTGGTATTGCCAACATCGTTGTTTGAGGTTAATCTGTTTTATACATCCATGCTTGAAGATTTTGTTTATATACTTTCTGCTTGCTTTGGATGATGGATTGTTGCATTTTTAATATTATGTTTTCTTATGGTTTTCTTCATTCTTTTTCTTTTTATGTGTATTTTGTTTGGTGTTGTTGGTTAATAATACCACCTTCAGGTACTTACATGATTCAATGTTTTGTCTGATCCAACCTTATTGTGCATAGATTTAGTGTCCCAGTGTTCCTGCGTATATGTGTCTGAAGTAGATGGTCGGGTATGTCCATGAATTCATTTATGTTGTTTCTGTATGCTATTTGTGATGTTGGAATTTATGATGTTTGAAATGTATTTGAATAAGTAAAAAGGAATATGAGCAAGTTAAGCTGTTAAAAAGTTCACTGTGTAATCTTGAAAGCATAAAGTTTGTAAAATCATGTTATGTTGTATAATATATATATATATATATATATATATATATATATATATATATATATATATATATATCGTTTCTACCATCTTGACTGCCCAAATGTGTTTTAATGAACAAAGATTATTATGTAGTTTGACCATTATTTGTTTAATTTGGATAGAAATGAGTATGATTGCTGAACGTGGATCCTGCTCTTGTTTCTTGTTGAGTTCAATGTTCTGCCGTTGATCCTCGTGGCGGGTCTGTCTTAGTGGCATCAAACAGACGGTATTCCCAACTGAAGTTATTTCTGCTCTGTAAGTGACGATAGGGGAAGGTTTGCAACTTGGAAGTGAATCTGGCGGGATGTCACTGGTTTAAGTCAGGTACCAATGACTCACGTTGGCAGACTCTAGTAGGACCGTGCTGAGTTGAGGCAGAGTTGTGAGTGAGCGTTGCCACCCTGGTAAGTGAGTGGGTTAGGGACATTGGCTCCATTACTTGCTTTTCTTGGTGTCGTGGAATGTTCCTTTGTCAACAAACCCGTGTTTACAGCTCTGATCCTGTACCATCTGCAGCACCCACCATGTTGATGGACGTCTCTGTAACATCACACATGTCTGTAACAGAACACATATCTAAAAGAAAAACATCTGTAGTAGAATACACATCTGTAACAGAACACATCTCTAAATGTATACATATCTGTAAAAGACCACACATCTGTTACACATGTAACAGAATACATGTGTCAAACAGAATACACATTTGTAACAGAACACGTATCTGTCAGAACACAACACGTGTAACAGAATACACATATGTTACAGAACACATATTTGTCAGTGCACATTTATGTAACAGAACACATGTATGTAACAGAACACACATGTAGCAAAACATGTCTGTAAGAGAACACACGTCTGTAACAGAACATATGGCTATAACACATATATAATAGCTAACTCTTCTATTTCTGTCATCTCAACGGTCTCTGTAACATTATGTAACACGTGTAACACGTGAGCTGTATCAGCAGCTGTCTGGCTTGCAGTGGTCTACCTGTGATAGTGACGCTGCTGCTGCTGCTGCTGGTGCTGTTGACGATGTCCTTGCTTACTCACCAGGACAGTTCAAGTCTGCATGGAGAGTAAGACAGCTTGTCATTAACTTAGCATGGACGCATTCAACCTCGGCCAGCTTCTTTCACCTGACGTCCTGTGCTACTGGTGTCACTAGGCTTACGGCTGTGTTGATCTGGACGCACCTTTACTTGGTCACATTGTAGCTGTTCATAGCCGTGGCTTTAACTAGAAAAGACCACTGACCTATATAATAATGTAGATCAGTGGAAAAGTAGTTTATGTGGCATTCTTTGAGAATAAACCTAAAATAAATCATTTCACATCCTAGTAAAATAGTGTAATTATTTGCAGCTTATTGAAAAAACTGTCACTGCTTTGTTGCTAAAGATAGATTATGTAAGTTGTCTTCCATTTATTCGGGTCATCTTTTACATAAGGAAGCTTTTTATCTTGATATTCTAACTTACAGTTCTTTCTGTTGGCTTGTAAGCTCAAATTTTTTTCCTGTTTATATAATTTAAGTGCACAGTTATTAAACTTGGCTTGTTACTGTAAGCATAATGTTCTTTTTGAACATCTTCTTTTATAATAATATAATATAATATAATAATACTACTACATAATAATAATACAATAAAAAATAATAAAATAATCATAAATTTGTCTTGATTGATTGAATAAATGACAATTATATCCCTTGGACAAGTTATATTCCACCTCTGGAAAGAAAAGCTTACGTGAAAGAGTTTAGATAAATGCGAAACAATGCCACTTTGAATGGAGAACGATTAAAGGTCTCCAATAAATTTTTTGCTTTGTTTCAGAATCATTTCATGAAAAATTTAACATATCTAGTATCCACTACGACACGCTAGCTCATTAGTGTAGATGTGTTATTTAGTTTGGGTGAAATCATCGGACAAACTATTAAATTATTTAATGCTTGATCCAGCATTTATTGTTCTGGCTCTGTATACTATGACAATGTAATTTACACTTTTACAAGTTACCAGATTTAATGACCAAAGTTGATTCTTTTGAAGATTTTAACAGAAATACACGCATTTTTTAAAGAAAAATATTACTTATACTACTCACGCACTACTGATTTGAATATCAACAAATCTGATTCGTGATGGGCTAAATGAATTGAGGAGAGAGTTAAGTGCAAGAGTTTAGATAAGTGCTAGACAATGCCACATTTTAACATTAGATAAGTGTTAAACAATGCTACATTTTAACGTTAGATAAGTGTTAAACCATGCCACATTATAATATTAGATAAGTGCTAAGCAATGCCACATTTTAACATTAGTTAAGTGTTAAACAATGCTATATTTTAACATTAGATGTTAGATAAGTGCTAAATATTGCCACATTTTAACATTAGATAAGTGCTAAATATTGCCACATTTTAACATTAGATAAGTGCTAAATATTGCCACATTCTAATGTTAGATAAGTGCTAAATATTGCCACATTTTAAATGAGTGCGGCATCCTTGCTAGCCAGGGGTAGTACCCGGTAGTAGTACTACAGTACCCCTGGCAGATCGACCTGTTGAAACGTGGATTTGCCAGTTTATCCTACGCCAAGTGGATGTAGGCTGAATCATTTGTACTTAATCCCACTTCCTGTCTTGGTCAACATGTTTCTGGGAACTAGACGATCCACACCCAAACTTCAAAGACCATTCCCATGAAATGCCCATCACTCGCCAAACCAGCGGGTCCACTGCCAATTAAAGTTAAGTTCCCGTATGCGAGCCCTGTAAATCTGAGCAAGCAATATTGGATAACACAGCAACTGAAAGTTCCACGTTTCAACAGGTTGATCTGCCAGGGCTACTGATGTAGCCAGAAGCTCCTGGCGGCTAGGATGTAGTGGTATCACGAATGATGTGGTCCGTCAACACAGCCATGAGAGTGTCTCCAGTAGACAGACACGGTGTAGTTGTTAGAGGCTGGTTTGGTGGATCAAGGATTGCTGCCTGGCCTGCTGCATTCATCGACTGCCTGCGCTGCCTCTAGTGACACGTTGATGCTTCATGTCGTAATATTAACATCCATAGGTAGTCGGGTCTTCTGGTGGTACAGACGGTGGTAAGCCAGTGCCAGTTGAACACATACTTACTGCCACCCTTTCACTTGCAGGTTATTAGTGAAGTTGTTAGTTTTATACTTTATGACATTATTTAACAGAACAAAGTATGATTGGTTTTATTGTAAAATTATACCAACTTCTTCAATGGACTTTTTGCCAACAGACATTTCGCCAACCAGTGACGGGTAGGATATTTCGCCAACCATTCTAGTTTCGTCTGTATTTTTGGTGTATAAAATTTATCAGTTTATATATATTAATTTTTTTAATAACTGGTGAATGTGTTGTGATTGTGTGGGTGTGGTTTCACATTTAATTTATAAAAATAAATAGTATATCTTGCTAAAATAATTACATAACGTATTAATTGCAGAAAAATATGTTTAACAAGATGTTTTACAAAATTAAGAGAAAGCATGTTCATATGGCATTTGTTGATAATAATGGTTAAAAAATTACTCAGATTGCTTATGATTAAATAAATGAAATATTAAAAAAAAAACTGGTGGCAAAATGTCCCACCCTTGCTTGTTGGTGAGGCGAAATGTCCATTGACGAATTTTTCATGTATGAAATATTTGTCAATTCTGTTTTTAACCATTCACACCGTTAGCCAGTGCTAGCAGTAATAATGAGATTCACACATATTTGTGGTATTAAAACCATATTTTTCTAATTACTGTTTTACTATATTATTTCACTTGTCATGTAGATAATACTTTTATTATTTTATAAAAGATCTAGCTTTTGCTATTGAAACAGCATTGTTTAGTTCCTGTTCTTAGGTAACGTCGGCTCTCTCATCTAAATTTGTTACAGAAATGTACGTTTCATTTTAATTTCTTAAATTCCAGCCATTTCAGCCGAGCAGTTGGTGTGTTATTGTAACATAAAATGAAACTGTTTCACTGGATGGCTTTGGTATAGGCAGGTTAATGTGCACCTCTGCTTGTCGGCCATAGGCTTCGGTAATATTAGGATATATGGTGGGAGAGGCGTGGTGCCAGTGTAGCTGATGTGATAGCAGAATCAGTCAGATCTGAGACACAATAACATGTTATTAATAAACATTGCACTTTCACAATCTATTGTGAGCATGCATGCATGCATGCGTGCGTGCATGTGTGTGTCTGTGTGTGTGTTTCTGTTTGTGTGCGTGTGTGTGCGTGTGTTTGTGTGTGCATGACTGCATGGGTACATGCATGTCTATGTGTGTCTGTGTGCATGTATGTGTGTGTGTCTGTGTGTGCGTGCGTGCGTGCGTGCGTGCGTGCGTGCGTGCGTGCGTGCGTGCGTGCGTGCGTGCGTGCGTGCGTGCATGCGTGCATTATTAGTTATCTGTGAAACACAGACCCTTGCAATTAAATATGAGGGAAATATTTATTTACCAAATGATGTATCACCTGATGTCTTTGCTGACAGCAGTGCATGTCAACCATTGAATGTAAGTTACTGAGTCATTGTGTTCTGACTAAATGTAGAGAGAGGGTATGTGTGTGATCAAACAACTGGTTTGTGTCATGTACATGGACTACCATGACGTGTACATGGACTACCATGACATGTACATGGACTACCATGACGTGTATGCATGTAGCATATCATACAGTACATAAAGGAGGAGCACAACTATAAACAAATTGGTAAACATGTTCCCAAGTGTGCACTATTATCACATTGACAAATTCCAAATAAATGTTTATGCAGGAAAAATTACTTTGATGGTACTCGAATCACATTGTTAAAATTACTATCATTAGAAGTTAAGGCATTTGTTCAGCAATCATAACAGAACAATGAACTTGTGGAACTTGACAGGCTTGGTGTCGTGTATCCGATGATATGTCACATATAGCCACAATGACGTTATACATTTTGTTGTGATTAATACAGCTACATTGACGTTATACATTTTGTGGTGGTTGTTATAGCTACAATGACTTCATACATTTTATTGTGGTTATCATAGCTACAATGATATCATACATTTAGTTGTGGTTAGTATAGCTACAATGACGTAATACATTTAGTTGTGGTTAGTATAGCCACAATGACGTTAAACATATTGTTGTGGTTATTATAGTTACAGTGACCTAATACATTTTGTTGTGGTTATTATAGTTACAGTGACCTAATACATTTTGTTGTGGTTATTATAGTTACAGTGACCTAATACATTTTGTTGTGGTTATTGCAGCTACAATGACTTTATAATTTTTTTTGCTTATTATAGTTACAATGACTATACATTTTGTTGTGGGTATTATAGCTACAATGACTTTGTTCATGTTGTTGTGGTTATGGCTACAATGACTGCATTTATTGTGGTTATTATAGCTACAATAGCTGTGCACATTTTGAAATGAAACATTTTGTTGTGGCTGTTGTTCTTACAAGTAGAGTTTCAACATACATGTACATTGCCGTGCCATAGAATGTGTCACAGTTATATGTCTGTTGTAAACAGTCCTACCCCTCCTGCCTCGTGCCTCAACATGTCTGTTGTAAACAGTCCTACCCCTCCTGCCTTGTGCCTCAACATGTCTGTTGTAAACAGTCCTACCCCTCCTGCCTCGTGCCTCAACATGTCTGTTGTAAACAGTCCTACCCTTCCTGTCTCATGCCTCATCATGTCTGTTGTAAACTGTCCTACCCTTCCTGTCTCATGCCTCAACATGTCTGTTGTAAACAGTCCTACCCCTCCTGCCTCGTGCCTCAACATGTCTGTTGTAAACAGTCCTACCCCTCCTGCCTCATGCCTCAACATGTCTGTTGTAAACAGTCCTACCCCTCCTGCCTCGTGCCTCAACATGTCTGTTGTAAACAGTCCTACCCTTCCTGTCTCATGCCTCATCATGTCTGTTGTAAACTGTCCTACCCTTCCTGTCTCATGCCTCAACATGTCTGTTGTAAACAGTCCTACCCCTCCTGCTTCGTGCCTCAACATGTCTGTTGTAAACATTCCTACCCTTCCTGTCTCATGCCTCATCATGTCTGTTGTAAACTGTCCTACCCTTCCTGTCTCATGTCTCATCATGTCTGTTGTAAACTGTCCTACCCTTCCTGTCTCATCATGTCTGTTGTAAACATTCCTACCCCTCCTGTCTCGTGCCTCAACATGTCTGTCGTCTCAGTTTTCTTACACACAAAGCAGTGTTTATGTTAGTTTAATTGTAATAAAGAACAATAGCCAATGTAAAGACACATTGTGATGGATAAGGATTGTCTATTTGTCTCAAACCACAACGGTCTTACTAGTAATCATTTGCTCAGTATATACATAGTTAAGTGTCATCATCTCGGTAACAAAACAAAGTAAATGGTCTACCACTTCCAGACTTGGTGTTGCTAAATTCCACACCTTTGCTGGACGTTCAGCCATGGATGGTGTCTTGGAAATAAGTAGTAGATCAAGTCGGGTCATATCAGTCTGAACAGTGGCTTTGTTTATTATTCCGGGACATTGTTGCTGAGTAATGAAACTATCTAGACCAGTAGTGACATCATTGTGGAAACTGTTACAGTGACATAACTACTGGATGCAGTGTGTCAGCTTGTGTGTGTGTGCACTATACCCTAATGCATGTGTACAACAATAAGTGTACGTGCATGTATGCCTCTTGTAGAACCTGAGGTTTCGTTTCTGATGGTGTTTGCATGTATATATCATCACCTTATGTGGTATTGCCAGCCATCTCATTTTGGGTTGTCATGTGAGGGTACAAGCGGGGGTTAATACCCCTATCAAATTGGCTGAAAACCATTGGTGTAGTACTTGAATGTTGATATACTTAGATAATTCCAGTGGTTAATCTATGAACTTGTTCAAGGTGCAATTGTATCCATATCTAAGTTAACAGTTTATCCACAGTAACGTTTATATTTCATATAAACTTCTTATATGTTAACCTCTTGTCACCCTTATGTAGGGTGAAGTTTTGCGGAAGGGCCTACTGATGCGCTACTATGGCAGGGCACACCCCCAGGTACTGGAGAGGGTTGGTAACCCAACCATCCAACAGCCCCAAAAGAAGGGTTCTGGGCCGGGCTCCATGCTGCTCGGTCGGGCCAATCTGACCCTGGGAGAAGTACAGGTCAGTTCTGCAAGGTGGCAGCAGTGTCATTGGTGCTTATATAAGGCAGGGTGAGCTGATGCTTCTGAGATAGCGTTGCATTTTATTTATGGTATAATCTGTGTGGTGTATTTAAAGTTCAGCAAATACCAAACATGTCCCCAGTTTGCAATATGAAACAGATAAATGGTCTTTATCAAACAACCACCCTACTTGGCTAGTCTCCTGCATCTTTCATATATCCATAGGCAGCTCAGATCATCAATTTCACAACAACTTATTGTGCCTAAAACAAAACTTAACTTGGGTAAACGTGCTTTCTCTGTCGCTGCGCCTAGGGTCTGGGATGAACTCCCCATCACTGAAAACATCTGAAACTATAGCTATCTTCCGAAAAAAACTCCACCATTTCCACCATAAATCGTCAGTTGTCCCTCATTCTGATAATGACTTTTGTGCTTCCCTATCCATGATTATGCTTAATAATCCTGTTTTGTTGCACCTCTGAGCTCAGGTTGCTGATGATATAGGCGCCATAGAAGTTAATTATTATTATAAAAATGACAGAGTAAATTGATGACCTTAAATTATCATTTGATGTAATTGCTAACTCGGAAATCCCTCAAATTGTTACAGCACCAGTTTCTTGAGCAAACCAGCATTCCATGTAGTAAGGGAGACTAGTAAGAAGGGTGGGGCACTTGTTTGTATAATTATATATTATAAAAGTAATTGTAGGGGTTCCAGATTTAAAACATTGACACACTGTTTAAAACATCTACTCATTGTTAGTGTATGTGTAATCAAGCCAAATCCATGTCTATATATATTATGGTGATTTCAGAGTACAGTGAAGCAATTCTGTATATGATGGACTTGGTCAGTCTAATGGTGACCACCATTTGTTGCAGTGCCACCTGGACCAGCAGGGTGCGACAGAGTTGGTCGTAGATCTGGTTCTGCATGGTTACAGCGATGCTGTCTTTCTCGAGACTATAGAACTGGGCATTGCTCTACTGGAGGGTGGCAACAACACTGTGCAGGTAACTACTGCAACCCCTGTAGTAGGGTAATTGAATACGGGTAATTTGTATGAAATGGCATGTCAGGTAATAATCACCATGACACACAAAGTTGGTTTTATATTTTGACTACTAAAGACGACAGCAATTGAGAATTTGAGACACATGCAGAGGTTTGCTTGAGGCTGAGAAGCAAATTCTCCCAAACAGGGTTTGGGTTTGATTAAGTGTTGTTTTATATAATTCCTTATGTTTTCACATGACTAACTGTTGTTTTACATGATTTGTTGTGGTTTCACATGACTAAGTGTCCTTTAACGATTCCTTATGGTTTAATTAAGGACAGGTATAACCCCAAAAACCTATATTTCTTATTATAAGTCCTAAAAATATGACATTTTTGACAAAAAGTTCAGTAATGTCAGGAAAAAAAATTACACAATAACCCAATTATGACAAGTCACATGATCCAAGATGGCTGCCAAAGAGAAATTTATAGGGTATTTTCAAAACACAATTTCAAAGCTATTACAAGAGAAAATGTGCTGAAATTTTAGCAGTGTGTTGCCAGTAAGCTATGTTTTCATCTGAACTAAAAGAAACCATAACTTATCAGTGTTACAGTAAATGTGATTTTTTATGTATAAACATTACAGAAACATATTTTCATCATGGACAAAATGTACCACATCTCTGTAAATAATTGAACAGTATAGTTCATTCTGGTTCACATGATTTATCTTGTAGAGCTTCTGTGATATGCCAATTTTTGTAAACATCAACCAAAAACGTTTCCAGATATGTCATAAGACACTGGAAATAAAAAACTAAATGAAGAACATGACATTTGAAAAATGTAATAACCTGAACGTTACATTATAAACAGTCACTAAAATGCACATTTCTTGGTATTGATCTATGGGTTATACCTGTCCTTCACATGATGAAGTGTTGTGTTACATGATTCCTTGTGATCTGACGTGAGCCCGTGTCATTACATTTGATTTGTGTTACATGATTCCTTGTGATCTGACGTGAGTCCATGTCATTACATTTGATTTGTGTTACATGATTCCTTGTGATCTGATGTGAGTCCGTGTCATTACATTTGATTTGTGTTACATGATTCCTTGTGATCTGACATGAGTCCGTGTCATTACATTTGATTTGTGTTACATGATTCCTTGTGATCTGACGTGAGTCCGTGTCATTACATTTGATTTGTGTTACATGATTCCTTGTGATCTGACGTGAATCCGTGTCATTACATTTGATTTGTGTTACATGATTCCTTGTGATCTGACGTGAGTCCGTGTCATTACATTTGATTTGCCTGATTCAGTGTGGTTGTACACAATTCAATCAAGTTTACATGAATTCTTAATTTGACAAGATTTCTTGTAATGTCTTACATAGTACATGTGGAACTACATAAAGGGAAATATCTAAAGATATTGCAAGGCTTACACAGCCATCTAAGCCTGGCTTCAGAATGATTATGAGAAGTAATGTCACTGATTGCAGCGTTCGTTCCTTCGTCGTTTCACATCTGACGAAAAGAACTCTGAGAAATTCTTCCGAGTTTTCCATGATCGCATGAAAGAGGCACAGTCGGAGATCAAGTCAAACATCGTTGTTAACACGGGTGACCCACTAGGTGGCACTAATGCAGGCCTGTACGATGTTGGAGATAAAGAGGAGCCGGCCAAGAAATGTGAGTGCACTCACCATCAGTCTACCAGTGAATATTGATGTACATTGTGAACATTGACTTAAAACTCTGTTGTTGATGTTCAGATCTGTAGGATGTGAAATTCCCATGAATATGCACAGTCAATAAAAGATCGGGTAACTAGCAAAAATGTGAATAGCTGTATATTGTGGAATATATAGTTGGACCAGTTTTGTCCTTTTTCACAAAATGTTGACTGGATCCAATTATCTTCTATATGCTCACAGCGTAACTGATTTTACTTTCAGCCAAGATGAATGGTTATCTGAAGTGTCTATGCTGACTGTATGTGTGATTTCAGTTTCAGCCAAGATGAACGGCTGCCTAAATGGTCTATGCCAACTGAATATGTGATTTCAATTTCAGCCAAGATGAACGGCTGCCTGAAGTATCTATGTCCACTGAATGTGTGGTTTCACTTTCAGCCAAGATGAACGGCTGCCTGAAGTATCTATGTCCACTGAATGTGTGGTTTCACTTTCAGCCAAGATGAACGGCTGCCTGAAGTATCTATGTCCACTTAATGTGTGGTTTCACTTTCAGTCAAGATGAACGGCTGCCTGAAGTATCTATGTCCGCTGAATGTGTGCTTTAACTTTCAGCCAAGATGAACGGCTGCCTGAAGCGGGGTTCTTTGAAGGAGCAGCTTGTGGATGCGTCCAAGACCACGGCCAGTGCGTACATGGCCGTGCAGACGAAGGTGGCCGAGCGGGGAGAGGATGGGGCCGCCCTGGTCCCCGACCCGTGTGAGAGGACCTCGAGGGAGGATGATGATAAGAAGATGTCTACCAAGGTGGCCATGATGCAGCCCATACTGCGCTTTCTGCAGCTGCTGTGTGAGAACCACAACCAGGACCTGCAGGTATTGATGCCAAATATTGTTGACTTACTTCATCCTCGTCGCTGAAGGTAAAGCACAGGGCCGAAACAACACTTCTCCAACACACTCTGTTATTGGCTGCTTTCTTCATTTCTCTCCAGGTTCCAGGTTTCATTATTTCCTCGGCTACTGACCTCCTCCTACTAGTTCTTGGTCTGCCTTGTTTTCTTTTTCCTTGGGGGTTCCACTCTACAGCTTTGTTTTCTCATGACATTGGTGGTTGGATTCCAGAGGGTATGTCCTATTCATGTCCACTTCCTTTTTTCAATATCTTTCCTGATGCTGTGTTGGTCTGTCCTGCTCATGAGTTCTCTGTGATTTTCTTTTGCCATTTAAGGATGAGGAAGTATCTCAGACATTTGTGTATGAATGTTTGTAGTTTTCTGGTTGTTGTCTTGGTTACTCTCCATGTTTTCTGGTTGTTGTCTTGGTTACTCCATGTTTTTTTTGCTTGTTGCCTTAGTTACTCTCCATGTTTTCTGGTTGTTGTCTTGGTTACTCTCCATGTTTTTTTTGCTTGTTGTATTGGTTACTCTCCATGTGTTCTGGTTGTTTCATGAATGCATGCCTGGCCTTTCCATTCCTGCCAGATATTATACTCATCATCAAGTGCAGTGTCTGTTGTAGGCGTAGATGATGACTCTCCATTTCCCACGACCACAGGTGTCTTGTAACAGTTCTGTTGTGCTCTTTCCCAGCCTGGCTGCTAGACCAATTCGTTGCTGACCTCTGCTTCTTTTCCCTTCATACTTTCCTGTTGTCACCAGATGTTCTTATTTTGTCTTTCTCATCAAGTGGCCTAGAAATTCTGCTTGTCTTTCCCTGATTTTAGAATGTTAGACTTTTATTCAAGTTCAAATCATCCTATTGCGGCCATTTTGAAGCTTGAACAGATTTGTTCACCCCACATTGCCTCAGTTAACTCAGCTGTGGACATGAGTACCTGGCTATACACAATGGTGGATATATGTTACCAAAGACTCTTTGTGCCATGATTGTAGCATGGCTGAATGCTTCCAAGAAAAGTCATGTTGGTGTTGGAATGAACACGTCTGCCAGGAGGTGAAGTGTAAAGCACTTTAAGCGATCTTGCGGATTGAGTACCCTGTTATGTAAGACCTTATCTTTCTTTTTGCCTTTTACAGCTGATTGATGGTATTTCTTTTGGAACTACCTGAGACATCAGAACAGTTGCACCCACTACGACATGGTCTGTCTGTCTTGTAGAACTACCTGAGACATCAGAACAGTCGCACCCACTACGACATGGTCTGTCTGTCTTGTAGAACTACCTGAGACATCAGAACAGTCGCACCCACTACGACATGGTCTGTCTGTCTTGTAGAACTACCTGAGACATCAGAACAGTCGCACCCACTACAACATGGTCTGTCTGTCTTGTAGAACTACCTGAAACATCAGAACAGTCGCACCCACTACGACATGGTCTGTCTGTCTTGTAGAACTACCTGAGACATCAGAACAGTCGCACCCTCTACAACATGGTCTGTCTGTCTTGTAGAACTACCTGAGGCATCAGAACAGTCGCACACACTGCAACATGGTCTGTCTGTCTTGTAGAACTACCTGAGACATCAGAACAGTCGCACCCACTACAACATGGTCTGTCTGTCTTGTAGAACTACCTGAGACATCAGAACAGTCACACCCACTACAACATGGTCTGTCTGTCTTGTAGAACTACCTGAGACATCAGAACAGTCGCACCAACTACAACATGGTCTGTCTGTCTTGTAGAACTACCTGAGGCATCAGAACAGTCGCACACACTGCAACATGGTCTGTCTGTCTTGTAGAACTACCTGAGGCATCAGAACAGTCGCACACACTGCAACATGGTGTGTCTATCTTGTAGAACTACCTGAGACATCAGAACAGTCGCACACACTGCAACATGGTCTGTCTGTCTTGTAGAACAACCTGAGGCATCAGAACAGTCGCACACACTGCAACATGGTCTGTCTGTCTTGTAGAACTACCTGAGGCATCAGAACAGTTGCACACACTGCAACATGGTGTGTTTGTCTTGTAGAACTACCTGAGACATCAGAACAGTCGCACCCACTACAACATGGTCTGTCTGTCTTGTAGAACTACCTGAGGCATCAGAACAGTCGCACACACTGCAACATGGTCTGTCTGTCTTGTAGAACTACCTGAGGCATCAGAACAGTCGCACCCACTACAACATGGTCTGTCTGTCTTGTAGAACTACCTGAGGCATCAGAACAGTCGCACACACTGCAACATGGTCTGTCTGTCTTGTAGAACTACCTGAGACATCAGAACAGTCGCACACACTGCAACATGGTCTGTCTGTCTTGTAGAACTACCTGAGACATCAGAACAGTCGCACACACTGCAACATGGTCTGTCTGTCTTGTAGAACTACCTGAGGCATCAGAACAGTCGCACACACTGCAACATGGTCTGTCTGTCTTGTAGAACTACCTGAGGCATCAGAACAGTCGCGCACACTGCAACATGGTCTGTCTGTCTTGTAGAACTACCTGAGACATCAGAACAGTCGCACACACTGCAACATGGTCTGTCTGTCTTGTAGAACTACCTGAGACATCAGAACAGTCGCACACACTGCAACATGGTCTGTCTGTCTTGTAGAACTACCTGAGGCATCAGAACAGTCGCGCACACTGCAACATGGTCTGTCTGTCTTGTAGAACTACCTGAGACATCAGAACAGTCGCGCACACTGCAACATGGTCTGTCTGTCTTGTAGAACTACCTGAGGCATCAGAACAGTCGCACACACTGCAACATGGTCTGTCTGTCTTGTAGAACTACCTGAGGCATCAGAACAGTCGCGCACACTGCAACATGGTCTGTCTGTCTTGTAGAACTACCTGAGGCATCAGAACAGTCGCACCCACTACAACATGGTCTGTCTGTCTTGTAGAACTACCTGAGGCATCAGAACAGTCGCACACACTGCAACATGGTCTGTCTGTCTTGTAGAACTACCTGAGGCATCAGAACAGTCGCGCACACTGCAACATGGTCTGTCTGTCTTGTAGAACTACCTGAGACATCAGAACAGTCGCACACACTGCAACATGGTCTGTCTGTCTTGTAGAACTACCTGAGACATCAGAACAGTCGCACACACTGCAACATGGTCTGTCTGTCATGTAGAACTACCTGAGGCATCAGAACAGTCGCACCCACTACGACATGGTCTGTCTGTCTTGTAGAACTACCTGAGGCATCAGAACAGTCGCACCCACTACAACATGGTCTGTCTGTCTTGTAGAACTACCTGAGACATCAGAACAGTCGCACCCACTACAACATGGTGTGTCTGTCTTGTAGAACTACCTGAGACATCAGAACAGTCGCACCCTCTACAACATGGTCTGTCCGTCTTGTAGAACTACCTGAGGCATCAGAACAGTCGCACCCACTACAACATGGTCTGTCTGTCTTGTAGAACTACCTGAGACATCAGAACAGTCGCACCCACTACAACATGGTCTGTCTGTCTTGTAGAACTACCTGAGGCATCAGAACAGTCGCACACACTGCAACATGGTCTGTCTGTCTTGTAGAACTACCTGAGGCATCAGAACAGTCGCACCCACTACAACATGGTCTGTCTGTCTTGTAGAACTACCTGAGGCATCAGAACAGTCGCACACACTGCAACATGGTCTGTCTGTCTTGTAGAACTACCTGAGACATCAGAACAGTCGCACACACTGCAACATGGTCTGTCTGTCTTGTAGAACTACCTGAGACATCAGAACAGTCGCACACACTGCAACATGGTCTGTCTGTCTTGTAGAACTACCTGAGGCATCAGAACAGTCGCACACACTGCAACATGGTCTGTCTGTCTTGTAGAACTACCTGAGGCATCAGAACAGTCGCGCACACTGCAACATGGTCTGTCTGTCTTGTAGAACTACCTGAGACATCAGAACAGTCGCACACACTGCAACATGGTCTGTCTGTCTTGTAGAACTACCTGAGACATCAGAACAGTCGCACACACTGCAACATGGTCTGTCTGTCTTGTAGAACTACCTGAGGCATCAGAACAGTCGCGCACACTGCAACATGGTCTGTCTGTCTTGTAGAACTACCTGAGACATCAGAACAGTCGCGCACACTGCAACATGGTCTGTCTGTCTTGTAGAACTACCTGAGGCATCAGAACAGTCGCACACACTGCAACATGGTCTGTCTGTCTTGTAGAACTACCTGAGGCATCAGAACAGTCGCGCACACTGCAACATGGTCTGTCTGTCTTGTAGAACTACCTGAGGCATCAGAACAGTCGCACCCACTACAACATGGTCTGTCTGTCTTGTAGAACTACCTGAGGCATCAGAACAGTCGCACACACTGCAACATGGTCTGTCTGTCTTGTAGAACTACCTGAGGCATCAGAACAGTCGCGCACACTGCAACATGGTCTGTCTGTCTTGTAGAACTACCTGAGACATCAGAACAGTCGCACACACTGCAACATGGTCTGTCTGTCTTGTAGAACTACCTGAGACATCAGAACAGTCGCACACACTGCAACATGGTCTGTCTGTCATGTAGAACTACCTGAGGCATCAGAACAGTCGCACCCACTACGACATGGTCTGTCTGTCTTGTAGAACTACCTGAGGCATCAGAACAGTCGCACCCACTACAACATGGTCTGTCTGTCTTGTAGAACTACCTGAGACATCAGAACAGTCGCACCCACTACAACATGGTGTGTCTGTCTTGTAGAACTACCTGAGACATCAGAACAGTCGCACCCTCTACAACATGGTCTGTCCGTCTTGTAGAACTACCTGAGGCATCAGAACAGTCGCACCCACTACAACATGGTCTGTCTGTCTTGTAGAACTACCTGAGACATCAGAACAGTCGCACCCACTACAACATGGTGTGTGAGACGCTGCAGTTCCTCGACTGTATCTGCGGCAGTACCACGGGGGGCCTGGGACTGCTGGGCATCTACATCAATGAGGGCAACGTGTCTCTCATCAACCAAACCCTCGAGAGCCTGACAGAATACTGCCAGGGACCATGTCATGAAAACCAGGTGAGAGAAATACTTACATCAGTGATGTCATCAATGTGCGTGCGACCATGCAATTTAGTTTCATTCAGCTCTAGTCTTCTTCTTCCAATATACTATGTTAGCCTCATCATGTTGTGGGCCTTTTTAATTATGTCTCCCCACTAGTGCTGTGTGCCATATAAGTGGTATACCGATGTACCAGTATTTTTATGTGGTTTTAAACCTGTATTTTTATTCAGTTGAACCAGTATTCCATACAGTATGTTACCTCTTCAATTGACAATACTTGAAGCTTCGAAAACTATGTGAAAGTCACCAAAAGATTCGACATTCGCACACGACACAGGTTTAGGAGGAAATAAATTAAGAATTAGTTTAAACTATGAAGTAGTTATTAAGGTCAACACTAGCTGTAATTTGGCACTAATACAAGGCAAGTCTTAGCATAGTCTTTTAATAGTTTGTTTAGATGCCCCAGAAAAAAATTTATACTATATAAAACATATGGTACATATGGTACACACCGTATACCGTAGGGCCATATGGTAAACACAGTATACCATAGGGCCATATGGTACACACCGTATACCATAGGGCCATATGGTACACACCATATACCGTAGGGCCATATGGTACACACCGCATACTGTATAAAACATATGGTACACACCGTATACCGTAGGGCCATATGGTACACACCGTATACCGTAGGGCCATATGGTACACACTGTATACTGTATAAAACATATGGTACACACCGTATACCGTAGGACCATATGGTACACACCATATACCGTAGGGCCATATGGTACACACCGTATACCATAGGGCCATATGGTACACACCGTATACCATAGGGCCATATGGTACACACCATATACCGTAGGGCCATATGGTACACACTGTATACTGTATAAAACATATGGTACACACCGTATACCGTAGGGTCATATGGTACACACCGTATACCGTAGGGCCATATGGTACACACTGTATACTGTATAAAACATATGGTACACACCATATACCGTAGGACCATATGGTACACACCGTATACCGTAGAGCCATATGGTACACACCGTATACTGTAGGGTCATATGGTACACACCATATGGCCATATGGTACACACCATATACCGTAGGGCCATATGGTACACACCATATACTGTAGGGCCATATGGTACACACCATATACTGTAGGGCCATGGTACACACTGTATACCGTAGTACACAACACTACTCTCTCCCATACATTTTTTCTTATTTTGTATGACCTGTGAATTAATCCATGTACTACAAGCACTATGTAATATTATTGTTTTGACAGCTTATGTTTATATCGCTAAATACCATATTCAAATGCATACTCTCAGCCTGGAGTCTATGTGTATCACTACCTAACAATGCCTTATGTGTCTGTAGAACGCCATTGCCAGCCACGAGTCTAATGGCATCGACATCGTTACTGCCCTCATTCTCAATGATATCAACCCCCTTGGCAAGTACCGCATGGATCTCGTTCTCGAGCTCAAGGTAGGCAAACTTATATTTTCTCACTCGTTGCTCCCTTAATAAAGGGGCGAAACTTATTTGTGTACTGCTGCACCACCCCAGCTGTTATCTCTTTCCTTGCTCCCTTTATAAAGGGGTGAGGCTAGTTTTTGTACTGCTGCACCACCCCAGCTGTTATCTCTTTCCTTGCTCCCTTTATAAAGGGGTGAGGCTAGTTCATGTACTGCTGCACCACCCCAGCTGTTATCTCTTTCTTTGCTCCCTTTATAAAGGGGTGAGGCTAGTTCATGTACTGCTGCACCACCCCAACTGTTATCTCTTTCCTTGCTCCCTTTATAAAGGACTGAGACTAGTTCATGTACTGCTGCACCACCCCAGCTGTTATCTCTTTCCTTGCTCCCTTTATAAAGGGGTGAGACTAGTTCATGTACTGCTGCACCACCCCAACTGTTATCTCTTTCCTTGCTCCCTTTATAAAGGACTGAGACTAGTTCATGTACTGCTGCACCGCCCCAGCTGTTATCTCTTTCCTTGCTCCCTTTATAAAGGGGTGAGGCTAGTTCATGTACTGCTGCACCGCCCCAGCTGTTATCTCTTTCCTTGCTCCTTTTATAAAGGGGTGAGGCTAGTTCATGTACTGCTGCACCACCCCAACTGTTATCTCTTTCTTTGCTCCCTTTATAAAGGGGTGAGGCTAGTTCATGTACTGCTGCACCACCCCAACTGTTATCTCTTTCCTTGCTCCCTTTATAAAGGACTGAGACTAGTTCATGTACTGCTGCACCACCCCAGCTGTTATCTCTTTCCTTGCTCCCTCTATAAAGGGGTGAGACTAGTTCATGTACTGCTGCACCGCCCCAGCTGTTATCTCTTTCCTTGCTCCCTTTATAAAGGACTGAGACTAGTTCTTGTACTGCTGCACCGCCCCAGCTGTTATCTCTTTCCTTGCCCCCTTTATAAAGGGGTGAGGCTAGTTCATGTACTGCTGCACCGCCCCAGCTGTTATCTCTTTCCTTGCTCCTTTTATAAAGGGGTGAGGCTAGTTCATGTACTGCTGCACCGCCCCAGCTGTTATCTCTTTCCTTGCTCCCTTTATAAAGGACTGAGACTAGTTCTTGTACTGCTGCACCGCCCCAGCTGTTATCTCTTTCCTTGCTCCCTTTATAAAGGGGTGAGACTAGTTCATGTACTGCTGCACCACCCCAGCTGTTATCTCTTTCTTTGCTCCCTTTATAAAGGGGTGAGGCTAGTTCATGTACTGCTGCACCACCCCAACTGTTATCTCTTTCCTTGCCCCCTTTATAAAGGGGTGAGGCTAGTTCATGTACTGCTGCACCACCCCAACTGTTATCTCTTTCTTTGCTCCCTTTATAAAGGGGTGAGGCTAGTTCATGTACTGCTGCACCACCCCAACTGTTATCTCTTTCCTTGCCCCCTTTATAAAGGGGTGAGGCTAGTTCACGTACTGCTGCACCGCCCCAACTGTTATCTCTTTCCTTGCTCCTTTTATAAAGGGGTGAGGCTAGTTCATGTACTGCTGCACCGCCCCAGCTGTTATCTCTTTCCTTGCTCCCTTTATAAAGGACTGAGACTAGTTCTTGTACTGCTGCACCGCCCCAGCTGTTATCTCTTTCCTTGCCCCCTTTATAAAGGGGTGAGGCTAGTTCATGTACTGCTGCACCGCCCCAGCTGTTATCTCTTTCCTTGCTCCTTTTATAAAGGGGTGAGGCTAGTTCATGTACTGCTGCACCGCCCCAGCTGTTATCTCTTTCCTTGCTCCCTTTATAAAGGACTGAGACTAGTTCTTGTACTGCTGCACCGCCCCAGCTGTTATCTCTTTCCTTGCTCCCTTTATAAAGGGGTGAGACTAGTTCATGTACTGCTGCACCACCCCAGCTGTTATCTCTTTCCTTGCTCCCTTTATAAAGGGGTGAGACTAGTTCATGTACTGCTGCACCACCCCAGCTGTTATCTCTTTCCTTGCCCTCTTTATAAAGGGGTGAGGCTAGTTCATGTACTGCTGCACCGCCCCAACTGTTATCTCTTTTCTTGCTCCTTTTATAAAGGGGTGAGGCTAGTTCATGTACTGCTGCACCGCCCCAGCTGTTATCTCTTTCCTTGCTCCTTTTATAAAGGGGTGAGGCTAGTTCATGTACTGCTGCATCGCCCCAGCTATTATCTCTTTCCACTTTTCCCTATTGACAGCCTTCTGCGTTATCATATTATTCTCTTACATCTGATCTGATCAGATCATTAAAATTTGCCTTTGAAATTGGTGTTTTGGTGGATCTGTGAATCTTGGTTAATCTGCAGATAAAATTGCGTTGTTTTGTTTAGCATTTTATTGCTTTGGGTTGTGTCTTTAAAACTTGAAACCTTATTATATGTTCCATTTGTCAGCTGCTTTTGTTCATTACCTTAAAACTTCTGCAGTATACATATTTCAGATTTACTCATTTGCTCATTTACTGTTTTCAACAATAATAACATGGAATGATCATTTAATGTTTTCAACAATGATAACATGGATTGATCATTTAGGGTTTACAACAATGATAACATGGAACGATCATTTAGTGTTTGCAACAATAATAACATGGAATGATCATTTAGTGTTTACTACAATATGTGAAGCCGACAGACCATCTTGAATATTTGAAGACAACATGAACTGGCTTGTGCTTGTTGCACTCAAATAATGATATAATTATATTAATAATCCACTTTATTTAGACAATCATAGCCAAAATATGATCCAGTTGAGGAGTGCATTTAAAAAAATTGTAAGGCTAAACAAAACAATACTTGTACTAATAGAACTACTAAGAATTACAATAGTGCAAAAAATTAAGATGCACAGAAAAACTATAAAATATAGAGTAACTAAACAGAGATAAAACAAAATTGTCTTCAGCTACATTTAGGTAAGAAATAATATCAACTTGGATAAATAAATATAGTAAAATATGAATTAATAAATAACTAAAATAAACATACAACTAGACAATGAAGATAATAAATATTATCGTAATAGGAGTAAAATGGATATGAAATGTAATACGATATATATTAAACACAAGCTTAAATTGACTGTTATGCCAGAACAATGCGTCGCTGCTCCTGCTGGCCATCATGGAGAGTCGGAGAGACAGTGAGAACGCAGAGAGGATCCTCTACAATATGAGTCCAGCGCAACTGGTAAGTCAACTGAGAAAACACACCCAAATTAGGCCTTCCACCCCACCCAAGCTGTTATGCCAGACACCAATCAGTTCAGCAAGGTGATGATTAGGTGTGACTGCACTGTGAAGTGGTCGTAATACCAGGGTGATGATTAGATATGACTGCACTGTGAAGTGGTCGCAACAGCAAGGTGATGATTAGGTGTGATTGCACTGTGAAATGGTCGCAACAACAAGGTGATGATTAGGTGACTGCACTGTGAAGTGGTTGCAATAGCAAGGTGATGATTAGGCGTGACTGCACAGTTTGTTGTGTTGTTTTCCATCTTTCCCAGTTGATCACCCTGAAAGATAGATGTTTACTGTTATGTAAAAAATTCAAATAAATCGAACAGCTGTAACATCAGACTGCATCCAACTGCAAGGGATATAAAATGCCATGTTTTATCCTCTACCCCTTACCAAAAGTAAAAACAAACAGGTCAAAGAAATGTTTTAACAACTATTATTATTATATCGGAATTTATATAGTGCCCGAATCCAATTAAGATAAGCTTTACATGAAACTGCATAAATTAAATTATAAAATACATACTTTACATAAAACTGCATAATTTAAATAAAACTATAAAATATAGATTATTTTAAAAGTAGATAGTGTAAAGGAGCTGATTTAAACATTAAAAAAATAAATAAATAAACACAGATATTACACTTATAGTACACACATGAATAAAACATTACAAATAAGTCATTTAGTCATTATCATTATAGTCATTAGTCATTATAGCAATGTCATTAAAACGAGAGCGTGACTCAATCACGTCAGTCGTATGCCAGTTTAAAGAGATGTGTTTTTAAGTGTCTCTTGAAAGAGCTGAGAGTGTTCAGTTGTTTAATATTCTCAGGCATGGTGCCTGTTTAACCAGTATCAGTTATTCATGTATTCGCTCACTGATATTAATTATAAAATTATTTTATTATGTAGATAATATCATATTAAGTCGTTATGCATTGTAGTAACTGTTGCAATAGGTACCTTTGTCTATTAATTCTTTTATATTATATTACATTGACTTTTAGTTTCTTTAAAATATCTTGTAACCTTAATGTACTCATTTTAAGAAACACATATTTTGTACTTACTGTACAATCTTATGATTGCAGAATAAATAATATACACTTATTGAATGATGATACTAGGTTTTATGCACGAGTTGCTTCAGAATGTTGTATTGAGCGAAATTGTGAGCCCAATACAACATTGTAAAGCAACAAGTGCATAAAACCCGTTATCGTTCGATAAGGTATGTATTATATGGGTTTATAGCACTGGGCGTCACACTGTGCAAGACAGCCTATATCACCATGGACAGCGCGTTATCAGTAATAGTTACCCATGTAATAAATCATTGTATTACTATCGTAGGTTGATGTGGCAAAGCAGGCCTACCATGAGGAGGAGATGGAGGGGATGAATGATGACGAGGACAGTGATGATGAGGAGGAAGATGATGAGGAGAATGAGAGGACTCATCCCCGACATGTCGGACACAACATCTACATCCTCGCTCACCAGGTCAGTGGGGTCTTACCCCGGTAGTTGGACGCAATGGTCTTACCCCGGTTGTGGGGTGCAGTAGTCTTACCCCGGTAGTGGGGGCAGTAGTCTTACCCTGGTAGTGGGCACAGTAGTCACCCTGGTAGTGGGGTAGTAGTCTTAACCCGGTAGTGGGATGCAGTGGTCTTACCCCGGTAGTGGGGTGCAGTAATCTAACCCCAGTAGTGAAGTGCACTAGTCTTACCCCGGTAGTGGGGTGCAGTAATATTACCCTTGTAGTGGGGTTCAGTAGTCTTACCCTGGTAGTGGGGTGCGGTAGTCTTACCCCGGTAGTGGGGTGCAGTAATGTAGTGGTTAGGACATCGAGAGAACCAGGGTTCGAATCCACTTACTGCCAGTTCAAAGCTTGGACAATTTTGTTCCCTCCATGTTGCCTTAGTTCACTCAGCTGTATAAATGAGTACCTGCCTGTAGACAGTGGTGGATATATTGCTGTAATTGCTGGTAGTATGAGGTCACTGACTGTCCACTCTGCTGTAGCTGGCCAAGCATAACAAGGAGCTGGCTGAGCTGTTGAAGCCTGGACCAGGAGGCAACTACATCGACATTGCATTTGAGTATTACGCCGCACACACAGCACAGATTGAGGCAAGTGTAGCAGTTACTTGTCGTTCACAGACACTTATCTACTCCATCCTCGCTAGCCAGGGGTGGTACCCTTGGCAGATCAAACTTTTGAAATGTGGATTTGTCAGTTTATCCCACACCATGAGCAGATTACACTGAATCATTTGTACTTTGTCCCACTTCCGGTCCTGGTTGACGTGTTTCTGGGAACTAGACGTGCCTGCGCCCAAACTTCAAAGAGCGTTCCCTCGAAATGCTGATCATTGCCCGTCCGACCAGCGACGACTGGTCCACTTAAAGTTAAGTTCCCGTATGTGAGCCCCATAAATCTGAGCGAGCAATATTATTGATTACCACAGCAACTGAAAAATTAGCATTTCAACAGGTTGATCTGATTGATCTACTCTACCAGTACATTGAGACATTGAGCCTGATAAGATAAGATAAGATAAGTTTTATTACCAAGTAGCAATTACAAGGAATTCATTGTGTTGTGGCGTTAGCACAAACATACACGCATGCACCCAATAACACACGGAACTAAACATTACATATCACAATCGTAATACTAAAAACAGTTAAAAACAAACGAGAGTAATATAATAGATTGCAAAAGTTAAAAAAAATAAATAAATAAAAGATAAAAAAAATTAAAAATTAAAAACGCGACATTGCAACTACCTGCCAGAGGCAAGACATTGATGCTGGCTCTCCATTTAAAAATCTCAGCGCTTGAGGATAGAAACTATTGTTGAATCTCGTCATTTTAGCTTTTATGCAACGGTAGCGCTTACCGGAGGGAAGGAGTTCAAAGAGATGGTTGGCTGGATGATATGCGTCTTGTACAATACGCTTGGATTTGCGCAAACTGCGAGATCGATAAAGAGACCTGATGGACGGCATATTTAACCCGATTAGTTTAGAAGCGTTCTTGACGACTGATTCAATTTGATTAATTTCATCTTGGCTGGCGCGACCAAACAAATGTACAAGTCCCTTGTACATTAGTCCCTTGATGTACAAGGGACTAACTTTTAACATGTTACTTGTATCTCTACTCTGTTTTGTTTTCTTGTTGTTTCCAGCGACATTCTATTAACCAACTAGTCTGTATGTTGTGGTTACTACAATTTTACGGTATTTCGAGGTCTCATTCAACTAGCCAGCCTTTTTCAGAACATTATCGCCAAGCCGACCTTTTTTATTTGCTGGCATTGAGGGTGGTCACTGCCAGGGTGCATGTCATCCTCAATGGTTCTTTTACGTCCCCAATTAAATGAGACGGGACTGACATTAACGTGATCATCCGAGTCACAAAATATACATATAGGACCTGAGAGTCTTCTGACAATAAAAGACAAAATCTGTTGTATCTCCCACAGTCTTTATACCTTCAAACCTGCTCAAGCGACCACCTGCATTAAGAGACCACCTGTTATTAACGTCCAGTCAACTTCTCCTGAAGCACCACCTGTGATAAGACAGGTTTGACAGTATATCTTTGAGGACATGAGAGAGTCATCTTGCAATAAAAGATGAGAACATCTGCTGTATCTCCGGCAGTCCTTTTGTATTGTTTAGGACATCAGAGAGAGTCATCTTGCAGTTTAAAAAAAGACAAGAACATCTATTCAAAGGACAAACACAGAGATCCCTTGTCACCCCGTCAGATTGACGGGTTGAGCCCATTGTGGACAAGCAAGAATTTTGAATGACTGGTATAGCTTGTCAATATATGTATGACAATCAAAATTCTTGCCCATCTACGATGGACTCGGCTTGTAAATCTGACTGGGTGATGGGTCTCTGTCTGCGCTCACTCTGTCACTCTGTCACTCTGTCACTCTGTCACTTTTGACAATGTTTAAAAACCATTGTAAAATTCAAATGTTTCTGACTTTTCGTTAGTATAGATACTTTCTGACACTGTCTCATTCACTATGACACTTTTTGACACACTGTTTCATTCACTATGACACTTTTTGACACACTGTCTCATTCACTATGACACCTGACACACCGTCTCATTCACTATGACACCTTTTGACACACTGTCTCATTCACTATTCGCTATATCTGGACAAAGTCCATTCAGAGGCGCTTAAAATACATAGTTCATAAAATTAATGGGCTAAATATATGACAGTAAATTAGTTCAAACATGACGCATATATATATATATATATATATATATATATATATATATATATATATATATATAGTTAAAATATGACAGTACAATATTTATAAATAAATTGTAAAAAAGAAATAGTTCAATAAATAATAATAAATTAGTTAAAAACATGACGCATGTGTGTACTACTCGCCCTTCGTCATAAACCTGACAAAAAAAGTATGTCTTTATTCTCTTTCACTGTGACACCCTCCGACACATGTAGATTGTGCGAGAGGACCGCACCATGGAGCAGATTGTCTTCCCCATCCCTCAGGAGTGTGAGTACCTGACTGACGAGACGAAGCAGAAGATCTACAACAGCGCCCCTCGAGACGAACAGGGCAGTAAGGTGCCCTACTTCTTCACCAGACACGAGGACATGTTTGCCGAGATGAACTGGCAGAAGAAACTACGATGTAAGCAGCCAAGACTCCCTGAGACAGCCCATAGACCTGTAATGCCACTTTTCAGATTCAAATCTGCAGAAAAATACAGATAATACAATCCTTTTTTTTAATATCCCAAAGTTTTATTTATCTGTAGATACTTTTCTATGTTATCAAGATGACTTAATCAGTACAAATGAGAAAGACGTTCCGATGAACCAAGATGAACTATGAACTTCCACACGCCTACAATGATGTCATTCTCATTCATACTGAGGAAACTCTCTATGTGTAAATAAAGCTTTTGGATATGTAAAAAAGAATTGTATTTTCATGAAAATTAACTATCCTGAAAATGTTCAACAATTTGCAGAAAAGTTTTTCTTTCTAAAGTCTACATTTTTTGCTTGATGGAGCTTTCTCGATCCATTCGTCAGCATCAGTCTGAACTGCTCTCTGGTGTCATGTGTCCATGTGACATGGTTGTCACATGACTGCAGAATGTATCGGGGTCCAGTAATGACTTACATGCTTTTAGGTTTTCACCTAGGGGCATCTACCTCAGCACCGAATCCTTTCAGAATTTGCAAATTTTTTTGGTTTTTTATTTCAGTAAAGTTACCTTTTCTGTAAAATGTAATATTTTCCATTGCATTACAATCTGAAGCTCAAGATTGCAGAAAAATTGGAGGTTTATGCAGCAATCAGCAAAGGTTGGCAAATGGGAGAAAAACAAGCGAAAAACATTGTAGTAGCTAGCATTTAAAATGTTCATGCAACAGCTAAAACTATGTTCTTCTGTTTGTTATATTACAAAATGTAGTATGTATCGAGCCAGTATATAGCAGCATTGTTCCTGTTCCTGCAATGTTTACCTGCTACCCCCCTTACCAAAAGTAAAAACAAACGTGGAAAAGAATTGTTTCATCAACCTGACCTGTTTAATCAATAGCATGTGTTGACGGGGCTCTGTATAAATTAACCGCTTTCCTTTGTTCACAGCCAGTCCAGTTCTCTTCTGGTTCAGCAGTCACATGTCTCTGTGGAAGAGAATCTCTTTCTTCTTTGCCATCTTTGTCAACATCCTAGTCGCCTTCTTCTACCCCTTTGGCAACACCGCAGAGGGTAAGTCATAAGATTTAACAAGATTTAACAAGATTACCATCCAAGGCAAAAGGCCCAGACAACAAGTGGACAAGGAATCCATTTATTTATTGAGAGTCCAATGATTTGTCATCTGTGTTGTTTTTAAATGTTGTTTTTAAACATATTCGCGCTGTTAGCATTTACACAATCTGTAGATAATCTGTTCCATTCATTTATTGTCCTCTGTGAGAACGAGTACTTTCTGATATCGAATGTACACTGACCCTTCATTAGTGTTACTTTGTGTCCTCTAGTTCTCGTTCTTAATTGAGAAAGTTGGTTATCATTTCAGTCCATTAAAGCAATTTGTCTGCTTGTTTTTATTATAAAATCATGTTATATAATATAAACTAAATAATACTAACATAACACTGACCACCCAAATGCTTCTAAATGAAGTAGTTTTTAAATCAGCACTTCAATGTTTACAAAACTCAACCTCACTGGAAGATTCAGAGCTTTGAAATGTCAATGCTTGTCACTTATAAATGACTGAAATGGCAACTGACAGGGTCGTCTAGCCAGGGGTGGTACATATGTTTAGATTGTTCTCTGCTAAGATACTTCGGAACTAATTCGTAAGTTATTTGTAAATGACGATTTTGTTGGCTAATGACAATCAAAAATAACAACCTGGAAATGAACAGTTTAAAATGTATATCATCAGTTTACACACGGCATATGGAAGTTGATTAAACACAAAAAATTACCACAGGTACAATCGATAATTGTTTCACTTTGTCTTTCAACCAATCTCAAAGCATTGATTTTGGAATGTGCATATATCATGGCACTTGGTATTGCAATTCACCGTTTCGTCTATGATCATCTATGACTGTCACTGATACACTAGTGCTGAGATGTGGATCCTCGCCTGTGAAACCTTGTCGTCTGTGTTGATGTGTGGTTTGTTTCAGAGCTGAATCCTCGCCTGTCAAACCTCGTCTGGACTGCCATGTTGATGTGTGGTTTATTTCAGAACTTGATCCTCGCCTGTCAAACCTTGTCTGGACGGCCATGTTGATGTCACTTGCCATTGTCATCACATTGCCGTGTCAAGTGGCCATCTGGACTCTCATCATGTCAACCATTCTCAGGCTCATCTTCTCTGTCGGCCTCGTTCCCACCCTCAGCATTCTGGGAGTGTTAAATGTGAGTAGACCCCACCCTCAGCATACTGGGGGTGTTAAATGTGAGTAGACCCCACCTTCAGCATTCTGGGGGTGTTAAATGTGAGTAGACCCAACCTTCAGCATTCTGGGTGTGTTAAATGTGAGTAGACCCCACCCTCAGCATTCTGGGGATGTTAAATGTGAGTAGACCCCACCCTCAGCATTCTGGGTGTGTTAAATGTGAGTAGACCCCACCCTCAGTATTCTGGGGGTGTTAAATGTGAGTAGACCCCACCCTCAGCATTCTGGGTGTGTTAAAAGTGAGTAGACCCCACCCTCAGCATTCTGGGGGTGTTAAATGTGAGTAGACCCCACCCTCAGCATACTCAGTGTATTAAATGTGAGTAGACCCCACCCTCAGCATTCTGGGTGTGTTAAATGTGAGTAGACCCCACCCTCAGTATTCTGGGGGTGTTAAATGTGAGTAGACCCCACCCTCAGCATTCTGGGTGTGTTAAAAGTGAGTAGACCCCACCCTCAGCATTCTGGGGGTGTTAAATGTGAGTAGACCCCACCCTCAGCATACTGGGTGTGTTAAATGTGAGTAGACCCCACCCTCAGCATACTGGGGGTGTTAAATGTGAGTAGACCCCCCACCCTCCACCTATTGAAAAAGTCACAGTAATAAATAATTATTTTACCTTATTAGAACCGAGTTTAAATCCACAATTTCTTTATATTACTGATTTTTTGGTAATTTAATTTCTTTAACTTTTTGCACATGAATTTATTTCCTGTACTCAGAATATGCTGTGATTATAAACTATGGGAATGTTTAACAATGTTTACTTTAAGTTAGGCAACACATCGATTGTCATAAAATTTGAACAATATTTATGTTCAGCAATAATGACACTCTATCTATACCCAAATACATTCTTAATTCGCTAAGTTACACATTTTTACTAACATTATTTGACTTCATTAGATATTTTACTGCATTTTACATGCTGCTCTCTCTTATGTAATTATTTAACTTTAAGCTGTAATATATTTATCTGTATATTTTTGTTTTAAACTCACGACCCTTGGGAAGATGAACTGCATTTTTTATATGGTTTATCATAAATAAAAAATTCTCATTGTTATTACATAATGTTACTGATGTGTCAGGTGCTGAACTGTGTTGTCTTCATGGATTGTAACAATGTTACTAATGGGTCAGGTGTTGAATGGTGTCTTCATGGATTGTAACAATGTTACTAATGTGTCAGGTGTTGAATGGTGTCTTCATGGATTCTAACAATGTTACTGACGAATCAGGTGTTGAATAATGTTGTCTTCATGGATTGTTACAATGTTACTGATGTACCAAGTGTTGAATGGCATTGTCTTCATGGATTGTAACAATGTTACTGGTGAATCAGGTGTTGAATGGCATTGTCTTCATGGATTGTCACAATGTTGTCTTCATGTCGTTGTCACAATATTACTGATGTGTCAGGTGCTGAATGGCATTGTCTTCATGGTGAGCCTCATGGGCAACCGTGGCACATTCACGAAGCCACTGCGAGACATCGTCACAGACTTCCAGTTCATTTATCACCTCGGCTATCTCCTGGTCAGCATGCTCGGACTGTGTCTACACGAGTTCTTCTACAGTCTACTGGTCAGTGTCTTCTGCTCTGGAATACCCTACTAGTGTCTGTCAGTGGCAGTGGCATCATTCAGGAAAGCCCTAGAAACATTCATGTTCCGTCAAGAGTATTGTTGAGCAAGTGACATTTTAAAATTAATTTTACCTTAAGAATTATAGCATATTTTTATTCTTGCCAAACTTCCTTTTAATTTAACTATTCATGAACAGATCACCTATACGGAAACAATTGTGACTCAGTAAAACATGTTTGGGCAGATGTTAGAATAGATATCCTGTAGTTTGATTTCATGATAAACGGTCAGACTTTGTACTGTTAAAAATTACAAATTACAGTGGACTCCACTTTTACAGGATCTATAAAAAACAGAATCAGCCATTTTGTTGAATCAAGTATATTGGCTGGGATGGAATCATTGCCTAAATTCCAGCAGTATTAAAATGCGCAGCTTACACTGAGTCAAATTGTTCTGGCTTGAAGTGATTTTATTAAGTGGAACCCACTGTACACAAGTATGGTCTTGTTCTTATTCTTTGTGTATTTGTATACATCTAGGCATTTGGATAAATGACAGATATGTTTGATAATAGTACATCTATATATGTAATGTATAATATTCAAGAAAGAACAACACACATTCACAAGATGTGAAATTGCACACATGTGAAATTGCACTCATCAATACACTTTACTGAATGTGTTACACACCTGCTGATAATTTGTTTTACCAACAGTTGCTGGACATTGTGTACCGGGAGGAGACGTTGTTGAACGTCATCCGGTCGGTGACAAAGAACGGCCGGTCCATCCTGTTGACGGCCGTCCTTGCCATTATCCTCATCTATCTCTTCTCCATAGTCGGCTTCATCTTCTTTAAAGATGACTTCCTCGTTGAGGTCGACTCTCTCAGCACCGTCGTCAACAAAGGTAGGCATGTTGTTGTTGTTGTTGTTGTTGTTCGTCTTCTTCTTGTTCTCTGTTTCTCTCCTTGTCCCAGAAGTCCAGCTGAGGCTGACATCGATAGTGGTCGTAGATTTTTTTTTCCTTCCGTCACTAATCCCATTTCATAGCAGTCTCCAACACCCATTTATACTTCCCCTATCTCTCTCTCTCATTCTCCACCCTCCCATTCTCACCAAATCTCTCTTAACGCATTCCTCCCATCTCAGTCTCGGTCTTTCCACTTTTCTTTCTACCTTCACCATACAAACATGTTTTTCCTTCTTGGTAGATTTTGTTCAGGCGGCTGCTGCGACTGTAACAGGTGGCGCCACTGCAGCAGGCACGATCGCCCCGAATGGGACCTGCACGTCTGATAACTGTACCCAAAATGCCACTGTACACACGTTACTAAACAACATCACAGAGACTGGTGGGTGTCCAGGGAGATTTCTGAATGGTATTAAGGGGATATTTATGAAGGGTGCCCAGAGGGATTTATGAATGGTATACATGGGGGATTTCTGAAGGGTATCCTTGCTGGTAGATTACTTAACTTTGCCATGCCAGGCCCACGAATGTGTTTGCTCGGCAGCAACCTTAATACCATTTTGAAAACAACCAAAAGCATTCTTATATTCTATTTTGTAATCTTGGCTCTATTTTTGTGTGATTACTATACCAAAATACATTTGTGATCAAGTGTCATGCTCGGCATTATGTGACCAAAAGCCTTGTGACCAAATGTCAGACACCAATTACTACATCAAAGTATGAGTTGTCCATTCTGTCTTGGTGTAGTGGTGACATCCACCGAGGTGGCAAAGGACGATGACGAGGATGCGAAAAAGGAGCGTCACTGCGACTCTCTCATCATGTGTATTGTGACAACCCTCAACGAGGGCATGAGAAACGGCGGAGGCATCGGGGATGTGCTGCGTAAACCCAGCAGTACGGTGGGTGGCACTCCGCTATATGGTCCCTTATCCACTGTGTACAATGTGACACAAATTTGATTTCTTGGGGTGGAGGGGGTTAGCAGGTGTTTCACTTAGTGTTGTACAACAATGTTTGTTTCCAAAGAAATATTATTTACTTTCTATCACAGTTCATAAGGGTGCTCACTTTGAGCGCATGCATTGACTGTGTGGTATGTGTGCATGTGCATGCCTGTGCGGCATGTGTGTGCCTGTGCGGCACGAGTGCGTCTGTGTGGTAGGTGTGCGTCTGTGTGGTAAGTGTGCGTCTGTGTGGTGGGTGTGTGTCTGTGTGGTGGGTGTGTGGTGGGTGTGTGTCTGTGTGGTAGGTGTGTGGTAGGTGTGTGTCTGTGTGGTAGGTGTGTGTCTGTGTGGTAGGTGTGTGTCTGTGTGGTAGGTGTGTGGTAGGTGTGCGTCTGTGCGGTAGGTGTGTGTCTGTGCGGTAGGGGTGTGTCTGTGCGGTAGGTGTGTGTCTGTGCGGTAGGTGTGTGTCTGTGTGGTAGGTGTGTGTCTGTGTGGTAGGTGTGTCTGTGTGGTAGGTGTGTGGTAGGTCTGTGGTAGGTGTTTGTCTGTGTGGTAGGTGTGTGTCTGTGTGGTAGGTGTGTGTCTGTGTGGTAGGTGTGTGGTAGGTGTGGGTCTGTGTGGTAGGTGTGCGTCTGTGTGGTAGGTGTGCGTCTGTGTGGTAGGTGTGTGTCTGTGTGGTAGGTGTGCGACTGTGTGGTAGGTGTGCGTCTGTGTGGTAGGTGTGCGTCTGTGTGGTAGGTGTGCGTCTGTGTGGTAGGTGTGCGTCTGTGTGGTAGGTGTGCGTCTGTGTGGTAGGTGTGTGTCTGTGTGGTAGGTGTTTGTCTGTGTGGTAGGTGTTTGTCTGTGTGGTAGGTGTTTGTCTGTGTGGTAGGTGTTTGTCTGTGTGGTAGGTGTGTGTCTGTGTGGTAGGTGTTTGTCTGTGTGGTAGGTGTGCGTCTGTGTGGTAGGTGTGCGTCTGTGTGGTAGGTGTGCGTCTGTGTGGTAGGTGTGCGTCTGTGTGGTAGGTGTTTGTCTGTGTGGTAAGTGTGTGTCTGTGTGGTAGGTGTTTGTCTGTGTGGTAGGTGTGTGTGTGTGTGGTAGGTGTTTGTCTGTGTGGTAGGTGTGTGTCTTTGTGGTAGGTGTGTGTCTGTGTGGTAGGTGTGTGTCTGTGTGGTAGGTGTGTGTCTGTGTGGTAGGTGTGTGTCTGTGTGGTAGGTGTGTGTCTGTGTGGTAGGTGTGTGTCTGTGTGGTAGGTGTGTGTCTGTGTGGTAGGTGTGTGTCTGTGTGGTAGGTGTGTGGTAGGTGTGTGTCTGTGTGGTAGGTGTGTGTCTGTGTGGTAGGTGTGTGTCTGTGTGGTATGTGTGTGGTAGGTGTGTGTCTGTGTGGTAGGTGTTTGTCTGTGTGGTAGGTGTGTGTCTGTGTGGTAGGTGTGTGTCTGTGTGGTAGGTGTGTGTGTGTGGTAGGTGTGTGGTATGTGTGTGGTAGGTGTGTGTCTGTGTGGTAGGTGTGTGTCTGTGTGGTATGTGTGTGGTAGGTGTGTGTCTGTGTGGTAGGTGTGTGTCTGTGCGGTAGGTGTGTGTATGTGTGGTAGGTGTGTGTCTGTGTGGTAGGTGTGTGGTAGGTGTGTGGTAGGTGTGTGTCTGTGTGGTAGGTGTGTGTCTGCGGTAGGTGTGTAGTAGGTGTGTGTCTGTGTGGTAGGTGTGTGGTAGGTGTGTGTCTGTGTGGTAGGTGTGTGTCTGTGTGGTAGGTGTGTGTCTGTGTGGTAGGTGTGTGTCTGTGTGGTAGGTGTGTGTCTGTGCGGTAGGTGTGTGTCTGTGTGGTAGGTGTGTGTCTGTGCGGTAGGTGTGTGTCTGTGTGGTAGGTGTGTGTCTGTGTGGTATGTGCTGGTACAAACACAAGAGCCCAGAGCTCTGTTAGCTGTAACTAAGAAATATATACTTGAAACAAAACTTACAGTACACATGGGTGACTCATCATACAGAAATATTAGAACTTCCTCCTTGTGTCATCTTTATATGGAGTCTGATGGGCAACATTCACAAAAGTCACTACGAGACATTGTCACACACATAAGCAGTCTTGTTGACTCAAGTCGTAGGGGCTGACTCGAGTCGGATTCAAGTTGGCCATTTTGACTTGTCTTGGAATTCAGATAAATGACTTGAGACTTGACTCGGACATCATTAACTTGAGACTTGACTTGACTTGCCAGTTTGTGACTTGCCAACAAGTCTGCTGGCAGCATCCGCATACATTTTCCACTAAATCACCTCAGAAAAATGAGTGTTTTGTGACCCCTGGTGACTTGGGGCCGACCCGTATCAGACCCAAATCGCCCCTTTTTGACTTCGAATTCAGAGAAATGACTTGACTTCGATTTCACGGTTATTGACTTGAGATATGACTTGACTTGCCAATAAGTCTGGTCATAAGTGTATTTAGTTTTCCCTGTGGGGGATGGTAAAATTTACGGGGCTTATAATCAGAGGCTGAGACTGGACAACAGCCGCACCAGTAGCAACACATAAAAAATTAGAGCTCATAAATGCTTTCAGAATGCATTTCTGGGCTGGTGTAAGGGGCACATCACAAGCTGTAGGGGGGTTCCAAATCTTTGAGGGGCACTACATATTTCTGGATAGGGCCATGCCTCCCTAAATCTGCCTATGGTTACAGTTCAAACGCTTCAACAGTGTCAACAAATGTTCATAAGTCCTGTTTGTTTGTCAGGAGCTTCTGTTTGTGGCCTACATCATCTACGACCTGCTCTTCTTCTACAGTGTCAACAAATGTTCATGTGTCCTGTTTGTTTGTCAGGAGCCTCTGTTTGTGGCCTACATCATCTACGACCTGCTCTTCTTCTACAGTGTCAACAAATGTTCATGTGTCCTGTTTGTTTGTCAGGAGCCTCTGTTTGTGGCCCACATCATCTACGACCTGCTCTTCTTCTACAGTGTCAACAAATGTTCATGTGTCCTGTTTGTTTGTCAGGAGCCTCTGTTTGTGGCCCACATCATCTATGACCTGCTCTTCTTCTACAGTGTCAACAAATGTTCATGTGTCCTGTTTGTTTGTCAGGAGCCTCTGTTTGTGGCTCGCATCATCTACGACCTGCTCTTCTTCTTCATCGTCATCATCATTGTGTTGAACCTCATCTTTGGCGTCATCATCGACACATTCGCAGACCTGAGGAGCGAGAAACAACAGAAAGACGAGATCCTACGAAACACCTGCTTCATTTGTGGTAAGTTATTCTACTTTGATCTAAAAATACCTACTTAATAACCTGTGCGTTATTTATCAGTGGTTTAATAAATACCTGCTTTATATATGATATATTACTTCTCTTATGTCTCAGAAATACCTGATATGTTTGAATTCATTATGTGGAAATCAGTCTACTTATAAATGTGGAACTGTCACATTTATGGTAAAACAAAGACCACGGAGTAGCTATATTGGTCCTCAATTGATTTAGTCCATTGCAAACCAAGGGTCATTGATGTTCCAGTTTGTAGTGTCTTTGATCTCAGAAACATCTGCTTCATCTTTGGTATGTTATTTCTCTTTAATCTCAACTATTAAATTATTTTTGACCGGGTCCGGTCAAATATCTGCAGAAAATTTCAGAAGTGGTCTGGCTCCATATGCCATGACATAAGGCTATAATCACACTTGCATGTTGCCCAGTCATGGTTAATTCCTTCAATGATAGCAATAGTGTGCACTCTTTTGTTAAACTGACTAAGCATGTTGCTTAAGTTATATATGAATCTAAAAAGATATTCTCAATGCTCTTAGAGCCAAACATGAAGGAATTGGGCATGTAGGTTTAACACAGCTAATAGCAATGAAGTTGGTCTTTCTGGATGCGTAGATGTTTAAATGCTTCTTGTTTGAAGTTGTTGATATTTGATATGTTAGCAATGATTAATGTAGTTTATTTAAACATCCATGAACCTAATTCATGATGCGCTAAATGTTTGAAGTTGTTGATATTTGATGTGTTAGCAATGATTAATTTAGTTTATTTAAACATCCTTGAATCTGATTCGTGATGGGCTGAATGAATTGAAGGAGTTTGAAGTAGCCACTGGTCATGTCTGACCACAATGTTGTCATGTTTCAGGCCTGGAGCGGTCAGCCTTCGACAACAAGGAGGTAACATTTGAGGAGCACTGTACGCTGGAACACAACATGTGGCATTACCTGTACTTCATTGTGCTGCTCAACGTGAAGAAACCAACAGAGTTCACCGGGCCAGAGAGCTACGTTTACTCCCTCATCAAGGTACACACATGCTGGGGAGGGAGGCTCTAGGAGACAGTGAGAAAGCTCACTCATATATCACCTCTGACAATGTCACAGCAGTAGCCAACATGAAATATTACATACGTCCAGACTTGGGGTCAATTAGATTGTAATTGGAATTGAAACACCAATTCCAGAATTGGAATTGATGTTTTCTTTTTTATTAAGGTGAAAATATAATTAGTGTTATCAATTGTTGGGTGTAATCAGAATTGATATAATGTAATTGACCCAAGTCTGCCTCTGATCTCAGGTTCTTGAGGATAGAATAGAATATAGAAGTTAATTATTATAAATCTCTGCCAGATCAGAGCTAATTTATAAAGAGGTTCCATGTTCTGTGTAGAGAGTTAATAGTAATGTTAGTTTGATTTGTCAGAGGCAGGACTACAACACACATTAACAACTTTGAGGGAACAAAAGTTTGTCATAAATGTGATGGTGTTATTGATGGACCACTTGCTGTGGCTGCTGCTTTAGGAGAAGAACCTGGACTGGTTCCCACGCATGAGGGCCATGTCTCTGGCAGTCGACGACACAGAGAGTGAACAGAATGAACTACGCAACCTGCAGTTTCAACTGGAGACCACCAACCACCTTGTACAGACTCTGTCGACACAACTCGCAGAACTCAAGGAACAGGTAATTACCTGCATACACCTGTGTGAGGGTGCTGAGTAAATCACCCCCGTCATCACAGACAACATATATATTTTAATGCCCAGCATGCATTAGTGACTTGTTTGCCGTTTTTGTTCAACGCAACTGTCACAGACAGTCACGTCGTCAGTGTGCACGGAAACCATGACTACAACCAATTCAATGCCCAGTGGCCAGTGTGCTATTTATGACGCAACTCTCAGGAATCCCTTGGCAAATAAACAGCACAACATTTTCATCATGTGATGCCCTATGAGCATAATGAGAATTTCTGTAGATAGTTGGTCTCATTTTGGTTTATAAAAGCCAGCCAGATAATCTCTTTTACTCCTAGCCATCTGTCTGATTCCAACTAAATGCCAGTTTTGTTTTGTTTCAGATGGCCGAACAACGCAAGCAGAAACAGAGGATTGGGTTGCTCAATAACGCAACGTCACAGGCTAGATTGGGTCAGAACTAACTCATTGAAGATCTGGGCCAGTGATTGTACTTAATTGACAAATATTGCCTTGTGTTACATCCACTGTTGTTAGGTCAATTATAGTAAATGACAATGGGCAACTCAAGAAAATGTTTGTTAGGACCATCATTGTATGCAACACAAGCAACTGAAGCACGCTAGCTTTTTATGTCAAGTCTGTTTGTTTGTCTCTATTTCAGTAGCATCAACTACAAAATTGGTGTAAACAGAAATACACAAGCAGTTGTACAGATTATATTGCATCTTAGACATAAATAAATCTGTGCTCTCACAATCTGTCTACAGCAATCAGAGGGCTTGTTGAGCCGGGTGTAATATCATACCTATGATACGAAGAACTGCCAAGAATATCATAAATACCTGTTGTCATCTTAACACACACATATATATATATATATATATATATATATATATATATATATATATATATATATATATATATCACTATTTGGAACACCATATATATATTTTTCAGATTTTTAGCAAGGATTTATACATGCACTTTTTAATTAGTGTCTGACTGTTTTGGAAATTGCTTTTTACAAACATTTGGTATATATGTGTACAATTACTTGAGAACATGCACAACGTCTTGACTACAGTATAATGTGCAACATGTAAGTAATGAATACCGTCACTAGACAGTGTTGCAGCATTGTAACTCTACTGATCTAGGAGAGATTAGCAAACAAAAGCCAGGATCGTGCATCCTGTGCACCTCGAACAGTTTGTTGCTTTAAAAGGTTTGTGATTATGCAAGGAGACATGAGATTTACTAAAAACATAAACTAGGATGATGCTATATATTACAAATGGGGAGTATTTGTAACGAAAAATGTGTGCGATTTTGAGGAATCGAACATTTCCAGATGTACATTAGATTGCCCAACACTTGGACAAGTGATGTATTTCCTAATTATACATATAATATTATTAAACAGAATAATTTTTATACATGAACACAATGTATAAATCTTTGGACAGTTGTTGAGGAACGATTTAGGTACACTGAGAAATGGACTGCTGAGTTTATTCAGTTGGAACTTAGTACTCATTTTGTATGGCAGTGTTCCAACTGAACCATGTCTATATCAAGTCATTCTATACGATCCAGCGTTCACAAGTTGTATGGGTTATTTTGCTATGTACATTAAATGTTTAGGTTTTGTATATACAGATATTTGTATGTGTGTCCTCATGAGTACATCTTTGTAGACTGATCTACAGTCATCTATATACACATGCACACCCCACCCTCCGTACTCACACACACTAATGTTAAATGTGTATTCATGTACGTTCTGATACAATAGGATACAATATGTATATTTATATACAGTAATAATTATATATGTGTGTATTGTGGATATTCATATTTATATACAGTAATAATTATATATGTGTGTATTGTGGATATTCATATGTATTGACCCAGTATCAAACTAATTTAACGCACTAAGAGATTTTTATTAACTTTATGAACAGTAATCATGTAGTAAATAATGTTAGCAATATGTGTATATAAGTTTTATTACTTACAGTTATAGATCAACTTAAGAATGTCAGGAAATGTAGCAAGATTTGGTTTGTCAAAAATTCTGAACAGACATGAAATCACTAGGGAATATCTGTTTCCCCTTTTGGTGTTGACAATCACAAATAAATGGTATTAAAAATTAATCGTTTTAAAACTGGTGTGCTTACTACAGCCCATTACCGGTCTAAAAATCATTCCCACACCCAACACTTGAAACAGTCATCCGTCAGCATAGGTATTCTCCCCACTAATCACTTATCGAAGCTGCAACGCAGTCTCAGTGTCAAGCTTACTGGTGATAAACACATGGACAATTTGTTCTGTCGATCCACGGGTCAGGTAGCGCCTGATCGTTGCATGGAAAATACAAACTTATAAATCGCTGTCACATGCGACTCCATCATCACCTGGAATCAAACTGGATGCCAAGATATTTCGCACATTTTGAGTCATATAGACTAAGCATCACCAATACGCACTGCGTGTAGCTTAAGCTGTTGGGCAGAACTGAAGACAGTGAGTTCTGTTTTCTTGTCGTTAAGTTTCACAAAGTTCGAGCTCATCAGCACCTCGATACAGGATGTCCGCCTGGAGGGGCTTCACTGGGATTTAACTTTGCATATAATCTGCGTAGAAGTGGGATATCAAACTTGAGTGGATCCAGACCCAGAAAAAGTTTAAAAAAAAACCAACACCAGGTTGCAGGACTTCTTGCTATCCAAAATTCATATGGGGATATATGCACACGCACGCACGCACGCACGCACGCACGCACGCACGCACGCACGCACGCACGCACGCACGCACGCACACAATCCCCTCTTACAATGCCATCCCTTCTGGAAAGGTGCAATGGCTTTATAAGAGGGGTGGCCATCGAGAGGGGGATATTGTATTGTCATGCGAAAGCCATATTTCCTTACATGGCAAGGTGGCCTCTGGTGAAGAGTATTAACTGAAGTAGATTGTGTATGCAATGTATTTACCAGATAGCTTGAATAATTATTTGTTTAAATATGTAAAACACTTTACAAATGAAGATTTTTTTTCATTCAAGCCACCACCTATTGTCATATAATTCAATCAATTCTAGCTTGAACTTGTGTGATCATATTGAAAACATCCACACCAACAGGATGGAGTTGTGCTAACACCAGTGCTTCACCGCAAGGGTAGTGAATGACTCATTTCTGACGTATGTCAGCTTGGAGACCATCTCCCGACACGCCTTCAAAACATTATATAATACATAGCTATACACATGAAAAATTCCAGTTGTCATAATAAAGTAATAAAATCTTGTTAATTTTTATATATCGTCGCCATATTGCAAGTATGGAGAAAAACACAAATAAACCAATTGGTAAGATTCGCTTAGTGATCGACAGTGATAAACAGAATTGTTCAAAAGTACATTTTGAAACTCGGTTTACATAAACAATGTAGCGTGTACATCAGTTGGCAAGTAACAGAAATAGGGAAGGTAGAGCAGAACTGCATAGCTGGGCACGATCGCACACCAACCTTACAGCCGTTGTGGTGGGTAAGCACTCAATAATTAGTATTTAAGAAGGACACACATTCCGTGAGACATCACATGACCTGCAGCTTCAAGAGTTTATATGGTAAATGTGAAAGTTATGATGAAAAATGTGCTTTTGTCATACTCTGATGTTATTTTCATACTTAGCTATAATGTACAGTATACAATAACTATCATAACATTTAGTATGCTTTATTGTAAAAGATGTAGTTTGTACTGTGCTTTCACAAACACGAATACAAAAATCACGTTTGCTGAAGAGGCATGGCCAAAAATCTTAATGTTTCTATCAACCTTGCTTTGGGGTACGACCCAAGCATATAGGTATGCGGTTGTGCTCCGTATATGGGCGGTTGTGCCCCAGTATGTTATATTAATCAATCGATGCACTCCATACATTACAAAACATGCATTTTATGTATCCGTTGATACATTTATTATTACATAACATGTTAAAGCAATATGCTCCATTGTGTGGAGTTAATACTAGTGTGTCCAATTCAAAAGGTACGACATATTCATATCTCGCTATCTTGAGGTTATGCATATCTTGTACATTCTTACCTCTCGTTGGAAAGTTTGTTGCTTATGAAACAAGCAGATCAGCATGTCATTGGATGACGGAATCAGTTTGAAAAAAGCAAAATCTAAAATGTAAGTCATATGCAGAAAAGTGATGTCCTTATCATCAACATATTCACTGTCGGAGCAAAGCCAAGTTTGAACAATTTCCTAAATAAACTTAACAACAGTTAGAAGTTGGTGAATGTGTAAATGCCAACAATTACATTTTTTCAGTTACAATGAATTAATTAATGTCATGCTTGTTTTACATACGACATAAGAATTATATTGGTAATTTTTTTCAAAAGATGGTGTTTTGAATGCTAACTGTGACTGTGTTATACTATATCTTTTTTGGGTGAAATAAACACTTCAGATTCCGATTCAAGCGTGTCCAAAACTAGCATGTTATATCAACTGACCAGTCCACAGTTGATAGAGATGCCCTCCTTGGCGAGGTTGCCCGTCGCTCCAGTGCACTTCAGTCACTCCGAGCAAGCGAGGTCAATGAAGTGGAACTTGGCAGTCAGCGTCTCAAGTCAGTGAACACCTGTGTTGTGTCCTGTTCCTTCCTGTCGTCTGGCATCTGGGAGCAAACAGGGAGGAAACCGAGAGTCAGTCACTTGTTTCACTAAAAGTTTGCAGTTGCTATTGTAAAAAAAATTTATGCAGTGAATTTGAAGGCATGGAGTTAACAATATCATCCTTTGAATGGAAAGTACATTATGAAAATTTTTAAGAATGGCCATACGTGGCTTTGAACAAACAAATTTACATCTATATTAAGCATAAACCCTATTAAGTACTACAAACTATTCAATAATACAGGGTAATACAGAAATTTAAAATTTTGTAGTTCAGTTGCAACAAATACAAAGTTCACGTTATTCTTGTACATACATATTAGAGAAATAAATTGTACAGTAATATTAAAACTAGTAATTTTTGTAGACCACCACAGAATATGTGTTAACATTAGTCGAGCTCTTAATAATGTCTTTTAATAACGATAAATAAGACTGCATGTTTGAACCCCATCCAGGACAAGTCTCTGTTGCTTGATATGCAGCATAAAGATTGTATGTAACCATGATGACTCTGCGTTAATGTTAATTTTCGCTGTCATTCGATAGAGAGCCCCATTCTTGAGGCAATGCATAGTATACAAGCAGCAAACATTGCAGCTGGATAGAAGTGATGCTTACATATAATAATAATAAAGTCCCGATCAATCAAGGTGCTTTACGTATATGTAGTTCATCACTGTTAAATTGAATTCTTTTTGCTAATAGCACCAATAATTTTTTTCCTCAGGAAATGACCCGGTTGAATTCAAACAACTGGGTTAATTGGGTATGTGGTTTGTAGTTAATAAATGATCACTTAATGTTTTGAAAATTAATTTCATGCTATTTAGGAACTATAAAAAAGCCAGTCCTAAAGTAAAAATCAATGATATTGAAATGGTACAAATGTGTAAGTTTCTTGGTGTTTTAATAGGGCGATAAGTTTGGAACTGTCGAAAAGTATTGCAGTTATGCGCACTAGTGCAAAATATCTACTAGACAAAAATGCTCGCTTAAAACTATACTATTCACAGTACCTGCCTTGTGTTTCGTGTTGTTGTGACGTGTCAGGAAATACCTACAAAACAAATATTGACTGCATTCTTCACTTCATTTCATTTCTTACCAACTTTTCCTCCAGCTAATGTACTTATCCTCCAACTTGGCAGTTATCATAAGATATTAATACGCTGCTTACTGTGGCACTGGTGTTTCAAGAACGTCACCACCAAAATAATAATAATAAAATACGATATTTATATAGCGCCATAATCTCAGTGCTATATGATGCTTTACAATACAATAATAATAATACAGGTAAACGTATATATGATGTTAACTAAGTAAAATAATAAATTAATTAAGAACAATACAACTAAAAATCATACATCAGTTAAAAATACAAGTCCTATTTAAATTGAAGAGCATTACAACTAAAAAGTATACATGGAATTAAATCATTTAAATGATGAATTACATTAAGAGCAATAAATTATGAATATCAAATGGGAGTAAAATAAGAAATCAAATAAATTAAGGTATACAAGGAATTAAATAAAACAAAATAATAATAATAAATATCGAATAAGATTAAAGCCGGTAAAGATATCATTCTATCTTGTATATATATTCCTGTCGAAAAAGGGAAGTCTTTTACAGGCGTTCAAAACTATCACAGCTGTTAGAGTTTCTAAAATACATGCGATGACGATAAAACTTGTCCGATTGACCAACTAATACGAATCGGGAATAATAACCTGAATCTGAGCATGGAATGGTCGACGTTCTTTTATAAAAAAAAATAAGAGATCAATGACGTGAGTGACGCGTAGCCATTATCTGCCAATGGGACTATGTTTCAAGTCGCCGGCTCGGGCAATCCGTGGAGCACCTCCTGTCAGTCGATGGAGAGACCGACCCACAGTCACCGAATCTCATATGGTTGCTTATTGAGCAGCTCTCAGGGGAGAGATTTGTCGGCCCCCAGACCATGTAGTCCTCCACCCAAACTACTGACAATCCCTATATGTTGAGCTTGCAACCTCTTATGACAACACGTCTACCCGTTTATATAGTGGGTAAACCCTTCCGGCCGAAATTGTGTTGTGAACTCTTGAAACATGTTCACTTTACATTTTCTGATATATAACAACATCTAATTAAACAATTTTATTCATTAGAATGTTTCTTATATGGTATAGCTCAAGTTGTAATGCAGCAAAATGTATAACATGCATCATTAATATTACTAGTCTATGTTATTGATATTGAATTATGCAGATTCAGCCGTGGAAATTATGCGCATGCGCCGGAAGTGCTCCTCCAAGATGGTGCCTACAACAACGTCGGCCCGTTAACTATCATCAATAACCCTACCTTGGGAATTCAACACACTATAAATGGAAAAAGGTTATTGTTTTGCCAACAGTGTCATCGAACAGTTGTGTTAACTGATATATATATGTTTATTATCTATGAATCTAGTCATTCCCATCGCCGTTACTTTGTGGAGTAAATGCGCATAACAGTTATGTTAGCCAACAGCCAGTCAAAAAAGCTTAGAAAGTGTATCGTCTCCATGTCATTGAAGAACAAATAATATATTTATTGAACATAGGGCCTACATTAACCTGCTAAACTACGCAAATCCGACATTCTACCTAATATAGACTCGAACTAGGGCTACCACTATAGCTGCCATGCACCAGTATTCTCCAGCTCGGCAACAGTCTTGCCACATTTTGTATGCGGCTAATACAGAATCATGAATTGCATCAGAAGAAGAAAAATATAGTTGTCACTAGTTATTAATCTATCCCAATACATTAATCACAACTCCATATGAAATGTCGAATCGTTTGTAGAATCTGAGTAGAAAGGGCATATTTATCAAAATTAATACTATATCAAACATGTATATTCCATAGAATATATATTATTTATCTACAAAGCCAAATAACATTTATACACAAACCTAACTTTCCATCGCAATGAGAATCGAGGCCGAAATTGAGTTCAAATCAGTGACACTGCTTTGCCTTTGGTGGTATTCCGCATTCTGTTAGGTCACAAAGTCGCTTTTTATAATGCACCGTTTGTTTTTGTAATAACTGTTCCGTATCATCTGTTTCTTCACCTATTTCGTCTGACTGGCTGTCAACGCAGCGCACTTCTACCAATTTAACTGAGATCAGCTTTTACAGAGAACTCCACATCAAGCACGCAGTGTGTGCTATAGACATACCACGTGTGTTGAAACAGACAACTTCGCATCGATTGTTATATAACACATGCTAAATGCAACACTCCCCGCATGCTGGCTCGTAAACAGCAATTAAGCCATGTGGTCTTTTGTCTGTGCTGCAGGTGGTAGGCAACGAACCACGACAGGCATTGTTGTCCTGTCATAATCGTTAATCGTTAGCAGCACCACACATTGACACTTGTCAACGCCGTCGAAAGCATCACTAAGAAGCGCAGTTTCTATATCGCAATCATTCTGGTATCCTAATTGTAACGACACATGCATGTTATCCTATCCATAAATATTCGGTTGCCCCTCGGTAAAATTAGTAAACGATCAATGTAGATTGGACATCAGGAAGCACTCGTTCTCACAGAGGACAATAAATGAATGGAACAAATTGTCTACAGATTGTGTAACTGCTAGCAGCGTGAATATGTTTAAAAACAAGGTTGACACATATCTCAGGAGGGCGGGTTATAAGTAGATGGAAATTGTTGGACTCTCGATAAGCCAATGGCTTCCTTGTCCACTTGCCATCTGGGCCTTTGGCTTGGATGGCAAATCTTCTTAAATCTTGTTATGATAATGACTTTTGCGCGTCAATGTTCACGATTATGCTTAATGATTATGTTTTGTTGCGCCTCTGAGCTCAGGTTCCTGAGGATATAGGCGTCACAGAAGTTAATTATTATTATTACGATCGAGTACACGTAATCATTCTGGTTACAACAATTTTCTCAACACACAAAAAAAAACAATAGTACAATCAGTTGTGTGAATTCAGTGTTCTGCTGTAAATGTACGAGTGAATTCAATGTGGACAGAAAAGGACAGCCCCTTACATAGGACTCGCACTGCCAGGCAGGCGGGCGGGCGGGCGGGCGGGCGGGCGGGCGGGCGGGCGGGCGGGCGGGCGGGCGGGCGGGCGGGCGGGCGGGCGGGCGGGCGGGCGGGCGGGCGGGCGGGCGGGCGGGCGGGCGGGCGGGCGGGCGGGCGGGCGGGCGGGCGGGCGGGCGGGCGGGCGGGCGGGCGGGCGGGCGGGCGGGCGGGCGGGCGGGCGGGCGGGCGGGCGGGCGGGCGGGCGGGCGGGCGGGCGGGCGGGCGGGCGGGCGGGCGGGCGGGCGGGCGGGCGGGCGGGCGGGCGGGCGGGCGGGCGGGCGGGCGGGCGGGCGGGCGGGCGGGCGGGCGGGCGGGCGGGCGGGCGGGCGGGCGGGCGGGCGGGCGGGCGGGCGGGCGGGCGGGCGGGCGGGCAGGCAGGCAGGCAGGCACGTTTTTTTATATAGTGCAGTATCCAGTCGTTGGGACTCCTCAAAGCGCTTTAACAGATGTCTTAAATCCAACTCCATCTCGACTTCTCTGAGAAGCATTCAGCCAAGCTGCAATTAATCCATGAAGACTATTCGTACATATATCCACCATTGCCTATATAGCCAGGTACTAATTTATACAGCTGAGTGGGCTATGGGAACATGGGGTGAAACATGGGGTGAAACAACACTGGTTTCGCATCGCACACGGTGTCCATGTTCGGGAGCGTTGAATGCTATATCAAAGACGATTAATTGTTTGTTATACTGTTTACATCATATAATGTGTGTCCTGAAATGAAACCAGCAATGGTATCGCGTCGAAAAGACGTCGACATCTCCCCTAGTCGGGGTCATGCATCACTGCTTCACGTATGCTTCTCCAGGATGTATCACGTTCATCCTCTTTTTTCAGGCTGCCCCACGTGAGCCGGATGGAGGAGGAGTCTGGTAGGAGCAGTTGCAATAGACGTCGGGGAATGGAAGTAGGTTGGATGTCGTTGAATAAGACAAAGATGTACTTGGGCAGCGGCTTGCTGCTGTCGAGCGCCGTCGCCATGTAGTTCACTGTCGTTGATGAACTCTCACATCAAACACATGACTACTTGTCGGTGTTGTCGAACCGCGCACGAAGAAAATGACAAATTCTAATTTGGGACAGTCCCAAATGTGAATTGTGTTCTGAGAAGTAAGATTATTAGCCTGTCTACTTTTGTGCTTCTTATATAGCATGTAACAGTCAAACACCACATGTGAATTATATAGTTTCTTTAACAGGAAATGACAAATTCCAGTTTGGGACAGTTCCAAATCGGAATGGTGTTCTCTGAAGTAATTAAGGTTATCAGCTTACGTCTAGTTTTATTCTTCTTATATAGCATGTAGCAGTCAAAACACCACAATATGACTTTTTTTATTCCCTAAGTACTTTTACAGCAAAATGACAAATTCCAATTTCGGACAGCGCAAAATCGGAATTGTATTATACATATTCCGATTTCGGGTTCCCATCTTGGAATTCCGATTTTGTGCAGCGACCCGCCACCCAATTTCGGTATCGGACATTTTCCACACCGCCACCCAATTCCGGTATCGGACATTTTCCATACCATTTACATACCAGAATTCCGACTCGGGACGTAACAACATGCAGGCATTGACATTCTTCGTCTTTGACAGTCATTTAACAAGATTTAACAAGATTGCTACCCCAAACAACAAGTTCCATGCAGATGGCAAGTGGACAAGGACACCATTGGCTTATCGAGAGTCCAACAATGTTCTCATCTATGTGCAGCCCGCCCTTATGAAATATCTGTCAATTCTATTTTTAAACATATTCACACTACTAGCATTAACACAATCATTTGGCGGTTTGTTCCATTCATTTATCACCCTCTGTGAGAAAGAGTATACTTTCTCATGTCCAACCTACACTGCTCCTTAACTAATGCTGCTTTGTGTCCTCTGGTTCTACTGCCTTCTTTAAGTTTGAAGAACATATTCCTGTCAACATCCTCATAACCATTCACTATTTTAAACAATTCTATTTGGTCTCCTCTTAGTCTCCTGGTCTCTAGTGTTGTCAAACCACATTTTAATAAGTCCTATATGTGTATACATTTACATTTTCCAAAATTGAATAACATTTGCCATTTTTCTGACCATTTAACTAATTTATCTAGATCATCCTGTAAACTTTGTTTATCTGTATCATTAGTAACCGTTCTGAATACTTCGTCAAAAAAACATAAGAGCTAGATTAGTTAGACATGACCTTGCTTTTAGGAACCCATGTTAAATTTGAGATGTATTTATTAATTTATGTTTTACAAGGAATTCCACCATGTGGTCTCTAATTAATGTTTCGAGTAGTTTACATACAACTGATGTTAAACTCACTGGTCTGTAATTTTCTGGCTTGTTCCTCGAAGTAATGTTTGCCTCTTTCCATTCTGAAGTAACTATTCCTTCTTCTTGTGACAAATTAAACAATTTTGCAAGTGGTGTACTAATTTGCTCAACAATTTCCTTAAGCAGTTTTGGTGGTATCCCATCAACTACAGTCCCGTGAAGGTAGTGCTCAAACTGTTTAGTTACATTAAAACAAGACGGTAGAGCGGCAATTACAGACGTGTTTACACTGATAGTTACGGCGGGAACTTCCTGGGGCTTCTTAATCGAGGCTAGGGGATTCCCTTCTTCCTTGACGCATGCGCGAGTGACGTCAGGCATGAGACACAGCTCGTCATTTGCTAACGCTGCGCGATTAGCAACGGCTACGCTGATTGCCGCGACCACCGATTCTGTAAATAATTATGCTGCCGTAGTTTGCCTATCGTAGTTTATGTCGTGTAGTTCTTCGGACGAATAACTGGTGGTAGAAAACCATAATACGTAGACTGAGATTCAACAGATTCAACGTTCACTGGATGTGTCCGCTGGTGGCACAGAAGTACACAATGTGCGGCTGAAAGGTAAGAACGGGATCGATATGTCGAAAACAAGTGAAACGGAACGATGCGACGAATCAGCGAAAACATCCAGAAGTTACACTTACAAGTTACAAATAATGGGCACTCGCAAGGCTACTAATTAGCCTTTTATAATTAGCCAGTATTTTATGCCAATTCTTTATTAATTATATTTTTTTAATGTTAGTAGACTGCAGATAATAATTAATTATATAATTAATTAATTATAATTACAGTTATGCTACGGACGAGGCCGAGGGGTGTGGCATCTCCCACAAGTTTGGGGGACCAGCCTCCTATTTGTCACATGTTTGTGAGGCCAATCTCCCACCATTTTTGGAGTCCATCTCCCACCAATTCCACCTCCAACCTATTTGTAGTATTTTTAGGCCAGTTTCCCATCATCTGTTAAGATCAACTTCCTGCCACACCCCGCTGCCCTGTATGTCGGGTGTGCATATTTTCAGATTGGGCCTGGTAAAGTCTGGAATGAGATTTAACAGCGAATAGCGTAGAGTGGGTGCTCAGTATAAAAGGTTTAATTTGTAGATATTCTGGATGGAAGGATAAGGAGGATAGTGGAGTCAGACCTGTTAAGTCTCCCGTTTCTGATGGGAGGCTCCAGCTTTTGAGACCCACTCGATCCTGTTCTCCAACACTGGAAATGAAATATCCCTTTTTGATATTTCCTACCGTTTCCCCCAAATTTTCTGACCATAAATATGTCCCCATTTCCGTTGTGGCGGAAACTTTCCGAATAGCAACACTGTTAATATTAGGAGGGACAGGAGAATATGGCTCTGGGATTCATAGATCTTGAAAAGGCATATGACACATTTCCAAGAGAGATGAGGTGGATGGGTCTCCCAACGGCGGAGGTGATGATGGTCGAAAGCACATATGAAGAGACAAAACGGTAGAGTAGTGTGCAGACTGGAAATATTGGAGGAATATCAGCCTGAAACAGGAGTGTCCTAAGCCCACTGTTATTCGTCGCAGTAGTGGAGGTGATCAGCAGGAAAGTGAGTACGAGGGACATTTTCCGCAAGTTGATGTACGCAGATGACCTAGCAGTACTAGTAGTAGCAGACAGTGAGGCAGGCCTTCAAGAACGGTTGGTAGAGTGGAAGGAAATCTTTGACAGACATGGACTGAGAGTAAGTCTAAAGAAGATAGAGGTGCTTTGGGTGACCAGAAAAAGATCTATATATAAGACTGGATCGGAAGAAACTGAACCAGCACAACAGCTTTGGGTGGAGCAGTTTGCGGAAAAAACGGCACGGAGACAGAAATTCGCAGGACAATACAAGCTGGGGCGGGTGCATGGAGGAAATAAGGGGTGATGGGAGATATACATATATCTTGGAACCTAAAAGGAAAGGTGCTTAGCTTCATGAGACCATGGCGATGACAGTAAAACAACAGGAGAAACTGCAAGTTTGTGAGAATAACTGGGAGAGAAGAATTGCAGGAGTGAAAAGAATAGACAAACGAAGAAATGAGGAGTCGAGGGAGGAAGTTGGTGTGACAGAGTCTCACAGGAAGCTGGTGATGAGCCGGCTAATGTGGGCTGGACATGTGGTCAGAATGGAAGGGGTACGGTTGACGAAGAGAGCGGATGCGCTTAGAGTGGATGGTAGAAAGAGAAGAGGAAGACCGAGAATGAAATGGGAGGGTTGCGTGAAGAGAGATTTGGCGGAAGAGGGGAGTAGAAAATTAGGACAAGGGATAGGGGGAATGGAGACGGCAGTGAAACAGGACTGGTGAAGACGAAGAAGAGGAAATAAAAATCAACGACCAGTATCAGTGCCAGCCTCACCCCGGAATACAGGGATAAAGAGGAGGGTAATAACAATGTCATGATAAAACATTTAGCCAAATTGGAAATAGTTACATGTAGATTGAGCTATGTTTTAGGCTCATTAGCCGGCTCAATTCGGGACTGATTGATGACCGACGGCAATGGTTTGGCTGTTCCATCTATAGAACAAACCCATTGCATCATTATTCTGTGAGTCAAAACATACCTTAATCTACATGTAATTATTTCCCAAATGTTTCCCTGTTTCTGCATAAAAGAGACTGTACATGTACTGAAATACTGTATGTAAAGTACTATATGCATACTTACCATCAACCCTATTGATAAATAGCTTTCCTTGAATATGAACAATTTGAATCACACTCCTGGCCAAGAAGTAGACGGTCATTGGACATTTTATGACCATACAAAAACATCACTTATATTAACAACATGTTTTGATACAACTACTATTATCCAGTTAGATTTTAAACTAGCCCCTCAGTTGTGTCATAAAATGTCACTTGTTATATTATAATTATAAATGAAATTATGTTTATTTTATGCAACTTATAGCATGTTATCATGCAAGTCATTAAAATTATGTTGACAACCTCAGGCTTACATTTTAATTTGCTTTCTTCTTATAATTAAAAATTCAGTTGTAATGTTATATGCATACATACTATTTATATGTACTAAATAAGTAGTGAATAATGAAAAAAATGTCAACATCACAAATGCTAATAATGTACTATTTTTTAGTGAAATAAAGCAGACTTTGGACGATGCCAGCAAAAAGAATTGACTACAGTGTCAAGCCAGCTGTTGTCATTAACTTTGGAGACAGCCAGAAGGAGTTTCACAGTGGATGTAGCGTGGTTGACTTCGTCTTTCCTAAGGCTTTGTATGTCGAGGTAATTTCTCATATGCTGGTTTAATGTTATTTAAAGTTTACTAACCGAAATGTTGAAACTGCCAAGTAATAAAAAAAATTATTTTATATTATATGTAAAAAAGATATTGGCACAACATTGCAAACAACTGTACAATGGTAGTTATTATGAAACGGTTTCAAATATTTGGTTTCTTTTCATATGTAAGAATTTTCCATTGTACTAAGTCTGTTTTAGTGATCATTTCTGACTGCATTTTCATGTAAAATTGACTGATTTAAGGTAAATCACGAAAAATATAGAACTGTAAAAGCTATCAACACACAGTTTTTAAATACATAATAAAACACGAGTGCTTGATTTGAAGAACAAAATTAATGCACGATATGCAAATTATTCCTATCTCTAAGTCAAGCTCCAGTTGTGTTAAACTTGACAGGTTGCTGAGATCCATTTCCGCAATTACTACACAAGTTGGCTGACTGTGAAAGCTTGTATACGAGACTCCTCTCATCACAGACTTAGTGGTAGGTCACAACATGAACACATCAATTAGTTACTTTTCCCATGATGCAATACTCGATATATTTTAAAAGAATTGCAATATATTTACAATACATGGAAACATAATTTATTTTCTAAAGTGTTATAATGTTGAAAGTTATGTTAACAGCAAACATTGGAAACAATTTTGAGTCAACCCATTTGTAATTGTAGTCTTTGTCAGCGAAGTCAAATTCGTTTGCTACCTGTCAGAATTTCACCTGATCTCATGTTACACGCATCATTAGTTTTATCTATTACATTTTTTTCTGAAAATTCTGTTTTCATTACACGTTTACAGCTGTGTATTGTCACTTGTGCCACAGATGAATTGTTTCTTTAAGTTTACAACTGTGTATTGTGCCACAGATGAATTGTTTCTTTAAGTTTACAACTGTGTATTGTGCCACAGATGAATTGTTTCTTTAAGTTTACAACTGTGTATTGTGCCACAAATGAATTGCTTCTTTAAGTTTACAACTGTGTATTGTGCCACATATGAATTGCTTCTTTAAGTTTACAACTGTGTATTGTGCCACAGATGAATTGCTTCTTTAAGTTTACAACTGTGTATTGTGCCACATATGAATTGCTTCTTTAAGTTTACAACTGTGTATTGTGCCACATATGAATTGCTTCTTTAAGTTTACAACTGTGTATTGTGCCACAAATGAATTGTTTCTTTAAGTTTACAACTGTGTATCATTATGTATCTCGACACATGGTATCATGACAGAAATACTGTGACTGTTGTAGCCGAAGGCCGTTGGAAGACATGTGTGCGGAAGATGCAACTGATGCCCCCTGGCCACAGTGACAAGAACTGTGAGCACTACTTCACAATCTCCACCAAACAGGTATGAAGAGGGACACTTTGTGATGGTCGCATGCAAGTTTGTTAACAAGTGCATTTGAATGTTGAGCAGCCATGAAGTTTTCAGCAAATTGTTTAGGGCAATCCAGTGCATGCCCTAAACATTTGCATTTCAGTGTGACCCCCAAACATTTGAATTTTCAAATGACCAATTAAAAGCATTTCAAATGCAGACGTAATTGTTTGAACAATTATTATTATTAGATTCTGCACCTGATATAGTCTATGAGTATACAGTATATTATTGCTTAAAAAGCCTCATATAGGATACCACAAATTCAAATGCATTTACAAATTTATAACAAGAACATTTGCAATTGTATGTGACCCAAAAATATTTGCATTTGAAAGCAATTCTTAAAAAATGGCATTTACATATGAGGCGCCATAGCGGACAAAAGGGTGATGAAATGGCAAAACCTGTTGGGTTCTGTGAGAACCGTTGAGTTCTGCAAGAACCATTGAGCTCTGCAAGAACCATTGAGCTCTGCCTGCGATTTTGATCGAGTTCTGCAAGAACTGTCGAGTTCTGCAAGAACTGTCGAGTTCTGCGAGATTGATCGAGTTCTGTGAGAATCATCTTGTTCTGCGAGAACCATTGAGTTCTGCAAATTATTATATTTGCTTTTGCTTAATTTTGGTGATTGGCAATGTGTGTTACTAATTATTAAGTGTAGTAGTGACTAAACAGCTAAACTGGTTACAACGTTAAACAGCAACTAGGATGTGCAGCCGGTCAACCTTTTTACCTTTTTCTCGTCGACATTGCCGCTTTTGGGGTAAGACCACAGTTGACCTTCCTGTTTATTGTTTCACACGAATGTAGGGCGTATTAAATTGCGATATGTGAATTTAAAGAATTCATACGATGTGACATAAGTGCAATTGAGCAGGCATATTCACAGGTTTGTTTGTAGAAGCTATTGGCTGTGAAATGGTGCATTTTTTTGAGAGTTTAAAAGGCGGAGGGATTTATGGGAATTTTTCTGCTATGGGCCACGTGGGCGCATGAATACAAGGCTATTTTTGTCAAAATTGATGGGCATCGCACGTCGGGGCGTTTTAAAAGAGCTGGAGGTATGTGATTTTGATAAAACTTGGTCAGCATGTCAATGAGATGATGGCAGTTGCTGTGAAAACGTTTCAGAATTTTTAGTGGTCACGTTTTCATATAATCTAACAAAACGTTAACATGGCCACCAATGCAATTTTCAACTGTGGTCTGACTCCTTTTTCATTGCCCATCATAACCAGTTTAGCTGCTTAGTCGCTATGAATATTGCACTAAATATAACTGATAAAATACAAATGATAAGAACATTAAAAAATGTAAGTTGGACAGACAGCTCGCATGTAAAGTTGCACTGAATTCATTATGTATTCCGAAGGCCACTTCGTGGCATTGCCGTCTTATCTGTCGATTTTGTTTTTAAGCATATTCACGTTGGTAACATTGACAGGATTTTTTGCCATTCGTTTATTGTCCTCTGTGAGAATGACTTTGTGTGATTCATGAAAATATATGAAATATAAATTACTCTTGTATGGTAACTTTTAGCTATTTTTATCTGGGTAGTATATTACATTATGCTTTTTGCTGCATTACTTTACTGCACGTCCTACAATGCTATTTTCAGTGCCAGTGGTAACCAAACTCGATCAATCTTGCAGAATTCAACGGTTCTTGCAGAACTCAATGGTTTTTGCAGAAGTCGACTATGTCACCTCATACTTGTTTGCATTTAAATAAGTTGAAGCATTTGCACTCAAATGTGTTGACATGTATTGGTTAGTTAACAGCCTTAGTCAAAAGTTACACACGGTCGTTTTGTATAAAAAAATTATTATTTTCTATGCGCTAGATGGCATTCCCACTGCGGGATATTATTACTCTGCGGTTCATACTGAGACAGCCATCACCACTTTGGAAAGAGTTCCGCATAGATGACATTCGACTTTACAAGTTCCCACTAGAGGTGAGGAGGTCATAGGTCTTTGGCCCAGTCGTGTTAAGTAATATGAACGTAATGTGTTGGACTTGTGTATTGAGTGATGTGAATGTAATGTGTTTATTTGTGCGTTGATTAATGTGAATATAATGTGTTCATTGGTGTGTTGATTAATGTGAATGTAATGTGTTGATTGGTGTGTTGAATAATGTGAATGTAATGTGTTGGCTGGTGTATTGACTGATGTGAATGTAATGTGTTGATTTGTGTGTTGTGTAATGTGAATGTAATGTGTTGATTGGTGTGTTGCGTAATATGAATGTAATGTATTGATTGGTGTGTTGTGTAATGTGAATCTAATGTGTTGACTGATGCATTGTGTAATGTGAATGTAATGTGTTGATTGGTGTGTTGAGTAATATGAACGTAATGTGTCGATTGGTGTGTCGAGTAATATGAATGTAATATGTTCACTGGTGTGTCATGTAATGTGAATGTAATGTGTTCACTGGTGTGTCATGTAATGTGAATGTAATGTGTTCACTGGTGTATTGATTGATGTGAATGTAATATGTTGACTGGTGTGTTGAGTAATGTGATGTGTTGGCTGGTGTGTTGAGTAATGTAAATATAATGTGTTGATGGGTGTGTTCAGACACAAGATGAGCCTAGCCTTCACTCTCTGTCGTGGCTCTTCGACTCGACACGAGCCTCTGAAGACAAAGAACAACTGCATGAGACTGACACGAAGAAACCTGAGGTACATTCAGCACATAATAGTCGTTGAAATAAGAACTTGTTCAGTTGTATGGTAAATTATTCCAAAAACTTAGATTATTGGTTAGGTTTAAAATGAAATGATATTCAATATAACACAGCATGTTAGTTAGATATGGAGTCATTAATGGACATCGAAAATCAGTGCCACAAATTCCAATGGCCACATTATGTTGTTATCTGCTAAAAGAGTATTTCTACAGAACCTGTGACTATTTTGAAATACTGTATAGTGCTTGAATCTGCTTTCCATGTAGGGTGTGTCGTCCATCTCAGACTTGAGTCGAAGTTTGCAGCAGCTGTGGGCAGTGAGCCAGAAGGTGGCACTAAATCAGCCTGCTCATGGTCCCGGCCGATACGATGTAAGTGTACATGCTATGATTCACCCTGTTATTTTGTCGAGTGGTGTCCATTTCTGTTACAATTATTAGTTACACAGCATCATAAACATAAAAACTCAACTGCAATTACAATTAAAACCCGTAAAAAATCAATTCTTATTACACTGTACATCATTTTGAAAAATAAAAATTTTAAAGTTAAATTACGTTTAAAAAATCAATTACAATGCTATTTAATGCTATCATTGATTAATTAATTAAAAATTAATTACAACTACACTCTAATTATTTACACTATAATAAATTGCACTGTAATTAAGGTAGCTGGGGTGGCTAGCTAGGTTGGTTGATTTTTGTCTTCATAACATGCTAGGAAATATTGAACTGAACATCGACACCAAAAATAATCACCTGGCACTAATGTCATGTTTTGCCAATCCATCCTTTAAAAACAGTGCTTTTGGAAATCCCTGACTTCTTAGAAACACTGACGATGTTTCCATAGTAATGACCGTGTGTGCATCGAGCTTCAAACCAGCTATATTAATTCGCCGTGAACGCGGAACATACCGCATGGTTACTGTGATTCCAGTACACATCAGTATTATATCTACCTAAATCATATCTAAGTAAATCATGTCCTTAAACCAACAAATGATGTTGTTTATTGTGCCTTTGAACCTTAACAGAAACGGCCTATGACCCCAAACTGGGGACACCGTCGGATAACGGGCCAGTCAAAATTATCATAAACACGCCCTGCCACATGTTTGTCAGCTGGCTGGCTTAACCTGATACCGTAGACAGCAGCTCGTTACAAATACAGATTCAAGGGCCACTGTGGCAGTAAAGGGGACATGTCAATATTAGAAATGGCCATTATGTTTTGTCAACAAAACGTAAAATGCCAGTGAAAATCGTCGCATTTCAAGCATGATACAAGTATCTATTGACATTTCTGTTATCACAAATAATCAGGAAACGTTGCCTAATAATTTTTTTAGCTACAACACGTCTGATGCTGAAATTTGGTTCATGTAGGCAACTTTACATGGTTTGGAATTACAATTGGTGAAGGGTTTGTGTCAAAAATACACTGCCACTTTAGGATGTCATTCAACTTTTGCTTAATTCATTCACGGTGTAGCAGAAATAATTCGTTTATGTTAACCAAAATCTCCCTTAAAGTTATCAGTGACACTGTCTTATGTGTATGTCATTTATTTCTTTGGGGATTTTTTCAAAACGATATAATTTTGCATTTGTGGCTATTTTTTCACATTTACAAAACAAATTTTAATTGCGTAACATCACCAAATAAACGAAAAACTCCAGATTTTATTAATCTGGAATATTATGTAGTATTTCAACTACAATCTGTGAAGCAAAGGTCAGTTTATCTTAAAAACTTCTACTAAAACTACTCAATTCAAAACAAGCTTAATTACACATTATGCAATTACAGTTGCATATAATCCTGGATGACTTGGCCCAACTTCCTGTCCATCATGCAGGTCGACAGTTGCACCATTAGGGCCGAGTTTGACTTAGCGACTAACACCCACCAGTGGTCGGTGAACAAAAGCAATGCATACATGCCCATCCAACTAATCTAAGCCAAACGAGAACTGGTCAACGCTGGTAATTTCAGAATGGCGGCAAGTGAGACATGAAATACACCCATCGGCACACGGCTTCTGACGTCCCTAAATGTATTATTAATAACACTAATATTGATCACTATGCTAGCACAAACAGAAAGATATTTGTATAGTTTGAAACAAAAACGTAAATGCTCTTTTTGTTTCCTATGATGCCATGTTGGTTGCCATGGTGACCACTGGTCGACTAGAACTTCCACCGCTTACAGGCTGTTGGTTGGTTGGTGTGACATAATTCTGACCAAACCAGTTCAGACAGAATGCATTTGACTTTCGCTGGTGGTGACTAAAGCGACCACTGGTCGGTATTGGTTGGTATGTCAAACTCGGCCTAGGTCTGTGTCCTTGTTTAGTCTCAACGTAGTAGTAGATAACATGTGCTCTTCCTCTTGGTACTTGGCTGTGCTTGAGCTCTTATGGCGCAACCTTGTGGTTCGGGTGACATTAACTGTGTCCAGCGAACTTGAGCCTTCTTGTGCAAATCTTTCCACTGCACTGGCAGTCATGAAAAAGGGTTCTGTAATATGCTTTGAAATGCTGGCCGTTGTGATATTCTTACTTAGATTTCAAGTGAAACCGGTTAAATTACCATCAATAATCTGTGAATCAGTGGAGATGAAATGTTGACACCTAATCATCTGTGTCTCTTGATGTACAAGTGACAGCAGCATGTGTCATGTAGGCAAATACAGTATAACACCAAATTTATGTGTTGAAGAAATTTGTGCGATTTTCATGAAATCCTCTTTTGCTCTTGAATTTATCCTACAGCAAATATAAAATGTGCAATGGAAAATTCACAGAAATCAACAATTGCATTGAGGCGGTTCATCATTTCTCTCGTTAAGTGCTAGTATCTACTGCCAAAAATTACGGGCTTATTGCAGCGGTTTCATATCGCAAAAACTGATGCTATAACTTGTTTGCAGAATCTCCCTTAAAATCGATGAACATTCCTGCGAAAATGTAATGTTTTGCGTAAGCTAATTGCAGACGTCTTAACTTGTCGTCATGTTTAAGATGTTATTCTCTCGTTTCAGGTGGAAGGCACCTATGAAATTAATCTGCTCTCCTATAATTAGAAGAGGCACACGTGGAAGAAACGTGGATTTTGTGACCCCACTGACTGGGGGTGGGTGTGACCCCCCAGAGAATTGGTATTCACCTGCATGGTGTATATGCCCTTCAGGGTGCCACATTCAACAATAATTTTAACGGATAATAAAAAAGACACAAACATTGGTTTTCAAAAGGTATTGAAACCTTCATAGTTACTTTTAAAGACAATCTGTATTCTTTGTAATGTTTTGTATACATTATACGTGTATTCACTGTATTGTTAAATTTGAATTACCTTTGTCATTTTTTAGTTAATTTTTAGTTTTCAGGACGTGATAACTTGGTAGGTTTTTAAGTGGCCGTCACAAAAACAATATTTAAGACATTTCACAAAAATATCCATGCCTTGTTGCGCCTGTCAATATCTTGATGGCATCTGGGAATCCAACTCTTGAAATTGCGAATTTTCTTAAAGTTGATGCTCTTAAGTGCTCTTACTGCATGCTTTTATAAAATTATCTGAATACCAAATCATTCGTTCAAAACACATTTGAAGAACGACCATCACAAATATTTTTGTTGTGCAGAGTCAACAACGACAAGGTAAATGTGAGAATGCGCACTAAACCAGCGGACAGATCAGCATACAGGTTAATTTACAGTCTTACGGATTTATGTTACCAGTCTCGCATGTGTGCAGTGTGCACCACTCGGGGTTAGTGTATGTGGGGAGCGGTGGTCTAATTGTTAGAGCACCCACCTGTCGATCGAGAGGACATTGGTTTGATTCCACCTCTGCGGTTTTGAAGGTTGAGGGCAATTCGTTACCAACTTTGCCTGTGTCCTTTGGAAGAGGCACTAAAAGCCGCGTTGGTCCAAACTCCTGCATTAGCCCAAGATTGGGCAGTTAGGAGTGTAATTACTTGAGACCTGAGATGTACATCAAGATATGATTATAAAGATCAGTGGAATATCGTTATACGATGCTTGGTCGTGTGGCGGCGCCACTAGCAAGACAATGACCGACTGGTAATTGTTGACTTAACTAGCCTAAGTTACACGGCTTACTGTCGATGTCCTTGTATTTTTTATCTTAATGTGTTCATTACATAATTCCACATCACTTCCCGTACAAAAGTGACATATAATGGCATAGTGCTTTTTATGGCACTTTATCGTCAAACCAATTTCCCCCATATCTTGAAAACTACACCACATGGAGCCTTAAGAGTAATGTAAAAATGCAGGTTTTCGGGGCAACGATTTCAAATATTTTAGTTTTGACCTTCTCGGACATTCATATCCGCCATGTTTAAAGATGACGGTCGCTAAAACTAATTTTCTCAATATCTTAAAAATTACATTACCTAGAGCCTTAAGTGTAATGTAACACAGGTTTTCGGTGGCAACAATTTCAAATATTTTACTTCTGCTGCGACATTCATGTGCCATGTTTAATGATGGTGGATCATTCATGTGCCATGTTTAAGGATGGCGGATACGACTGTCGTAGAAGGTCAAAAGTAATCTATTTTAAATCGTCGCATTGAAAACCTACATATTGACACGAAAAATAGGGCTCTAGGTGAAGTTATTCTTTATGATATAGGAACATTTGTTTTGATGTTGGAAATGCACCACCAGAATGCATGAAATCTGGACCGTGTTACAGTCGTCACCAGTGAAATCAACTTGATCCCGTCCCAAGTTTCTAACATGGCTTCACAGAGACTGTGGGCTTACTTGTCCACTGGCCATCTCGGCCTTTTGTTTTGGATGGCAGTCTTGTTAAATATTATTACTCAAGAAACCAAGTCTCAACAAATCTATCAGTTACACACCCGTGTTGAATCTGCCCTACATATCCAAGACAATAGAATGTGTTGTTGCTGCGAGGCTGTCAGCTCACCTGTCAGAGCACAATCTCAGCGAGCCCTACCAGTCTGCCTACGAGCCCTACCAGTCCGCCTACGAGCCCAACCAGTACGCCTACGAGCCCAACCAGTCCGCCTACGAGCCCTACCAGTCCGCCTACGAGCCCAACCAGTCCACCTACAAGCCCTACCAGTCCGCCTACGAGCCCTACCAGTCCCCCTACGAGCCCTACCAGTTCGCCTACGGGCCAAACCAGTCCGCCTACGAGCCCTACCACAGTGTCGAGACCCATACGAGTGCAGAATGAAATTCTGCTCACAATGGACACTCGATCAGAACGTTCTTATGAAGGTGCTTCTTGATTTGTTGTCTGCATTTGACACCATCGACCATAAAGTGATGTTGCAGAGGCTCTCACATGGTGTATTTGTTGTCCAACAGGCATTAGAATGATTTACATCATACCTGAGTGACATAGTTCACATCCAAGGCTTGATTATCTTGCATATGGGGTCAGCCTTCCAGTGTTCCATGCTCAGACCTCAGCTGTTCTCCATCTACACAGCACCAGTTACCAAGATCATATGCAAGAACAACTTGACGTCCTACTTCTACACAGATGATACCCAACTTTACATCCCAGTGAAGCCCCTCCAGTTGGACATCGCTGCGGCTGTCGCTGTGTGTAGAAGACATGGATGAGCTCAAACGTTTTGAAATTTGGTGGAGTCACATCTGACAGCAGAGTGCAAGTCTTTAACGTTCCACCTATCTAAGCGCTACCTGACCCATGGCACGATGGAACAAGTTGTCCATGCGTTTGTCACCAGCATACTTGACGCATGGACAACTTGCTCCACTGATTGCTTTGCAAGCAAATGCAACGGCTGCAGAGAGTACAGAACAGGGCGGCTCGCTTTGTGGATGACGCCACGAAATTCTGCCACACGACACCGCTTCTCATCAAGCTGCCTTGGCTGGCCAGAGCAGTGCAAGTGGAGTTTAAGATCTTGCTACTCGTGCACCAAAGTACATAACAAATTGTGTCACACGATATAAGCCAACCCGATCATTGCACTCTAGTGAATTCAATCAGCTTCGCGTCCCACGAGCCAGGTGAAATTGGGGTGACCGGCCGTTTGGTATGGCTGCCCCAACACTGTGGAACTTGCTGCCATGGCAACTGACATGGACACCAACAACATGTGTTTTTATATTATATTTTTTATATTTTACTGCATCATGGCAAATGTATATCGGCATGCTCTAAAATAGGCTGTCTACTTTTTACTTTGAAACGTTCGACATGTGTTAACAAAAAGTTATAGTCTTACATAGTAAATAATCCACATAATCTCTGTCATCATCATTTATACAGCTGAGTGAACTAAGGCAGTGTGGAGTGAAAGGAATTGCCCAACCTTTGAAACAGCAGCAAAATGAAAGCGACGAGAAAATTGTGTCATGCAAAAATGTTGCTCAAATTTATGGAATAGATTGTGGCATTTTATACAGTTAGCTTCACTTTTGTTTTATTATGCTGGCACATGGATTCAATATATGACAATGTACGAACACTGGATCAATTACTTTATTACATCCATTCTCCAACTTGGTTTCTGTCACATGACCAGGGTTGAAAAAAATAATGATTTTTTTTTAAATAAAATAAATCGGATTTTTTTATATTTATTTGATTCTTTTATTTATTTGATTCTTTTAAATCTGGTATACACAATGTCATAAAATATTTGACTATCAGGCTATCTGGTGTCAATACAGCAACACAAGTGTACGCACTTTGTGCTTTTGTATTAAAAAACACACAAAACTTTGTTCATCTCGTTGCTTGTAAACAATTCCAATTCTTTGTGATAAATTCATATAAATCGGTGATTAAAAAAATTGGAAGTAAAAGAAATCATAAATCAATGATTTTTTTTTGGGTGATTTAAATCATGATTTAAATCAAACAACCCTGCACATAACCGATTCATTTTAAATATAATGCAACATGCAATAATAAAAACAATACTGCGAGAATAAGGTAATCTTATTTACCCATTTTGCAACAACAGTTATTTCAATGAAGGTCAACAAGCATCCCTTAAATGGAAATCTGTGTCATCAGTAATCAGTAATGTAAGACGTATACACAAGATTAAGACTTACTTATGGCACTAAAACAGTTTTCAATGTGTAGCAAAAGCAGTCCATATAATACATTCAATGAATACATTATTCATTCATTCAATCAATTCATGTGATGTAAATAAGGACTTAATGCATATCTATACGTACATATTGCCTATGACTGAAAAATTGCACAAATATGCATTCACGCATGTATGCATTCACGCATGTATGCATTCACGCATGTATGCACGCATCTAAGAAGCACCAACATTTCTTATATAAAAGGCATAACAGATCTTGCAAACAATAGCACATATATACCATTAATTTCTGCAGCATGTGTAAAAAAAGATACACCACATCACATATAAAATTCCATAATACTTATTAGTTCTAGAATCTTGTTACCACTAATATCATATCACATCAGTGAAACCCCTTTAGCAGTATAAAACTGACACTCGCAAGTTTCACATGATTCTTTCTAATAAACAGAAGCAGCACTTTCAAAGAACAAATTTATAGTATCTTTAAAATAACAGTTGAGAGATTACTTCCTATGTTGCAACCTTTCAAAGCACACAATTACACAATTACTTGTTATAACAAAGACGTCGTGTTTTGGTACAACTATAAGCTCCCTTCTCAATTCATTTAGTCCATCACGAATCAGGTTAGTTGGTGTTCAAATCTGTAGTATATGAATAGTTTAAGTAATATGCACAGTCAGTTTAATAAGAGTCAGTGCATACTTCTGTTAAAATCTGTAGTATATGAATAGTTAATTTAATAGCTTGTCCACTGATTTCACCAAAACTAAATCACAAATTTGTACAAATGACCTACCAATAGTCTATATTAGATAGGTTAAATTTTTCACAAAATTAATCTGGACCAAGATGATACAAAATTCGAATTGAGGAGGCAACTTTAAAAAAGTCCATCATCCATTTCTCTAAATTCCCATCACTTTAAGTTGACTACAAGCTGTCATTCAGAGTGGCATCTTTTTCTCTTCGCCTCGATAAAGTGGAGTTGGAGCAGATGGTTCGGCGCCACCAGAGGGTTCTGTGAGCACATACGGGGGTGGGGCAGATGCGCCCTCATACTGAGGAGTGCAGTTATAGATTGGCTGCTGTGGCTGACTGACAGGGGCAGGGTAAACTGAAAGTGAAACGGACATCTGATTATGCTCATATAACTTTTTCATGTAGGTAAAAATCCTTTGCTCACTTGAAGAATTCCAGCATATTGATATATGTCAAATGTTCATACATTACTCACTAACTTTTATAAGCTTACTGACTTCAAGATTATTAAGTGGGGATGCCATGAACAGATTGGACAGCCTTTTGATCACTAACTATAATTCTGATTGGTTACTAAACAACAATGGTCATTGGTCATCTGAAATGACCACAATGGTAACAAAGAAATTTAAGATAACAAAATTAATATTAATAATAGACATACACATAATGGCTGGATAGAGTGAGATTTCTTACCTTGTTGACCCATCTGGCCAGTCTGACTGTAGGTGACCGGGGTTCCAGCGGTGTATATAACTTGGGGGCTGCCCACCTCCATCACAACTGGCACTGGTTGCATCACCTGTCAGGGCCAGCACAACGAAAGAACATACTATCATTCCATTCCAATGTTGTTTTTAAGTCGTCTTTTTCCCCAACATACTCGAAAAGAGGATGAGAAACATAAACACGCACTCGAGAGGTGGATACAGCACAGAAAGTTCAGGATAAGCCGAGTCGATGGCTACACATGAAGACACTAATTGAATTACTAAGTATTTGATAAATACTTGAAAATATATCAATACATGTAGATCATTTGTAAATGATGAATAAAACCATAAAAAGGTAACTATGATATTCTGCACAATTTTGTAAAATACTTCTAAAGTATCCATGTAAGCAGTATATAAGTTATTACAGAGAAAACCCCAAAATGTTATGAATTGGTTTATTACTTTAGTGCAAGTACCAATCCAGGAATCTTAACTATATTAACATGTAATTTAATGTGTCAAACCTTTTCTATATTAAATAATCAAAATTATATATACAACTGATCAGTTAGGTTAGTATTCTATGTGTAGTGACATGGATGAGAAGGTCCTTAAGTGTTCAACACAACTTCCTTTTTATGATGAATCGCCAATGTTTGCAAGCTACTAGCTTGGGGGTCCTGGTTTTATGATGAATCGCCAATGTTTGCAAGCAGGCTACTAGCTTGGGGGTCCTGGTTTTATGATGAATCGCCAATGTTTGCAAGCAGGCTACTAGCTTGGGGTCCTGGTTTTATGATGAATCGCCAATGTTTGCAAGCAGGCTACTAGCTTGGGGGTCCTGGTTTTATGATGAATCGCCAATGTTTGCAAGCAGGCTACTAGCTTGGGGTCCTGGTTTTATGATGAATCGCCAATGTTTGCAAGCAGGCTACTAGCTTGGGGTCCTGGTTTTATGATGAATCGCCAATGTTTGCAAGCAGGCTACTAGCTTGGGGTCCTGGTTTTATGATGAATCGCCAATGTTTGCAAGCAGGCTACTAGCTTGGGGTCCTGGTTTTATGATGAATCGCCAATGTTTGAAAGCAGGCTACTAGCTTGGGGGTCCTGGTTTTATGATGAATCGCCAATGTTTGCAAGCAGGCTACTAGCTTGGGGGTCCTCGTTTTATGATGAATCGCCAATGTTTGCAAGCAGGCTACTAGCTTGGGGGTCCTCGTTTTATGATGAATCGCCAATGTTTGCAAGCAGGCTACTAGTTTGGGGGTCCTCGTTTTATGATGAATCGCCAATGTTTGCAAGCAGGCTACTAGCTTGGGGGTCCTGGTTTTATGCAATCTTTTTTATATTATTTTACACAATCTTTTTACATTATTTTATGCATAAATTTACACATCATTGTGTACATCATTTCCTGGGCAGGGATAACAAATATTGGTACTTATCATAATGCATAAAAACAGATCATTTCACATTTATGTTGCCCTTTGGTAATTTTGTACCCAAAAAATCAGGAAGGGGCATATTTATGCACCCTGCCCCATCCGAGCTCTTATGCCTGTGATGCAGGTACGTCGTGGCACTTAACAAGACAAGAGAGAACGTACAATGCCAGACTGCGAACGGTGTCCACAACACACAGTCTTGCATCCAAGAACTGCCGACCAGATCGCAACGACAGTTTCAAACAGTGAGAGAATGAGCAAGAGTATGAGCAGTGCAACGAACGTGCCCGTGTTCCTGTCCTGCAACAAAGTTAAGATGTTGCTACACACCATTTCATGTAATGTGTAATGTTGCACAAGTTTACGTGTAATGTTGTAAAATCATCCACATAATGGTACACAAGGTGCCACATAATGTTACACAAGTTTCCATGTAATGTTACACTAACTTCCATGTAATGTTAAACATATCACTTTGTGTAATGTTATACAATGGTCCATGTAAAATGACATACCCTGCCATGTAATGATCAGGTCTTTATTTCAACAACAACACAAAGAAGCCAAACATAAAATATAAACCACAATCTTGATGTTAAATAGGGCAAGAGGAAGTGTGCCACACTTGCCCAATTACCATAAATATAACAAGAAGCAAATAATTACAGTATGCAACATGAATGATTACAATTAACTATTTATATTTCAATATGAATGATGAATAATATTAGTGTTTAGACTTGATAGTCACCGTAGCGTAGTTCAAGAATAACAACGTGTAAAGACCAGCATAAACAAAACAGTTATTTTTTTGTAGCAACAAATCAATATTTATACAGCCACGCTGTTATGTTTATACTGCGTAGCTAACCAAAATGTTAGCAGTGTATTTTTTATACATGTTACATACCCTGTGATAATTCCCGTTGATAGACAAGCCGATTGCTGAGAAGACCAACAAGGGCAGCACAAAGACAGAGGACGCGAGGACAGAAAGCACCATGAAGGAAATAATCTAAAAATAAATACCATTATGCATGCCTAAGTCGAGTTCACAGGAGTCTTGGAGATGTGGTCATTATGAACACTGGATGCAACCTATTTAATTATAGTCATGAATTTTTACTGTAGACAGTTACCATTCATGGCCACTTTCTGATATGACTACCATATATGTAAAATTGCAATAATAAATTCACTACAGTAAAGGCTGCTTTTGAATTACATGTTTTGCTTGTCTTGTTTTAGAAACAATTCACACAAAAATTAAACCTATCTAATATTCACTATGACATGCTAACTGGTTTGTTCAAATTTGTTGTATAGTTTTGGTGAAATCATCAGACAAACTATTAAACTATTTTCAACTAGGCCCAGTTAAAATGATGCGGAAAAACAGCTAGATATTGGCTCGAGACTATACACTTTTGCAATTTAACCGATATAACAATAACTTTACCTGATTTAACAATCAAAGTAAATTCTTTTAATGATTTTAACAAAAGAATACATCTTTCAGTAAACCATCTGTGTATATTACCTAAACTTTTAAACTAACACTGCAGATACAAATATCAATGAACCTGATTCGTGATGGGCCAAATTAATTGCAGAAGTAGTTATAAGGCAATTTATTCAAATTTATTTAGTGTAGTCCACTGGTCAAACTGAAGTTGATACAAACAAAACTGTCACTTACAGTGCAGGACGTTTTCTGTTTGGCAGCCAATACACCAAATGCTCCTGTCAGTATGAACTGGAAGAGACAAGGGAAAATGTTAAACAGTTCAACAATATATGTACGGTACTCTATCCAACTAGCCATGGGTGATAATGTGGTCAGATACGGCAGTAACAGTATATGGGTAATTTTATACATTATATTTTTCTTATAAACATTTAGAATAAATAAAATGAATTTAACATTAGATTACGAAATGCAGCATTTCAACTCAAATGTTGTTTTTGGTTATGCACAAAAATCGTACTACCCCCAGGTACTTGGCAACATGGACAATCTTTGTCAATGTATTTCATAGACATGGCATATATCAGCGCTGGTGTATCTACCTGATGAAACATGGATTTGTACTTTGTCCCACTTGCTGCCTTAACCAATGATATAATGAGAGTTCACTACAATATACGGGCACTTAGTTGTGGCTGGTCAGATGGGTAATGCCAGGCATTTCCTTTAATTGCTCTTTGACGTGGGCCTGGTTCCCGGAATCAGTGAGTGTGTGGAGTGACACTATCACACAACATCACATCAGCTGTGTCACATCAGCTGTGTCACATCAGCACGCTCACTGATTCTGGAAATCAGGCTCAGCATTCGCAAGCCATGTCCATAGGGGGGGTGTTTGCTATTACTTGTTGGATCGGCCATGATTGGTCTGCAGGCGGGAAGTTGATTGCCTCTGTGTAGGCGAATCAACTGAAGCAGCATTTAAGACAGCAAGTGGGCCAAGGTTCAAATCCACGAATAGCCATTCCATGAGTGGTAGATAGTAGTGCTAGCCCTGGTGCATTAGGATGTTATATGGAAGTCAACTCACAAACAGGCCTCCCCAGATGCCAGGACCAACTGAAGATAAAACAGTTGTTGCTATTATGTTAAACACCATACAGAGGATGCCAACTGCAATCTGTATCAGTCCCAGTATAAAAGATGTCTTGCTAGCGTAGTTTGTCCAGATTGGAGTCGCCACATAGTTTGGTGCAATCACAACGTTCTGCATGGGAACTACTGTGGTAGTCTGACCTCCAGGAGTCAGCACTGTAGTCGTCTGCATGGTCCCTAGTCGTTGCTGTAATATAGAAGGAACAAACTACGTGTCACTGTAACAATGCTGTTTCTATTGTTAACATTATTAAACTCTATACACACATTTTGGTATAACTCAGCTAAATAGAAAAAAATACAGATCAATAAAGGCAAAATATGTTGCCAATAGGCTCATGTATAACAAACTGTTGCACATAATTCCCATTAATTGTGCAAGAAGCAATGCACGACATTTATTTAATTGCTAAAATGATCAGGTATAACTGTGATGAAAACTGAAATCGTATTTTGATTTTGTGTAATTGATCTAGTATCCCGGTGTTGCGTTCAGCAGTGAAAACTAACATATTTGCCCACCAGCCCGATCAGGTTGTAAGTTTAAAAATCTACCAGCCCGGCCAACATTTTACCAGCCAAAATAAAAAAGCTTGGACAAAAACATCACCAAAGTGGTCATTAACAGTGCTGTTCAATCGTTAGGTCAGAAGTCAGAATGAGGTTTATTGAAAAAAATCTATGGATGAACATACAAAATGTGGTCAAAATTATGATAGGGTTATAAAAACCACCAGCCAAATGGGCTGGCAACCTGACTTATGCAACCCGGTCCGACTGCAAAACTACTGGCCGTTGGCAGCCAGGCTGGTGTTAATTTGCAGCACTAGTTGTACTGTTGTGGTGTTGTGGTGTTGTGGTGTTGTGGTGGTGGGATTAGGGGTCATGGGAGCTGATCAGAGATGGAGTAATCATACTCAGTAATCATAATCGTTGATATTTTTAGAGTAATTGCACCTGTACTCAATTACATTGGTCAAAAAGTTCAAGTAATTATAATCAATTACAGTGTGAAAGTAATCGTAATCATGATTACAATCATAAATTCACAAATGCAATTTTCTTGTGTATATATTTATGTCGCCCAGGTCCTAACTAAAATGCAAGCAGGCTTTTTTCTTCATTTTGTATCTAATGCATTTCGAGTCATCAATAGAGTGACTGTATCTTACTATTGTGTTTGTCTTGAATAAAACTGGTGATATTGATAACATTAAAATTTTATTTATTCCATTATTCCAATTATATTCTTGAATGTAATCATAAATGTAATGACATGAAAAAGCAATCATAATCAAGACTAATTGAGACAATTTTTTTTAAGTAATTACACTCGTAATCATACTTATACATTTTAACAGTAACCCTAATCATAATAGATCTCTGGGGCTGATGAAATACTTCTTTCCTTTTTCTTTCATTATCAGGAATCTGTGATCAGCCAAGAAGGAGGATGCGAAGAAGATGTCAGGTACAGAGTTAAGTCAGTGTTAGTGAAATGGCATGACATATCAGTAGCTGTGTGTGACAAAAGAATGCCAGTGAAACAGAAAACACATATTTACAAGACTTGATGTATGGTGCAGAGACTGGGCCATTTGCAAACATAAAAGGTTACTTGAGAGAACGGAGATGAGAATGCTGAGATGAGAATGCGGGGATGGACTGCGGAAACATATTTGATAGAGAGAAGATGTAATGAAAGCATAAGGAAGGGGATGAATTCTAAGAAAGATCAGACTGAGGTGGTTCTGACAAGTTGGCACAACCAAATAAACAACGAATAAAACGGTCAAAAGAAGGTGATGATCGGAGTTTCGGAAGAATATAACAATTATCCTAGTTACCGCGTATATACAAGAACACAAGTGATTGGCTAAACTTAAAGTTAAGCTATAATTGTCACTCTAAGATTGTACTTTAATCCTAAATTATTAATATTATTCCAAGTAGGTCAGACAGTCCCGTGACCGCCGTGGAGTAGGCGTAGTCGGGCCCGGGGCGAGTCGGGATACAGACTCCTCATCATCGTACTGTACTGTACGTTGGTGAACTATAACATACTATTTCCTTAATTTAAGTGGGCGCGATTGCAATAATTCCTCCTCTACACAATAGTGGCAACTTACGTAAATCAACAAATTCGGGGATAATCGCCCACCTTTCAATTTCTTTGCCAACCACAAAGCAGCCTCCGTATCCGGGAATGGGTGACGTCACGGAATTAAATAGCAATTGATCTATAAATAGTACTTTGCCGCACAAACACCCATTGCAATAAAAACGGGTCGGTTGTAACTTAATTTTTTGCTTTTTGTACCCCTCTTAAAAAGCCTTAAATTGTTTCGGTTAGCACTGTTATTTAACAAGATTTAACAAGATTTGCCATCCAAGCCAAAGGCCCAGATGGCAAGTGGACAAGGAAGCCATTGGCTTATCGAGAGTCCAACAATGTTCATCTACTTATAACCCGCCCTCCTGAGATATGTGTCAACCTTGTTTTTAAACATATTCACGCTGCTAGCAGTTACACAATCTGTAGACAATTTGTTCCATTCATTTATTGTCCTCTGTGAGAACGAGTGCTTCCTGATGTCCAATCTACATTGATCCTTTACTAATTTTACCTCATGTCCTCTAGTTCTGCTATCCTTCTTGAGTGAGAAAAACATATTTCTATCAATATTTTCATACCCATTCAATATCTTAAACACTTCAATCTGATCTCCTCTTAACCTCCTTGTCTCTAGAGTTGTTAAACCACATTCTTTCAGGCGTTCTTCATAACTAAGGTCTCTCAGTTCTGGAATAATTTTAGTTGCTCTCCTTTGTATGCGTTCAAGCGTATCTATATCTTTCTTACGATATGGTCTCCATGCTTGTATACAGTATTTTAAATGAGGTCTAACTATTGCTTTATAAAGAGGTATAATTAACTTTTTTCCCTTGTATGTTATGTTTCTTCTAATCAATCCAAGAATTTGATTACCCTTTGAAGCTGCAATACCACACTGCTCTTAAACTTTCATATCAGCGCTTATTGTAACTCCTAAGTCCTTTTCTTTTACAGTAGTACCCAGAACAGTATCTCCCATTTTATAGTTTACATTCAAGTTCCTATGTCCTGTATGTAGGCATTTACATTTCCCAAAATTGAACAACATCTGCCATTTCTCAGACCATTTCACTAATCTGTCTAGATCGTTTTGTAAATGTTGTTTATCACCATCAGTATTAACCTTTCTAAACAGTTTTGTGTCATCCGCAAATTTCAGTACGTTACTTGTTATACTGTCGTCCAAGTCATTGATATAAATTAAGAATAATATAGGTCCTAATACTGATCCTTGAGGTACCCCACTCAAAACCGATTTCCAATTTGAAACTTCTCCATCTACTACAACTCGTTGTCTTCTGTCAGTCAGCCATTGTTCTATCCAGTCAGTTATGCTGTCCCCGATACCATGGGCTTTTAATTTAAGTAGTAATCTTTGATGTGGCACTTTGTCAAAAGCTTTCTGAAAATCTAAGTAGATAATATCTACTGGCGATCCCACGTCTATCCACTTAGTGATTTCTTCCAAAAAACATAACATATTTGTTAAGCATGACCTCGCTTTAAGGAATCCATGTTGAGATGAATTTAATAATTTATGCTTAACGAGGAATTCCACCATATGGTCTTTAATTAACCTTTCTAATAATTTACAAATCACTGACGTTAAACTCACTGGTCTGTAATTCTCTGACTTATTTCTCGAACCCTTTTTAAATAATGGTATGATGTTTGCTTCTTTCCATTCAAACGGAACAACTCCCTCTTTTAATGACAAGTTGAATACTCTTGCAAGTGGTATACTGATTTGTTCTACTCCAGAGAACGGATATTGACATATGATCGAGCATCAGCAAGTTGGTTTAGATACAATTCCAGCAGATGCCATAAAAATAGAATATCCCAGTCAACACAATTACATACCTACTACCACTATATATTTCCACTACCGCACAAAACATTGGACTCAAAGCCAGCATAGCAAAGACCAAGCACATTAGGATGAATAGCAGGACAAACGAACCAATAAAACTACAAGGGGAAAACTTTGAAGAGGTGGAGGATTTCACGTACCTGGGATCCAAGATGACTGCTGATGGAAGTTCTGGAAGAGAAATACGCGCAAGACTATCAAAAGCTGGCCAAGCATTTGTTATTATCAGAAACATCTGGAAATCTGGGAATTTTTTTCAGAAAAGGAAAATACGCCTTTACAAGAACAATGTTCTTAGTATCCTCCTTTATGGATAAGGATAAAAATCATGGAAAATGACAAACAAGACTTGAAGTCTTTCTGAACAGATGCCTTCGCAAAATATGATATTCTGGACTAACACCATATCCACTACATAACTCCACAGAAGAACATCAACCCAGCCCATCACATTGGAGATAAAACGAAGCAGATGGCAGCTAATGGATGGGCCACATCTTGAGAATGCCGCAGACAGCAATAGTCCGAACTGTTCTCAGATGGACACCAGATGGAAAACAGGTGAGAGGAAGACCAAAAGAAACATGGAGAAAACGGTGGAGCGAGAAAACATCAAGAGATAGACTGCAGTGGCGTGCTCTGGTGTCGGCCTTGTGTGCACTTCATCAGCATGACGAGGATTAAGTAAGTAATTAAGTTAGTTATAAACCTACTAGTTATGTATAGACCCTATGAGTGTGTTTGTGTGTGACACTGTGTGTGTGTGTGTGTGTGTGTGTGTGTGTGTGTTTGTGTGTGTGTGTGTGTGTGTGTGTGTGTGTGTGTGTGTGTGTGTGTGTGTGTGTGTGTGTGTGTGTGTGTGTGTGTGTGTGTGTGTGTGTGTGTGTGTGTGTGTGTGTGTGTGTGTGTGTGTGTGTGTGTGTATACATGCATACATACAAACATGCATACACACGTACATGCATGTGTGGCTTATACATAATATAAATAAAAACTAATATAATTATTTAACAAGATTTGCCATCCAAGCCAAAGGCCCAGATGGCAAGTGGACAAGGAAGCCATTGGCTTATCGAAAGTCCAACAATTTTCATCTACATGTAACCCGCCCTCCTGAGATGTGTCAACCGTGTTTTCAACATATTCATGCTGTTACAGTTACATAATCCGTAGACAATTTGTTCCATTCATTAATTCATTATACTCTAAGCAATTATATATTCTAAACGCGTAGTGGGTCGTGTCCAAAATGGCATTATTCAAACGTCGACCAATTTTGCGCCAATCCTACTTGGTCCGATTCTGATCCGATGCGGTCCAAGCCTTTCATTGACCACAACACGAAACGAACGCTGAACATAGGTTGTGGTGGTTATAATTCTTACCCGTTCTCTGGAGATAGTCACTAAGTAAATTACGCATTTGATTATTTTTTTATTTATAATTAATCGCGGTATACCATTAGTTGCCCAGGTATGCGGCATAATTACCTTGTGTATGAGTTGAGATAGAAGTGTGGGCGATAATACATTCAATTAGGTCGAAAGATGTAATTTATAAGATTTGTAAGGTCTTGATAGACTGTTCTTATACGTTTACAACGGAGATAAATATCAGTTAGTATGGTACCTGGGTTCACTTTCTGTTCAACATTTACTAAGCAGCTAAAATCTTCCATGAAATCAGGACAGTGTCTGTGTCCGTGACCAGTCACAGACACTGTCACAGACACAGTGACAGTGTCATATTAGGCATGTAGTAATGGGCGCAGTCTAGTGCTGCAGCATTGCTATTGGGCGCATATACCAAATTAGCGCAAACGCTGGCATTAGGCATCTTGTTACTAGTTGTTTGCCTTTGAGGCTTTGGTATTTTGTCATCAAATCGACGAAATAACGACAGTTTATCACCAATACACAGTTGATTTAAAACATTTCTCGCATATATATATATATATATATATATATATATATATATATATATATATATATATATATATATATATACGTATATAAGTATGTACGTATGTATGTATGTATGTATATATATTGAACATTTACAATAAAAGGTTATATAGGGCAGTATCCAGTCCATAAGATGTTCAAATCACTTTATTCTTCAGCTCCTGGCAGACCTGTCTATTCCAACACCAACTCGACTTCTCTATGCAGCCACTCTGCAATTACTGTGCAAAGACTATTCGTTCACATATCCACTATTGTCTATAGCCAGGTACTAATTTATTTAGTGAACTGGAGCACCGTGGAGTGAAAGAAATTGTCCGAGTTTCTCAACGGCAGCAAGAGGAGTCGAAACTGGGACCTCTCGATTGAGAGTCACATGTTCTAACCAGTTAAATGTCTATATTCACACTTCATTTTTGTATGTATCAACACGTTAAAAAAATTCAGGTAAATTCCACCAATATTACATACATATGTGCAGGTATGTGCAGGTTGAGTTTGGTAAATCTGCACAGGCTCAATTTCATGAAAATTTGGCACAAAGAAGTTACATAATTAAGTAAAATCCTTGTAAAAGTCAAATGGATTGGATATATAGCTGATCCATGACTCAGTATAGATATTCTGATGTTTCCCATCTTTTGTACAAATCCTGAAAAATGCACATTCCTGGTTATGGAGCTAAAACATGTTTAAAGCCCAGCATTTTCCTTGTCAAGTTACCTGGCACTGTTGGTCAGTTTGGACTCAAACATGTTTGTTGTTGTTGTAGTTAATCTATGTAGAGCACACAACTGCGAGAGAAGATGGGGAAAGAGAAAGGGGGTTTTCTCTCCCCGAAGGCCATTGCCAACCGAATCAAGTCAAAAGGACTACAGAAGCTGAGATGGTTTTGTCAGATGTGTCAGAAGCAGTGTCGAGATGAGGTAAGAAGATGAGAGAAGTGACCCTAATTCACTGTGAGATGCTTATAGTCTGAAGGATTGCAGTTTTGATGGCTAATGGCTGCGCATAGCTCAAATATTCTCAAGAGCTCTTATTTGCATGTCATTTCACAAATGTGGGCTGTATCTCATCATAAAAAAATATATGTTTCTTGTGTGTGGAACACTCCAGCAGATGATTACAATGATTTGTTTCTTCAGAGTTTATAGTTTGTAAAGTATTAAGATTTTGGTAAATGCTAATGATTATTATTATGGTGATAATTTTCATTTCAAAATTTAAGTCATACTTACAAAATGTATTTTATTTAAAAAATCTGGATAGTTAAATAAACTTGTATGCTTTAGGAGTAGAATTGACCTGTTTTGATTATTATTTGTAGAATGGATTCAAGTGCCACTTAATGTCTGAGGCTCATCAACGACAGCTGCTGTTGTTTGCTGACAACCCTGATAAATACATCGACACATATTCCCAGTAGGTTTGCTCACATAAAAAATTTGTACAATTTATTCTGTCTTTTATGATAAATTTTTTAGCACTTTATTTCTTTTTGTGACTTGCACGAGTAATGGTTTATGATATACAAAACCAGTTGTACACAGACTTACAAATTTCCGCACAGTGTATGAAGTATGATTATTGGAGTATCATAAGTTTTGACAACGCATGTAAAGCTCCATCTTTAATTAATTTTTTTGCTTGTCTTGTTTTATAATCATTTAACGAAATATCAACACATGTAGTATTCACTATGATATATGTTAGCTCATTTGTACAACTGTGTCTTTTTAGTTTTGATGAGATCATCGTGGAAATTATTAAATTATTTTTGAGTTGAAATTCACTGAAAAATGCCAAAAGTAGTATAAAGCTATTCACACTTTCACAAGTTACCCTCGCTAATGATCAAAGTTAACTCTTTCAAAAACTTTAACAAACGTTTGTACTCTTTATTAAACTGACTGTGCATATTACTTAAGCTATTTGCACATTACAGATTTGAACATAAATAGACCTGATTCGAAATGAATTGAATTGGGCTAAATGAATTGAGGAGGGAATTAAAAATAAAATGGATTAATACTACCCACTTATTGAACTATACCAATACATTGCATATTGCTACCTTCCTGGAATTAAGTCATTGACATTGTGGAATCTTTCAGAGACTTTGAAGATGCGTTTCTTGAGTTGATACGTCGGCGATTTGGAACAAAGCGAGTGGGTGCCAACATCGTGTATCAAGAATACATAGCAGACAAGGAACATACGCATATGAATGCCACGCAATGGGAAACCCTTACAGAGTTCATCAAATGGCTTGGCCGGGAAGGTAACTTCTCATTCAGTGGGATGTTTCCCAGGTTTATGAGTGCAACTAAATCTGGCATAATCTTGTAGGGTTGACTGCAGATTAAAGTATATACTTAGATCAGTGGACAGCCGTCAACATGATTTTTCAGCTAAAAGATACCAACTGGGGTCATTTAAGGACTTCTCCTGCAGTCCAGGATTTAAAATTTTATGTAAAATAAATTTTTTTATAAAACTAAACCATAAGTTATCATGCTGAATAACATGCCAAATAATATGAGGTGGCATTCAGTTTTTAGGGGTACCTACGCCCCCAGTAAGGGCCACTAATCTTCAGTAAAAACCTGCACAAAAACACCAATATATGTGCTTGTTGCAGGCCAGTGTGTAATCACCTACCAATGTGTTACACACCAACTTGTTTGTTGCAGGCAAGTGTGTAGTTGACTACTGATGTGTTACACACCAACTCATTTGTTGCAGAAAAGTGTGTAGTTGACTACTGATGTGTTATACACCAGCTGGGGTTTTGCAGGCAAGGCAGTGGTTGATCAGACAGAGAAAGGGTGGTTCATCCAGTACATTGACCGGGATCCAGAGGCGATACGGAAACAAGAAGCGGCGCATCGCAAGGAGAAGATGGACCTGGATGACGAGGAGAAGGCTGCCAGGTTTATCCAGAAGCAGATCGAGCGGATGTCAGCGCAGACCAAGGACAACAGTGTCCAGTACACGGAGCTCCAGAGACAGAACGAGGACGAGAAGGTGACCTTTAGTCTTGGGTCGGCCCCATCTACTGCGGCACCAAAGTGAGTAGGAAGTTACGTTGTTGTTGTTGTCATGATGGCTGTGTTGTTGTTCTATTGTTTTTATAGCATTGTTGTCATTTGATGATTCGGTTGTTCTTTTGACAGTACTGTTGTTGGGTTATGACGTGATTAATTGGTCGCAAATATGTTGACACAATTTAATTAATAAAGTTAATTATGCCATCAAATGCTTTCAAGAATATTATTGCCAGTCTTATAACTTCCCTTTTTTCTGGTTAGTTAAAACACAATTGGCTTATTTATTGTACGTTTTACAGAAACTTAGATGCAGATGCCATTTTTGAAATTTGGGCAATTTCATTTAACCCACTTTGCCCATGTCTTTCAGAAGAAACACTAAAAGTCGTTGGTCCCTTCCTCCTGGTGCCTATACCAGCGGAAGTAAAAGATCCGACATAGAGACATGGAAAAAACCTGTTGTGAACTTGCAGAGCTGGTGTTCTCTAAACTACTGTTGGAGTCAAAAACCTGACACAAAGACTGCCAATTGTAGAAATGCAGCTTATATATCTACGGCTGTGGTGTTCATTGTGGTTACTTATACTTCTATGGCTGTGGTGTTCATTGTGGTTACTTATACTTCCATGGCTGTGGTGTTCATTGTGGTTACTTATATTTCTACGGCTGTGGTGTTCATTGTGGTTACTTATACTTCTATGGTTGTGGTGTTCATTGTGGTTACTTATACTTCCATGGCTGTGGTGTTCATTGTGGTTACTTATACTTCTATGGCTGTGGTGTTCATTGTGGTTACTTATATTTCTACGGCTGTGGTGTTCATTGTGGTTACTTATACTTCTATGGCTGTGGTGTTCATTGTGGTTACTTATACTTCCATGGCTGTGGTGTTCATTGTGGTTACTTATACTTCTATGGCTGTGGTGGTCATTGTGGTTACTTATACTTCTACGGCTGTGGTGGTCATTGTGGTTACTTATACTTCTACCACTGTGGTGTTCATTGTGGTTACTTATACTTCCAAGGCTGTGGTGGTCATTGTGGATACTTATACTTCTATTGCTGTGGTGTTCATTGTGGTTACTTATACTTCCATGGCTGTGGTGTTCATTGTGGTTACTTATACTTCTATGGCTGTGGTGTTCATTGTGGTTACTTATACTTCTATGGTTGTGGTGTTCATTGTGGTTACTTATACTTCTACGGCTGTGGTGTTCATTGTGGTTTCTTATACTTCTACGGCTGTGGTGTTCATTGTGGTTACTTATACTTCTACGGCTGTGGTGGTCATTGTGGTTACTTATACTTCTACCACTGTGGTGTTCATTGTGGTTACTTATACTTCCAAGGCTGTGGTGGTCATTGTGGATACTTATACTTCTATGGCTGTGGTGTTCATTGTGGTTACTTATACTTCCATGGCTGTGGTGTTCATTGTGGTTACTTATACTTCTTTGGCTGTGGTGTTCATTGTGGTTACTTATACTTCTACGGCTGTGGTGTTCATTGTGGTTACTTAAACTTCTACGGCTGTGGTGTTCATTGTGGTTACTTTCTGAATTATACAGATTATTCTAGGGTTTTTAGTCATTTGTTTTCTAAATTCTACATTCAAAAACTGATGGACTAGCTTCCATCTTGACATCAAGTCATCTAACAACAAGTTTTTGTTTGTTTTCTCTCTTTAAGTTGGCATGAATCGTGTTGATTGTTCCGACAGAGTAGCAACAGGAACCAGTGGCCTCAATCTGGCCATGAAGCGCAAGTCGCCAGCTGATGAGGACGAGGGCAAGACAAAGAAACCTACCTCAGCATCATCCAAGACGAAACAGCCAAAGCAGAAGACGTCAGTTCTTGAAGAAATAATGCAGGTTAGGGGAGTTGGCCATGTATGTAGTGCATTGTCAGTACAGTATAAATCAGGGTCCGTACTGAGCTTTGAAAGTCTTGAAAAGCCTTTCATTTAATTTCAAAGCTCAGAAATCCTTGAATTTTGACAAGCAATCTTGAAAAAAAATTTATAATCAATTATTTTGACTAGCAGCCATTGGCAGATGCCAAGTTGCATGCCAACGTCGTGCTCAGCAACGTAAAAATAACTAGTGTTCATGAAAAAAATCAATAATATGAAGTGACAAAACGGCATCGCTGATATCGTCATTCTTTGGGAATGCTGTCATTGTTCTGCTGACTTCAGACTGTTAGTTGTTTTGTGTGATTGCATACCATAATAAACTATTAAATACAGCTTTTATATTTCTTCTAAAAAAAAAGTCTTGAAAAGGCCTTGAATTTTATATTTCCCTTACTGTACGAGCTCTGATTATTTAATGCAACATGCATTTGTTAGTGCAGTGTCGACAGTGTTGTTGCCAACTCTTGGGTAAGTAATTAGGTTATGGTTTATAGGTGTAGAGCTGATCCATCTGATCACAAAACAAGGCCTTCCTGTAAGTTACCGACCAATATGTTATTAATCATGTTCACTCACAGCAAATGTAGAAAGTCGACATCGTCATTCATTAATCACAAGTGTTTCCTTGCAAATAACTTTTCCAACCATTTTTGTGCATTCAGTCAACAAAATACATAAGCATTTACTATATTGTTACAAGAATATATTGCATGTATTATTGAAGGTATCACATTTTGTGAGTGACTTAAATGAATGCTAACCTGATATACCTGTATGTTTGAGGTGGAGGAAGCAAAGAAAGAGATGAAGAACCGAAAAGACTTCTGGCTCCACACGAACATCGTCGTCAAGATCATTACCAAGAAACTTGGAGAGAAATACTACAAGAAGAAGGCCGTTGTCAAGGTGCTTTTAAAGAATTCTCGTATTTCTAGTAGTAACAACATGTGGTATTCAGCCTGCAGTGATGAATGAGAAATTGCTAACCTAGTGCCATGTCAGTGCATGTGTATGTGTGCGTGCATCTATGCACAAAGTGTCACGATCTAGTTGTTGAAGAAAACAAATGTCATAGGCAAAAACTACATTCCTACATTTCCAGTGGGACTGCCAAATGTTCGGAAAGAGTCGAAGGGGCGTCTTCCTCGAAACGGTGGGAGGATGAAAGTTGTGACCAGGGTGAGAAACCCGACTATAAAAATGAAATACTTGTCTGATGTGATATTTGATATAGCGATTACCTTTCAAAAACTGTTGTGGTATTTGTTCCGAATATTTTTGCCCAGTCACTTGGGCTTCATCAGCAGACTTGCATCGCTACTGGCACGTCACATGACCTGTCCATCAACGAAGGCCGAATGAGTCAGACGGGATATTCAGAATGAATACCAACAGTTTCTTGAGAGGTGATCACCATGTCAAATGTCACATTCCAAGAAACTGGAGTGTCCATCCATTCAAGTAGTTTGATGTGTGCCTCGAATGTTTCCAGGTGGTCGAGCAGTTGTACGTGGCTGTTGTGAAGGTGGTGGATAGTGGGGACAAGCTGAGGGTTGACCAGGCACACCTGGAGACCGTCATTCCAGCTATTGGTCAGTCTCTGCAATGTCCAGCACACATCCATTCAAACAGGCAGGATGCATAATTAGTGACATCGATTTTGAATTAATTTTATAATTGCCTCCGCAATTCATTTAGTGAGACTGGTTTGTTGATGTTCAAATTTGTCGTGTGTGGATAGTTTAGTAATATGCACAGAATTTCAAAGAATTAACTTGGATTGTTAGATCGGATAACTTGCAAAAGTGAATAGAGATTACAAAAAGTGTGTTGTTGCCTTTATCCACAGAGTTTCAGTTTGACCGAATCAAAATGCATTTAATATTTTTCTGATGAATTAATTAAAACTGACACATTTGCACAAACAAACTGACATGTCATAGTGGATACTAGATAGGTTCGAATTTATTGTGAAAACAAGATGAGCGTACAAATTGCGGAGCCCATCGCTAACTAGGTTAATTTATTTTCAGATCTGTAATGTGAGAATAGTTTCGGTAAAATGCATACTCAGTTTAATAAGACAGTGCACATTTTTATTAAAATCCTCGTAAGAATTAACTTTGATTGTTAGATCTGGTAACTTGCAAAAGTGTGAGTAACCTTATGTCATAGTTCATGGAGCCAGACCACTTTGTCAATTTCCACGAATTCTGGAATAAGCCTAGCTGGTTTAACAAAACAGTGCATACTTTTTTGTTTACAAAAATAATTTAATAGTTGATGACAAACGAGCTACCACACCTTAATTGATGTTAGATTTTTTTTTTTGTCAAATGATGTCTGATATGAGACGAATAAAAAACCGAATTGCAGATGCAACTTTAACAAAGCCTGTGATGTTGGTAATGAACAGAGATTCGTGTGTCGCAGGTAAGCATGTCCTGGTTGTGAACGGAGCGTACCGCGGCTCTGAGGCAGTGCTGACGGTAGTCGATGAGAAAAACTTCTGCTGTTCTATCAAGATAGAAACTGTAAGTAAGATACACACATAGAAGATACACATATACAAGATACACACATATACAAGATGCACACACACATACAAGATGCACACACACATACAAGATGCACACACACATAAGATGCACACACAGTGTGTGCATCTTGTATGTGTGTGTGTGCGCATCTTTTATGTGTGAATCTTGTGTGTGCCACACACGCAAGATGCGCGTGCACACACACACACAAGATGCACGCACATACACACACTCACACACACACACACACACACACACACACAAGATGCACGCACATACACACACTCACACACACAAGATGCGCGCACACAAACATACACACACACACTCACTCACACAAGATGCGTGCACATACACACGCTCACTCACACACACACAAGATGCGTGCACACACAAACACAAACATACACACACACACACTCACTCACACACACACACACACACACACAACAGCACTAAACAAATAAGATAGGCAGGACTTCATTCATGTTCATTATAGACTATTGCCTGCATCATTCACTGTAGCAATTTTTACACTGTCAGTTAAGATTGATGTGATAATCATAATTAAACTACAATAATTATTACTGTTGTAACATCAGAGCTGAGCCAATTCATTAGATGAAATGTGGAAATTGACGGCCAATTATAGAGAGCTAATAGTGCTGGAAGTTCCATTCCGGGGGGGGGGCATGTAAATCTTTGCAAACTAGTCTACGCAGACCTGTCATTTTGATTCTTGATACAGAAATGTAGTATATAAGTTAAATGGCTTTAAAAAGAAAGAAAAGATACGTTCACAACTAATATGCTGTTGCATTGAAATATTACCACAGAGATGCCAAGATATGGTCTTCAGTGGTAAACTTCTAGGAAACAGCAATATTGTTACACGTCTGTGGAAACAGAAAAATATCTGTGTTGGAATGAGTGATTGGTTCTTGTGTCGGGATGAGTGATTGGACATAGGACGTGTTGGACAGAAGGTACCCAGTTGATTGTACTGTGTGTATACCATTCACTGTACATGTTCCAGGGCCCGCTCACAGGGAGAGTCCTACACGAGGTACAGTACGAAGACATCAGCAAATTAGCATGAATTGAACACTGAGTCAGCCATTTGGCTACATCACTGGACCACCCAGTCTGCTTCACGAATGGACCACCCACTCTGCTGCACGAATGGACCACCCAGTCTGCTGCACGAATGGACCACCCAGTCAACCATATATAGATCTTGTGTAACAACTCGACAAGTAATAACAGTCTGCATTTATTAGATCCATGTATTGTTAAATGACTGGGTATAAATACATATGTACAGTACTGCAGTTTTAGTGAAAACGATGACACTGCACTGGTGTTTTATGTGACGCATATATAAAGTTAAATATTTACACATAAACCAAGTACATGTAATAAGACAGTAAACTACTTTATGTAGGCATGGTGTCAATAATTCATTCAAATGTATATATATATGTGATGTATTGTAAAGCACTAAGTTTTCAAGTAAAGCACCAAGTTTTCACATTTTATGATCGTTGTGATGTTCTCCCATATAAATCAATTCATCTGCGTCTTGCATAGAAAACTGACAGCGTCATTAAATATACAATGAATTTATGATACAATAATACCATCAATGGTTGTGATTCGAAATCATCACAATATTTCACATTTTGCTGGTCCATGACAATTTCCTCCCCCAAAATTTGGGAGTAGCATGCCATGAAACTACTGTGTATTACAAAAAACATAAGCTCACAGATGACACTAGATACCAGAAAATTAATCAAATAAGCTCCGTCAATTTAATATGAACAAATGAGGAATTCTCATGAATTATTTGTCACAACATTGTCTTCCTGGCAAAACTTATTTTAACAGATTAAGCGCATCCTAGTCTGCTCACATTTGATATTCTATTGTGCACCTTTAAAAAAAAAAATTTAAGAAAACCATGAACATGAAAAACGTTCCTCGGAGAGAATATTTTAGAGTTCTATTTGCATACAGGCCAATGGTACAATCTACGTTTCACTCGAGCTAAAAGGAATGGACTGTCACTGGTTAACTGTTTTATGGAACATTGCTACACTGAATTTATTAGTAACACTTAATTGAAAAAACATGATCTGAATGAATTAAAATATGTTACTTTAGCATCATATTGCTTGACTTCTTTACTGCATTAATAATTTATTGGTCTGTCAAATTCCTGTAATACACAATTTATGATGGTAAATACACTGCACCGGTAAAGATGAAGTGTGGCACTGTTAATTTAGATGTACTTTGAGACTGAAAAAATTCAGGGGATTTTGGCATTTTAGTAATTGCTAGTTCTGTATAAGTTAACCATTGACAATCCTGCACAAGTGTCTTAAGGTTATCATAAGATGTCTTAAGGTTATCATAAGATGGCACTCTTGGTAAGAAGCATTTAGTCTACGGTCACCTGTGTCAAACAAACCAGCTACCATTCTGTGGACTGAGAACTTCTGTGAAAATACTATAAAGAAGTAAAACCTAAACTTTTTATGATCTACAGCAAGAAAAACAATATAATCATCAAATGCAGTACAGTATTAGGGATCCATGCAGAACCCAATTTAATTCCTGAACATCTCTTACCAGGACCCGTGGCCTATCCATAAAGACAAATAGTTGTCCTTTGAATAGACCTAAATGCTGTGTGCTAGTACTAAACTTGCATAAGAAGTGAAAACAGCATAAATAAACGTAATTATAACGGCTGTGCACCCAAAAACCGCTCACAAGTGATACCCTGACGACAGATCACTGCGGACCAGGATAAATCAGTTTTAATCACTACACGGAATGCATCTGGTGAAGTCTGCAGGACGCGATCCAACATGACACTAACCTGTCTGGGTACACAACAAAAACGAAAAATTTCTGGAAACGTTTCAACGAAATGAGAAAGCAAGCCAACAGAAATCACGAAAGCAAATTCTGACGATGCGAAATAATGCATATACACAACGCAGCCCACTCACTAATGCTGTGATAGATTTAGTTGATAGTTTGACAGCACTAGCACAATATGAAACACCATCGCATTTGACGTGATGGGTAGCCTTTGTCAAGGAATATATAGCTGCAGGCATTACACTGCAAGACTTACAAAATGGAGTCACAATTGTAGAAGGACAAGTTAATGGTCACAATGCCATTCAATTGATGCACATGACTTTATGTAACATGACTTCGGTCATGATTCTATCTGTACAACATCAGCCCTAGTGACATGATTCTGTGAATCCAGTACAGAACCATAACACTACCTACCTAGTTGATACAATTCCGTCAACGGTAGAATAGAACTGTTAACTGGCTCAGTTGAAGCAGTGCAGTGACTGCTGTCATGTTGATATCTTAATTTACAATCCATATATCAGGTTCGTTGTCTGCAAGTAGCAGATTTCTTCACTCATGTCAACTGATATCTGTTCACATTATACACAATTTATTATACACATCCATCAATATTATACACATCTGTCCAAGATAGTACATCGTTCAATGAACGTAAATTTTACAAGAAACATGGCACTTTGTTGTCACTCGATCAAGTCTTGTTACAAACTCACGTGAGCAATTTAAGATGATGGAACCTCTGTGTAACAGTTCCATATCATAATCCTGCTACTGCAGAAATGTAGTAAAACAACTAATTTATAGCATTACCCATTGTTTGAAGACGGTCGATTCATGGATTATTTACTAGTTGTCTTTCGTCTTTTCCATAAACTATTTCTACAATTCTTTGGTGAGGTTTGTCAACTCAGACTTCTTTTACGTTCAGTCCATCGTCCGGCTGCATCTCCCACAATTCATAGTCCTCCTCCTCCTCCTGCTGTTGTAACTTCACTTCAGCGATTGGGTTGCGACTCAACACTAGCTCTACCTGGTTGCCAGCATTTGCAATCAGTGGCACCACCTGGCGGCAGTCGAGATCCTTCGTGCGAACATCGTTCACCTACGAACAAATGACCTTCGGAGTTTAATCAATGCAAGGAACACAATAAAAGTTAATTAATACATTTGTATTATCTAATGAGGTGATAAGCTGCATGGTCTAAGCCATACCACAGACAGTTCTGTAGCTTATTCCTCCTTTGACCAAAATTAAACTGGTCTTAAAAGTTGCTATTATACAAGATAAGATTTTTTTAAAGATTTGATGCCAGTAACCCCCTGTACCTACCCTTTCACGTTTAGGCTATATAAAAAATTTCATATAAAAGCAACCAGAAATGTTCTTATCCCCCTCTGATTTTTACAAAAATTTTGCACACGTATTAAACCTGTTGTGATACCAACTCAAGCCAAATTTCAGATCTTTTTTTTCAGATTTCAGAAAGTAAAACCATAGCTTTAAAGAGAAAGTGAAACCTCAGCCTACCTGGAGGAGTCGGTCGTACTGGTTGAGCACCCCTGACTGGTCAGCAGGCCCCCCGGGGCGTATCGCACTTAGGAAGACGCCCTTTTCATAAATGCCGTCAGACACACCAAAGCCAAAGTCATCGAGACTGCTGTATTTGCGGAGCACGACACGGAAGAGTTCAACAGGTGTAGGAGTGAAGATATTCTGCAACTGCTCTTCCACCTCCCTCAGGTGCAACTCGGCACCAGCCGACTTTCCCGGCACGTCGCCGAAGTCATCGAGGTCTGGCGAGCTTGCGCCAGACAGACACCCGTTCTGCCGAAGTGCCCTCTCGCCGTTATCATAGGCGAGATTCAACGCAGATTCATCGAGTTCGTACAAGACACTGTTGGCGTTGTCATCTAATTGCGCAGGGTTAATCACATGGCCCTCGCTCGAGATGCCGGCAGTTGCGGGCTTCTGGGTGCTGCCCTCTGGTGGTGGCTTTCCTGCGGTGGCAGCGGCGGCACGGTTGATCGAACCGAGCTGGTCGAGTTCATAGAGGCGTGTTGACCACTCATCCGGGTCATTGCTGCTTGAGAAACTAAGAGGCACTGATGGACTGCAGGTGGCGCCACTGCTGTGGCTCCAGTCGTCCTCATTGATGTGAAGTTCGCCATCTCCCATGTCCAAGTATGGCTTTTCCCGTCTCCAACCACCATTGCTGCCACCCGACGGCCCGTAGCAATGTATTGTGGGTAACAGTGGTTCCTCCTTGCCACTACTGCTGCTGCCAGAACCTACGAAACACAGCAACAAATCAAATAGTTTAAAATCAAACGGTCTACTCAATCCATGACAGAAGGAAAACAAAATTGAGGACCAGTATCGATCCCAGCCGTACCCCAGACTACTGGGATAAAGAGGGGAGCAACAGTTACAACAGTGTCAATGTGTGAATAAATCTGTGGACAGGAGAGATTCCTCACTTGTGGAAGTATCTGCCCATTTCCATCAAGTCTAGTAAGACACTGTCAGCTAGCATAAAAGAATCAGCATAAACTTATCTGACTGAACAGATTACAATCACTGTATTCGACCTATTAAGCATATATGCCCTAATTAGCATACACCCCCTTTTTCAATCAGTAAGATCCATAATTAGTGCAATATGACTAGTGTGGAACAACTCAAAGTGCTGCCATCTGGTGTTAAACAGTTAGCACCACTTTTCAGTTGTTCTACACTAGTCACCAAATGACACTAGTGTTAAATATTAACCTTATTGTGAAGAAAGAAAATTTTGGTGTACGCCTATTAGAACAGATTCATTGACATTTTTTAATGGCCCAATTTTTTTCAAGCGTACTGTAGGCTTATTAAGTGGAACATGGTATCTGTATTAAGTGGAACATGGTATCTGTATTAAGTGGAACATGGTATCTGTATTAAGTGGAACATGGTATCTGTATCATAATACAATGCAGCGTATCTTGTTAAAAGGAATTTCATTGTGTACCAGACATACCTTCATTGTGTGTGTCTGCACGCTTGGCCTTAATGACCGCCCTGCCATTGGCTGCATTATTGCTGTCCAGTCCAGAACTATCCCACGACTCCAATGCACTGTCCACACTCTAGTAAAAAATAAAGTAAAGAAGTGCCCATTTTCTGTGTATTATGACATTGGAGCAATTTTCGCATAAGAAACAGCTCCATTAAAACTGCTTCCTCAACTGATTTAGCACATTGCAAATCCGATTCAATTGTGTAAAATCTGTAGTGTGTGAATAGTTTATGTAACATCCGCAGTCGATTTAATAAAAAAATACCTATTTTTGTTCAAATCATCGAAAAAATTTACTTTAGTCATTAGATATGGTAAGGATCGAAATAGTGGACATCCAAAATGGTAAACACTATGTTGGTCAATGCTGATCATGGGCATGATTTCCGTCCTCTCGCCGATCACATGACAAAGTTACGAAATTTCTCCAATGAAGAAAATCGTGATTTTTCAGCAATTCTATTTTCACTTCAGTTAATGCTTCAACAAGCACTAACTAATTTAATAGTTTGTCTGATGATTTGTCAAAAGCTACATAAAAAAGTTGCACAAACGAGCTAACATGTTGCAGTGGATGCTAGGTAGGTTTGGTTTTTGCAAAATGAATTTGAAATGAGACTAGCAATACAACCAAACTGATTAAGCACCTTTTAGCTATCAACATCAATAATATGTAATACCACTAATACAGAGATATGTGCAACATGCTGATTAACATTCTATCATCAAGGAATAAATATGTGTGATCGATTTTGACAGAACTCGGGACCAGGACTGAAAGTCATGGTTTAAAAATATAACATTTATTAGGTTTTTTATTTTAATAATTTGGGAAAATCCACAAATCTGGATCTATCTTCAACAAAACTATGTCTCAATTTGACTCTGTGAATCGGTTGAAACTTCCTGTTGAAAACCTACTGCATTCTGAATATTAACCACTCCATTGTCACAATATCTCACTAACATTTCATTAGTATATTCTGTACAGGGGGTGGCTTTTAATGACATGAGCCTTTTATAATTAACTAATTTATTTATCTATTAACATATTTTAACTGATTCCAAGCATATTTTAACATTGACATATCTAATTAACTGAATTATTAGTGGTGTGATTCGCATACAAATGACATAAGCGAAACCTAAAAAATGCTATTTATATTTAATGTTAATATAATGGACACTTTTATTGCAATGCCAAATACTTACATCATGGGCTTTTCCAGCAACCCCATTTTTGCTTTCTGCAAAAGAAAAATATAATGGATGCAATTCAATGAATATTGCAAATAATATCAATTTGACTCAATACTTATGGTTAGCCGGGGGGGGGGGGGTGTTTCAGTGATTCATTGGAAATTGTTCTGTTCAACCAACCGTGCCAGGTGATAGTACAAAGAATATGCGTGCTGTGACAGACATCAAACTGGTCTAGAACTGCCTTTGGAGCTGCCCGACTGATACGGTTGTATAGCATCAGTATAACTATCTCCATAAATCTCATTAATACTGGATTGTCAACTGCTATCTGATGAGGGCCAAACAATGATAACATTGTTGATATCTCAATCAGCCAATGGCTTCCTTGTCCACTTGGCATCTGGAACTTGTTGGTTTGGGTGGCAATCTCTGGTAATTTAATTTCCTTTATGATGAGTATAGTTTTACGTTGCCAGGTGGGGTACATAAAACATATACCTACTTGGAGGCCCGGTGGGGCGTGTAATCTTGAGGGTAACGGCCGCACTGGTTAACTGTAACATGCGGATAGCTTCAGACAGGGGGCACCCCTGCAGTGTTTCGCCATTAATCGCCAGAATGCGATCTCCTACGTGGAGAGCTCCCGTTCTGAAAGATGCCAACACCGAACATTGTTACCCTATTACACCATCAGTTGTAATACTTTACATGGATACACAATACATTACATCCAGAAGTGTAATTCTTACACAAGCATGTGACATACATACATACAGCGTAAAATATATACATATCATATATGAAATGGAAAACATAATATGAGATATTGCAAGTTATTTGCAACACGGAATGACGCAGATGGAACTTTGCTACACAATTATATCCTTAGTGTTACATGAACTAGAGTTGAGTTTCATAATGTTGTCAGTACTCCCTAAAAAACGGATCAAAGCAACACACCATTTTTTTAGCTACATTGTTGCAGCTATTGGAGATCGCACATTTTTTTTCATGTCTTAAATTAATCTTAATAAAGTATTACATTTTTCCTCAATGTACGTGACATTTTTAATGCACTTACTTTTCAGCAAGTCCTCCCTTAGTAAGACCTGATATAAATATGGGATCAAATGGGTCCTCGGTCCCAGAGACCGTGATGCCCAGCGGACCGCCTTGCTTAGGCAGCTCTACTGTGTACGTGATGGCTGCAGCCGCATCTTGTTCCTCTGTCACATAATATGACACGTCAATCACAGTTATCATAATATGACATGTCAATCACAGCCCTCATAATCAATCACAGCTCTCATAAGCTGTCTTCAGACAGAGTTATATTGAATGTCTTAGATGGGACAAACTAGTTCAACAACATTTAAACATCTTGATTGGATCTTTTTCACATTTTCATGTGCTTTTATTCACGACACATCATTTGAATTAAACTTACCAGTACTCATTGACTAGTTCCATTTAGGGATGGCAATATTAACAGAGAAGACTTTCAACATTCAACAGTTGACTTACTTTACTGTCCACTGTTATGTCTGATAGCATATTAAACTGATTTACTAACATCTCAACATACAGCTGCCCAACAATTCCTTCATCAAACACAGCTGGCCATGAGAGGTTATTCCTGAGGACCACTTTTGGAAGGAACTCCCAGGGAAATAGCTACCATCCAGGACAGAGAACATTTAAGAAGAAAGTCAATGCCAGCCAATAATCAGCACCCACCCCCAAAGTGGCGAGGGACAGTTGATAAGCCAATGAACAAAGAAACGTAGAAAAACCACTGAATGACAAAATTCCAGAGTGCTATTGTCACCTGAGAATGTGTCGTCTTTGCGTATCTTGAGCTTGACCACGCTCTCAGCCTGCTGGAGCAGGCTAGCCGCCTCCTCGATGCTACACGTGTCCGTGCGCATGTTGTCTATTGCCAAGAGGTGGTCACCTGCATGAATCGTCCCTGTCCTACAAACAAAACATGTTGTCTATTGCCAAGAGGTGGTCACCTGCATGAATCGTCCCTGTCCTACAAACAAAACATGTTGTCTATTGCCAAGAGGTGGTCACCGCATGAATCGTCCCTGTCCTACAAACAAAACATGCAGCTAAACAGTCACGTTGATCGACACATAACATGTTAGCTTCATTAAGATATGTCTATCACCACAGATGATGTTAAAAATAAACAAAACTAGACTTGCTTTATGAAAAAACATCTTCCTTTCTTTGCTTAATTGCAGCTGGAATTAAATAACTGAAATAAATCACAAATCACAAATTTATACGCAACTACTGACAAAAGATGTTTTGTAGCACATATTGCTGTGACTGGTGTATTAATCTTCAGAATGAGAGGCTGAATGAAATATTTTGACTATATGAAGTTTTACAGATCAGCTAGTGCAGTTTGTTGTACTGCATAACCTTTGTGGCATGCCAAGAATTTTACTTGCAACAGACCCATATTCAATAGTAGCATTCATTAATCATAAGTATTTACTTCAAAACAACCTTTTCAACCACTTTGTTGCAATAAATAAAATAGGAAATAGCTCTTTAATATAATCAACTTGTTATATGTGCCTAGATTTTTAATGTTGCATGTTTTCTGTAGTTTTTTTATACATGGATTAGTGATGATCCAGTATGTGCTGTGACATCTACTAGCTATATGCTGTCTACTTGTAGCTATGTTCTGTCTACTAGCTGTAGCTATGTGCTGTCTACTGGCTATAGCTGAAATGTCTACTAGCTGTTGCTATGTGACATCTATTAGCCGTAGCTATGTGACATCTACTAGCTGTTACTATGTGACATCTACTAGCTGTTGCTATGTGACATCTGAAGAAGTATTCTCAACGCTCTTTTAGGGCCAACCGAGAAGGAATTGGGCGTGCAGTTTTAACGCAGCTAATATCACTGAAGTTGACTGAATCTGAAGAAATATTCTCATCTATTAGCTGTAGCTATGTGACATCTACTTGCTGTTTACTAGATATGTGTTATGTGACGTCTACTAGCTATGTGCAAAGTACTGCATGATGTCTACTAGCTGTGCTGTGTGATGTCTACTAGCTGTGCTGTGTGACGTCTACTAGCTATTTGCTATGTGACGTCTACTAGCTATTTGCTATGTGACGTCTACTAGCTATTTGCTATGTGACGTTTACTAGCTATTTGCTATGTGACGTCTACTAGCTATTTGCTGTGACCTATACTAGCTATGTTCTATGTGACGTCTACTAGCTATTTGCTGTGTGACCTATACTAGCTATTTTCTATGTGATGTCTACTAGCTATTTGCTATGTGACGTCTACTAGCTATTTGCTATGTGATGTCTACTAACTATTTGCTATGTGACGTCCACTAGCTATTTGCTATGTGACGTCCACTAGCTATTTGCTGTGATGTCTACTAGCTGTACCTGTAGGCAACACTGCCCTTCTTGATGTCAGAGATGACCAGGTGGTCTCCTGACTTCCTCTTTGTAGGCGCTACAACATACCAATCAACATGGAGTACATATCATCTAAGTATACTCAACAGTGTCCAGCATTGATTTTCATGGGAAATTGGTGGGACCACCAGACTCCCACTCTGCTCACATTTGGGAGTCTGCAGACAAATTTGGGAGTCCATACTTTTTCAACAACCTAGTCCACCATGTGGCGCCACGGTTGTATCAACTTCCTGGCCTGTAATCTAAGATGGCTCAGGCCATATTGGGTCGCATACGCCATGCTCACGGGTATTTTCAAACAAACAGACGTGATTATGAATTCTCAGTACAGCCTGGAGCCGATTCAAGATAGCAGCCGTACACGCACGTTGACAGACGGTTAAAACTGGCGAGTTTAACACCGGATTTATCGTCTTCTAAAGTAGGGATTCCCATGCACTCCTACCAAGGGCTGCATAAGTAGTCACATCAACAGGACTGGAACACAAACATTAGATAAACCTACCATTTACCCCCTATAAATCATGCATATTTTTCAACACTGCTTCCCTTCCAACCTTCACTGGTCAACAACTTTCAACTGTAACTTTGTAATTTATTATAGAAATGAAGAAAGTAAGAACAAGCCTGAACTCACCACTGATGGTGATACCAAGAGTTGAGCATCTCTTGGCGAGCTTCACTGTGAACGTCCCTGTGGTCGTTACGACTGACTCTGTCAAGAAACAAGCACGGCAGTGTACAGGATTTGTGCAGTTTTGTGCTGATCATATTTAAGACCTTTTTAACCCAAATATAAAAAATTAAGACTTTTTATCCATGAAAAATTAAATATAAAATAACATTTTGTTCAAACACCTTCTAGAAATCATTTATTTATTTTATGATCAAACTGTTGAATCACAGCCTAGGGCCTAAGCTAAATTATGTGAAATCAAACTGAGATCTTTCTTTGAAAATTCCCATTTAAAAACTTTTCAGGGCTTTATAAGACTCGACACACACCCTGGCGTATATATTTTATTTTAATCTACTACAGAAATCATTTAGTGAACGGACAATTGTGTACAACTTTTTGAAGTTCTCACTATGAATAATTAGATTGTCAACACTTGTTCTTAATAGACATGTATGTGGTCCAAATCATAAAAAAGGGATGAGGTGAAAACATGTCATTCCAGCACAATGGAGCTTAAGCAACTGGTCATAACAGAAGTAAAACTGAAGGGTTATCAGGCGAATCCACTTGTAATGATAAATTAATTTAATGCAAAAGAAAACACTCTAATTTATGACCTCAACAGTTGTATTTACAAGACAGTGATGGTATAATTTCTGATACAATTGTAAATACATGTATTATTATTATAATTAGACACATACCAGCAACAGCAAACTCGATATGTAGGGTGACCTTCGGGCTGGAATTATGCAGCATTTGGTTGATCTCGTTGAGCGATCGCCCGTCCAGGAAGTGACCATTGACGGCTACTAGGCGGTCACCTTCCTGTATGACCGCTGACCTGTTTGGTGCAGAACAACAACTACTGAATGACGCATCCAACAGGATTAGATTGACTACAATAATAACTTGCTATATTTTCCTGTAAACTCAATATGCCCACTGTTTCCATGTTTCTCTGACAGGTAGAAAAGCATGTCGGGTGAACAACAAACACATCAGGAAATACCTCTAAATAACTACTTTTGTGGTAGTCAATCAGAGTCAATTCTTTCGATGATTTTAACAAAAGTATATATGTTTCTATTAAACCGACTGGATGTAGTACTTAAACTGTTCACGCTACAGATTTGTACATTAACCAACTCAATGGAGGAGGGAATTTTATTAAAAGCTCTGCATTCTTTATATAAAATGCATAAAATAAAAATTATGCATATATTCTATATATAAACATACATTGAATAATGGGCTAAAAGTTGCAATGGAGATACATAAAAAAACGATGGGTTAAACCAAATGAGAAGGGAGCTTTAGAGCTCTGCATGAAAACATAAAAATTATGCATAAAAAATGGGCTAAAAGTCGCAGCGGAGATACACGACAAAGGACCAACCGTTGTGCAGCACTGTTGGGCTCTACTTGGGTTATGACCGGTGGCTCAGAGAGGACCTCAGTGGGGAAGACACCCGCCCCGAGGGTGAAGCCATAGCCGTGGTGGTCAGCCACCAGGAGGACCTCGACCACCTCTGTGTGGTACAGCTGCAGGGCCAGACTCGTGGGAAGGGTCGAGTAGGTCGCAGTGGAGGCCAGAGTGGAGGCCAGTGATGCTGCAACACACGGGGCGATTACATTAATGTGATCATTATTTTCTTAACAAGATTCAACATGTATTTTAGCTATTTATTTGATATCATTTTCTTTTAAAAATTATTAATCTTATACTATATTTATTTTAATATATCTTAAAACTATGTATAGTTATAATTCTTATATTTGCATTTATGTTTTTACAATGACTGTCCTTTTATTAATGCTACTTCAAGAACTCTAGTTGTACCTTTTTTAAGTTTGAAAAAATACTTCTATCAATATCTTTATAACCACTCAATATTTTCTAAACTTTAATTGACTGAACATTTATTACAGCTATGATTATTTGTCAAAGTCTCAATTATAATTGTGATTATGTTACGAAACAAAGTAATCAAATATAATGGTAATGCCTTATATAATTTGCAATATGAACACAGTAGAAAATCAAATAATCTTAAAGGTATATAATATGAATTGGTTAGTAAAAAGGGGATCATGCCTGAATTATGAACTTGTATATTACAATTTCAACAAAACTACTCAATATGTAGACAATATCTTAAAGCTATAAGCAACACGACTGAGTTACTAAAACTTAAACTCACGCAAAGCTTAATAACAAATCCTGGTAATTAACAATCTTTGAGCTACCCCAATAACTAAAACTGTGGACATCTACATGTAGAAAGTAGAAAGAGTGTACCAAAGAAACACCATACAGAATAACCACCGTTGGAATACCTAATTGCGGTCTATCCCCAATGGATCCACCTACTTTCAGAAGTCTTGCGATGACGCAGCCCCCAGCTGGGGCGCAGACTAGAGGATCGGGCGCTGTTGATGGGTGCAGCAGGGGGGAGGTGGGAGGGTAGGGCGGGCAGGGTGTGGTGGGGGGCGCAGTTGTTCACGAGGGAGTTGTAGGTGCGGAAGGACTGCAGGCTACCACAGCTGCGACTGGGACTTGGGCTGCGTGGCGGGAACTGACGGACTGGGGAGAGGGCTGCAAGAAAACGACACTCCATGGTGATACAATGCACACAACGCATGCAGGCCTACACCCGTATCATCAACAGGCCTACACCCGTATCATCAACAGGCCTACACCCGTATCATCAACAGGCCTACACCCGTATCATCAACAGGCCTACACCCGTATCATCAACAGGCCTACAGCCGTATCATCAACAGGCCTACACCCGTATCATCAACATGCTCTGTAAATACGGTGGACTCCACAGAATCAATAGGTGTCAACATTACTGCTTTCAGGTGGGAAATACCAATTTTTTTTTCCTGGTCTTGTTTTCCATTTTTTTAGATGAAATGTCTCACTTTTTTTGTCATTTTCAAAAATAAAAAAATTCAGGTTAAAATTTATATATTTGTTATGCACCATACCATTCTACAGAAATACTTACAAACTCCATGGCAACTTTGAGGATACAGGCCCAGGTTAAGAAAGGCATAAGCAATAACATAGGAACTTGTACGGTCAAGTCATGCAAAACAGAATAAGCCAACTTTAGCACATACACGCAAGCACGCACACACACATGCCACACACATGCCGCACTCACAGCAAGTAGACATTAGTGTATTATTGGGCGCCAGTGGTTTTGGCACAGCTACCTGCACTGTTGGCTGGGGAGTCCTTCGATAAAAAAGTGGCGATGACTATAAAACAGAACCAGACACTTACTGGTACTCATAAACAGCACACATGTGCAGACACACCCGCGCACACGCACACCCATGCATACAGACACCCACCCATACACTCACGCACATCATATTCTACATACACACACCTGCACGCATGCAATCACACAAACACAAGTATGTATGCAAACCATAACTAATTATTATCACATCTCCAGTTATTGTGCAACATTTCAGCCAAGCTAGCCTATTTGACCACTATTTAAGCCAGCAACCTACCATATACATGCTGGCCACACAATAAACAACAAGTATAATCTAGACACAGGAATAAAGCCACTGCTCTACACTGAAACAGTAATTGCCATTGTCACTAAACACCATAACCATAACAATCACCATAACCATAACAATCACCATAACCCATCCAACACTCACCCAGTCTCGGAGAGAGTTCGCTCACTTTGCTGTGTTGCGTCGGTCGCATTGGCAGGATCTCCAGCTTGATGTGCTCTGGCGTGCCGCATCGAAGCAGTTGCATTGCCTCCGCCACTGATATGTGTTCTAGATTCGTCTCATCGATGGCGAGGACGTGGTCTCCAACGTGGAGAGCGCCACACCTAAGACACGTGAGACAATCGCTAGCCCCAGCAGGTATGGCTCATCATTCGTTGTTCTGCTGTAGTCTTGGCAAAAGTCGGGTTAAGTCTTTTTAAATCTTGTTGAATTGTGTTAAATGTTGTTTTAGGTACAAAATATAATTGTCTGTTTTCAGGAAGTTTTGTTATATAGCATAAACTATATCTATTCTAGCATCTTGACTGCCTAAAAGTTTTTAATTAACCCAACATTGTATGTTAGTTAATCTGACTGTTATATCTATTTAATTTAAATGTTTCACCCCGAATATCATGTTTACGTTGCATGCCGAACTGCAGGGTCGATATGCATAAACATACAACGACAAAATTGCTCACCGGTCAGCTATACTGGCTGGCTTGACCGTCTCAATACATATGATGACACGCCCCTTGTAGCTGGTTGAGGTCAGTGTGATCCCAAGACTTGATCCAGGAGTCTTGTCTATCTCCACTAGAAGTGGTCCTGTTGCATTCAGGACTGCCTCTGGAAGTACAAGGTTGGCTATATAGCGTACATTTAAGTTATTAGTTCCATTCCTTATTAATGAATTGTTTTATCCTATCATAATATTGTTATCATGTTATCTGTTTTTATTTGTGTATAGCACCATGCGATATAATTATCTAGATTCTAATATTATATATATATTTTTTATCATATCATAATTTTTTTCATATTTAAATTTTTTATAGTGTACAGCACCTAAAAATAGATTTGGCATTATATGAATTAATAAACATAAAACATCAAACATGTTTAGATTTCAAGGTAGGTAAAACACGCGATGCACAAAAATGTGCTAGATTGGTGACATGTAAGGTTGGAGGCAACAGGAGATGTGTAGGTATGTAACTTTGGTGGTGTGTAAGTTTAAAGATGTCTTAAAATGTGTACTTTGGAAGGTGTGTAAGTTTTCACGTTTTTCAAGTTTGGATGTATGTTTGGAGGTTTATAACTTTGGAGGTATGTAACTTTGAAGGTGTGTATGTTTGAAGGTGTGTAAGTTTGAGGGTGTGTAAGTTTGGAGGCATATAACTATGGAGGTATGTAACTTTGAAGGTGTGTACGTTTCAAGATGTGTAACTTTGAAGGTGTAGCTTTGAAGGTGTGTAATCAGGAAGCATTTCACACACTTACCCATGACAGAAACATCATACTCCAGCAGCAGGTGGATACTAGATTGGGGGCGTGCCAGCACAGACAGGGCATCTGACAGGGTCTTCTGACTGGCGTTCACACCATTGATCATCAAGATCCGGTCGCCAACCTTCAGTGTACCCTCCCTGCAAACACAACCTTCAGTGTACCCTCCCTGCAAACACAACATTCAGTGTACCCTCCCTGCAAACACAACCTTCAGTGTACCCTCCCTGCAAACACAACCTTCAGTGTACCCTCCCTGCAAACACAACCTTCAGTGTACCCTCCCTGCAAACACAACCTTCAGTGTACCCTCCCTGCAAACACAACTTTCAGTGTACCCTCCCTGCAAACACAACCTTCAGTGTACCCTCCCTGCAAACACAACCTTCAGTGTACCCTCCATGCAAACACAACCTTCAGTGTACCCTCCCTGCAAACACAACCTTCAGTGTACCCTCCCTGCAAACACAACTTTCAATGAACCCTCCTTACAAAGACCTTCACTGTACCCTTCGTACAAAGAAGACATTTGGTGTATGCTTCCTGCAAATTAAAATTTTCATTGTACCATCGTTACAAATACAACTTTCAGTGTGCCATACAGCCTTTAATTTGCTGTACGTACTCTCCCTAACAAATGTTGGCTTCACTGTACTGGCAAATACCATTTTGAGCATACCACCCTTGCAAATGCTAGCATACAATTCCTGGAAATTGCCCCGCTGGTAAATACAACCTTCAGTGTATACCACGTGCTTCCAATATTCGTTGTTCAGAGCATGTTAAAGTTTGCCCCCCGCAGACATGTTCACGTAAACACCATTGGGATTATGCCTCAGTTAGACTTCCTGGTGTGTTACACATGAATGTAGAGCACAGTAATTTTAGATGCGTTATTTTCAAAAAATCATATCATCTGACATAACTGCATTTGAGCCAGGCACTTTGGCAAGTTTGCTGGTAGAACTTGTTGGCAATGTAACTGGATTTTTAGATGATTTCAATAGGCGGAAGGATTTTTGGCAATTTTTTCGCAACAAGGCACATGTGTGTAGTAATTCATGCAGAAATTGGTAAATATTGATGGGCATTCAGACATTTTAAATGAGTTACAAGTATGAGACTTTGACTAAACTCGATCAGCATGTCAACGCGATGATGACAACGACAGGTAAGAAGTTTCAGAATTTTTGATGGTCCGGTTTTCTTATAATCGGGCAAAACGTTAACATGGTCGCCAATGGGAAACGTAACAGGAGGCTGAACCCCATTTCAACTTCTACTGAAGCATCCAGCCACGCTGCAATTAATATGTGAAAGCTGTTAGTTCTTATAATTCCATCACTGGAATCCTGCCACTGTCTACAGCCAGGTGCTCATTTATACAGCTGAACTGAGGCAAAGTGGAGTGAACACAATTGTTCTGAAATGTCTGGCATCCTACGCCTCCCTCCGAGCTGCCGCACCCCAAACTGGCAGTTTCAACAAAACATTAATACGCCTACCAGCATTCCCGGAATGTCTTCAGATTCATTCCATAATGCATATTTAACTCTGGCATAAAACTGTGGACCAACTGAGGTGGAAAGTGGTGATAACAGGACTAGGTGATAACGTCATTTTGAGGATGCTGTTGTAATTGGAAATAGTTCAGATTGCTAAACAGGCATCCACCATCAACCTTGGCAGCAGACCGTAGTTATGGCTAGCGCCATGGAAACAACAGGAAATAAAATTTGCATCAATCATAGCATGTTCGCAGTCACCTGTGGGGTCAGCACCGGGGAGCTCCATTAGGGAGCCAAGTAAAACTGCAACCAAAAATACCCCAGCAGCAAAATGTGGCTGCCATGTAGACCCTGGCCTGAACAGATGATTTGCAACACAGATGAGACTAAAGCCACCTGTTTGAGTCAACAAGCTGCAGGTGAAGCCATATATTACATCACCTGGCAACTGCTACTTCGGCACTGGATTACTGTTAAATCTAACTACAGTTATGGAGAATATTCCAGGCACGGAATATACATTAAACATCACCATCAATATATAAACAAAAAGGTAGATCTGTCTGCAGTTTAGGGGATAATAATAAAACTATTTTAATAATATTATGAATGAATGATATTTATTTCAAGGTACTTTCTCATATAGCAAATCCTTGGGCCTGTTCAAAGCCCTTTACACTTCACCCTCGGCAGTTCATTTCAACGCCATCTCGACATCTCTGGGCCATGACACAATTAATGCATCAAGACTATTCATTCACATATCCACCACTGTCTGTAGCCAGGTACTCATTTATACAGCTGAGTGAACTGTCTGTAGCCAGGTACTCATTTATACAGCTGAGTGAACTGTCTATAGCCAGGTACTCATTTATACAGCTGAGTGAACTGTCTGTAGCCAGGTACTCATTTATACAGCTGAGTGAACTGTCTATAGCCAGGTACTCATTTATACAGCTGAGTGAACTGTCTATAGCCAGGTACTCATTTATACAGCTGAGTGAACTGTCTGTAGCCAGGTACTCATTTATACAGCTGGGTGAACTGGAGCAACGTGGAGTGAACAAAATTACCAAAGCTTCGAAACGGCAGCAAAAGGATTTAAGCCCGGATTCTCTCGAATGAGAGTCTGATATTCTAACCACAACGCCCCATTGACCAGACGTACCTGTCAGAGGAGCTGCCCGGTCTGATCTGAGTGACGGTTAAAGGCCGACACTTGCTGCCGTCCGTGTTCAGCCCTCCACGAAGAGTGAACCCGTAGGTCTGACCCTCCTTCTCAATGCGCACCTCAATCCTCTTATGCTGCACCGACGCTGACTCTTGGGCTGTCAACAACATTACTCTTGAGTGTCTGTATTCAGGCCATTTGATCGTCTTTTTCAACTCAGATTTGTTGATATTCAGATATGTAGGGAGAGAATAGTTTAAATATATGCGCAGTCAGTTTAACAGAAGAAAGCATCCTTTTTTTACGATCATTGAAAGAATTGACTTTGATCGTTAAAATTGGTAACTTGCATGAATAGATTTATGTTATAGTATATAGACATGTAAGCCACCAAATTTTGACCAGTTCCGGTCAAAAAAACTTGTTCAAATAACAGTTTGTCCAATGATTTCACCAGAACTAAATGAGCATGAGGTATAGAAACATAGAGTTCTTTGACACTCTGCACATATTTTAATGGACAACTATTGAATCTTGCCAATTCACTGAATATGTTGTAAAAAAAAACATCTGGCCACAGTAAACAAGTCTACACAATGCAGGTGTTGACCTGAACATGTTGACAGAAATGTGCCAACACAAGAAAAACATATTTACAAAAGCATTTATACAAAAAACATATCAACAGATCAAACACGGTGTGTCAATAAATACAATGCCTCATCAAAACCTTATCAACACAACAAAACAATGTCCAAACTGTGTCAACACGGACGACTCGAAGCAACACACATGCAAATGTGTTAGAAAACTATGCAGACGTAACACAACACCAACACATCCTGCCACACATGTCGACGCATCCATCAACACGCAGTCCGAGGGAGGTACGTGGACCCACTGCCACAAGGAGACATCAGATTGTAAAAACATCGCAGTTAAGAGAGACGTTGATGATGCGTTTCATCAAGACCATGACTGTGTGTTTACTTACGCGGGTCGGGCAGTTCATACTCCACTTTGAGCACGACTGAGCTGCCAGCGTTCTTCAGCAGATTCACGATCTCATCGTGTCGGAGCAGGGCTGTGCGGATGCCGTTCACCGACACAATGTAGTCGCCAATCTCGAGAGCGTCGCTCCTGTGGGAGAAATAGACATATGTACGTCATGCTTTGGAGCCCACAGTGACATTGTGCGTCATTTAGAATAGAATGTTGCTCTCACCCCAGTACCTGGCATTTCTGAGAAGTGCCAATCATTTTTGGCCAAACACCTGTCTGCCTCTTTGCAGCCGAAACGCATAGGGGAGAGCGGGGTTAGTTGCAGTAAGGGTAAGCCGTATTATTTTTGTGAATATTTCATTGGCTGAAAAGTATTCCCAAAAACATTTTATAACATTTGTTATAACTTCCATTTGTCACAGTTTATCCCAACGTCTGGTATGCCTCTTTGCAGCCGAATTACATAGAGGTTAGCAGGATTAAGTGTAATAGGGTAAGATGTAACAAGCATTATTTTGATGAATTACATAGAGGTTAGCAGGATTAAGTGTAATAGGGTAAGATGTAACAAGCATTATTTTGATGAATTACATAGAGGTTAGCAGGATTAAGTGTAATAGGGTAAGATGTAACAAGCATTATTTTGATTAATTACATAGAGGTTAGCAGGATTAAGTGTAATAGGGTAAGATGTAACAAGCATTATTTTGATGAATTACATAGAGGTTAGCAGGATTAAGTGTAATAGGGTAAGATGTAACAAGCATTATTTTGATGAATTACATAGAGGTTAGCAGGATTAAGTATAATAGGGTAAGATGTAACAAGCATTATTTTGATGAATTACATAGAGGTTAGCAGGATTAAGTGTAATAGGGTAAGATGTAACAAGCATTATTTTGATGAATTACATAGAGGTTAGCAGGATTAAGTGTAATAGGGTAAGATGTAACAAGCATTATTCTGATGAATACTTCACTGGCTGGAAGGTTTACATGTTTACAATGTATGTTGCAACTTACATCTGTCACAGTTTATCCCAATCTATGCCTTTTTACAGCAACGTTACTTAGGTGGAGAGTAGGGTTAGTTGTAACAGTGGACAGTTGTAAAAATATAAAAATTTGTGTGAATATGTGGCACCCTAAAGAATATATTTGTACCTTTATTAATTGTTGCATGTGTTGTGTTTTTGGTTCAAGTGGTTTTCACAAGATAACATTTTGCTACAACTAACCCCTCGTACAACTTACCCCGATTTCCCCTACCATTGGGCAGTATAACTAGTGTGTCAGTAAGCCGAGAAAGTGACCCACTACAAAGAACTGTACGTGACATCCAGTACACAGAAATTATAGGGAAAAACATATTGTAATGCTTTTGTCAGATCCATTAGAATTTAGCTTATTAATAATATCTACATCAATAACAATATTTATGGTACATTTCAAAGCAAATTTTGCAACATACACTCTATATAAAATGTTAAAAATATTAAGTGTAAAATAAACTATGAAAGTGGAAAGGTAATGAAGAGTATTGTTCAGTTGTGGACGCTGATTCACAGGGCGGAGTTTGTTGTTGTTTGATCAAGACCCCCTGGTGTTATCTGTCACTTCAGGCTGCAATGTCAAATGTATATTTAACAAATGTGGGTCATATCCCAATACAACTTAACGTAACTTAAATAACCAACATAATTTTCCATGCAGATATTATTTACAGGACCAGCCAAGTTTCATTAACTCCAGGTATGTATGTTCTGGTAGCACTGTTATTTAAAGTTTCATTAACTCCAGGTATGTATGTTCTGGTAGCAGTGTTATTTAAAGTTTCATTAACTCCAGGTATGTATGTTCTGGTAGCACTGTTATTTAAAGTTTCATTAACTCCAGGTATGTATGTTCTCGTAGCACTGTTATTTAAAGTTTCATTAACTCCAGGTATGTATGTTCTGGTAGCACTGTTATTTAAAGTTTCATTAACTCCAGGTATGTATGTTCTCGTAGCACTGTTATTTAAAGTTTCATTAACTCCAGGTATGTATGTTCTGGTAGCACTGTTATTTAAAGTTTCATTAACTCCAGGTATGTATGTTCTGGTAGCACTGTTATTTAAAGTTTCATTAACTCCAGGTATGTATGTTCTGGTAGCACTGTTGTTTAAAGTTTCATTAACTCCAGGTATGTATGTTCTGGTAGCACTGTTATTTAAAGTTTCATTAACTCCAGGTATGTATGTTCTGGTAGCACTGTTATTTAAAGTTTCATTAACTCCAGGTATGTATGTTCTGGTAGCACTGTTATTTAAAGTTTCATTAACTCCAGGTATGTATGTTCTGGTAGCAGTGTTATTTAAAGTTTCATTAACTCCAGGTATGTATGTTCTGGTAGCACTGTTATTTAAAGTTTCATTAACTCCAGGTATGTATGTTCTGGTAGCAGTGTTATTTAAAGTTTCATTAACTCCAGGTATGTATGTTCTCGTAGCACTGTTATTTAAAGTTTCATTAACTCCAGGTATGTATGTTCTGGTAGCACTGTTATTTAAAGTTTCATTAACTCCAGGTATGTATGTTCTGGTAGCAGTGTTATTTAAAGTTTCATTAACTCCAGGTATGTATGTTCTCGTAGCACTGTTATTTAAAGTTTCATTAACTCCAGGTATGTATGTTCTGGTAGCACTGTTATTTAAAGTTTCATTAACTCCAGGTATGTATGTTCTGGTAGCACTGTTATTTAAAGTTTCATTAACTCCAGGTATGTATGTTCTGGTAGCACTGTTATTTAAAGTTTCATTAACTCCAGGTATGTATGTTCTGGTAGCACTGTTATTTAAAGTTTCATTAACTCCAGGTATGTATGTTCTCGTAGCACTGTTATTTAAAGTTTCATTAACTCCAGGTATGTATGTTCTGGTAGCACTGTTATTTAAAGTTTCATTAACTCCAGGTATGTATGTTCTCGTAGCACTGTTATTTAAAGTTTCATTAACTCCAGGTATGTATGTTCTCGTAGCACTGTTATTTAAAGTTTCATTAACTCCAGGTATGTATGTTCTGGTAGCACTGTTATTTAAAGTTTCATTAACTCCAGGTATGTATGTTCTGGTAGCACTGTTATTTAAAGTTTCATTAACTCCAGGTATGTATGTTCTGGTAGCACTGTTGTTTAAAGTTTCATTAACTCCAGGTATGTATGTTCTGGTAGCACTGTTATTTAAAGTTTCATTAACTCCAGGTATGTATGTTCTGGTAGCACTGTTGTTTAAAGTTTCATTAACTCCAGGTATGTATGTTCTGGTAGCACTGTTATTTAAAGTTTCATTAACTCCAGGTATGTATGTTCTGGTAGCAGTGTTATTTAAAGTTTCATTAACTCCAGGTATGTATGTTCTGGTAGCACTGTTATTTAAAGTTTCATTAACTCCAGGTATGTATGTTCTGGTAGCGGTGTTATTTAAAGTTTCATTAACTCCAGGTATGTATGTTCTCGTAGCACTGTTATTTAAAGTTTCATTAACTCCAGGTATGTATGTTCTGGTAGCACTGTTATTTAAAGTTTCATTAACTCCAGGTATGTATGTTCTGGTAGCAGTGTTATTTAAAGTTTCATTAACTCCAGGTATGTATGTTCTCGTAGCACTGTTATTTAAAGTTTCATTAACTCCAGGTATGTATGTTCTGGTAGCACTGTTATTTAAAGTTTCATTAACTCCAGGTATGTATGTTCTGGTAGCACTGTTATTTAAAGTTTCATTAACTCCAGGTATGTATGTTCTGGTAGCACTGTTATTTAAAGTTTCATTAACTCCAGGTATGTATGTTCTCGTAGCACTGTTATTTAAAGTTTCATTAACTCCAGGTATGTATGTTCTGGTAGCACTGTTATTTAAAGTTTCATTAACTCCAGGTATGTATGTTCTCGTAGCACTGTTATTTAAAGTTTCATTAACTCCAGGTATGTATGTTCTGGTAGCACTGTTATTTAAAGTTTCATTAACTCCAGGTATGTATGTTCTCGTAGCACTGTTATTTAAAGTTTCATTAACTCCAGGTATGTATGTTCTGGTAGCACTGTTATTTAAAGATACAACATCGCATCATAAAATCATGTTACACAACATAAACCATCTCTATTTTAACATCTTGACTGCCCAAATGTGTTTTAATGAACTATAATTACCGTATTTGACCTATTAAGCGTACGTGCCCTAATTAGCGTACACCCCCATTTTTAAACAGCAGGATCCACAATTATTGTAATCTGACTAGTGTGGAACAACTGTGTCACCATCTGGTGTTCAACAGTTGGCACTACTTTTCAGTTGTTCCACACTAGTCGCAAAATGACACCAGTTAAACAGTTACCTTATTGTCTAGAGAAACAGATTCGTTGACATTTTTCCATGGCCAAATTTTTCAACCGTACTGTAGGCTTATTAGATCAAATACGGTATATATAATCTGAGCACTATTTGTTCATGAATATCGACCTTGTTTAATACACTCAGGAATAGCTGTCGACAATTTCCAAAGTTTAAAAGGGTCAGGCATTCATTGAATTACATAATGGGCATATCATTAACATATCATTAACACACATAACATTACATTCCCCTCCACATACAATGTAAACATGATATTTACCCCAAAATATTTAAATTAAACAGATAACAGCTAACTAAAAAAATTGTGATACAAAAAACACAGTTCAGCAGTCAGGAATAGATACAATGTATACTACATTACATATTTTACAGTAGATATAATATAATAGATATAATTTATATAATCATTAACATATCATTAACACACAATTTCTTAAATTCTAAGAACTGCTATTTTTTGTAATCATTATAATTACTTTTGTTTTCTGTCCACAATATTTCAAGCATTCTTCTCAAAAATCCCATTCAGATGCTTCTATGTTCTTTTCTAAATATATAATCATTGACCACGACACACAGGCACATACAAATAGTGGCATGGACTCACTCCATCTAGCACTGCGGAACATGTTTTGCATTACTTGCCTCTACTATAGCAGATACCTAACATCATCACAAGAACGTGACAAACCTTTCCATATAACTATTATTAATCACACCACAGAGAGAGCAATATTCCATGAAATCAGTTCTCTCCGTCCATCATTACTTCATGAGCAAGGGAGTGTTTATGTCTTGTGACCTCATAGAACTCTTAATGAGACATCCTGGGGACTTGTGCACTTACTGTGCCTAGTGCTGGTAAACTTACACACTAACTGGACATAAACTCTCACTTAATAACTGCCAATGTACGTATAATCGACCCACCGAAGCAATATCACAGCCAGACCAGGTTTATGGTCAGATTTATGTGTTAAACTATCCATGGCACCTAGAATTTGTGTTCGAATCTTGGACAGGGTGATCATTTGGGCATGGTGAAAATTTGGGCCAAGTATAAAAACTTGGGCAGGATGAAAATTTTAACATGGTGAAAACTTGGGCAGGGTGAACATTTGGGCAGGGTGAAAATTAGGGCAGGGTGAAAACTTGGGCAGGATGAAAACTTGGGCATGGTGAAAATTAGGGCGAGCTGAAAACTTTCTTTCCTCTGCCCTTGCATCTCTTAAATGAACAAGAATATACATGAATGAATGTGTGTTGGCAACAGATTCTACTTTTTAAAAATTATCTAAGAAAACAATTATCCAAGATTGGTCAGTGAAAAAATAAATCACCCTTATTTAGGCTATAAATTGCATCTACATATATTACAAAACTAAAATCTTACCTTTGAGCAATCCCTCCTGGCCTGAGGTATGATATCTGCGGCTTTGTATTTTTGTCGAGACCACCTGAAAATACAGAATACCTTCGTCAGTATACCAAGGTCATCTCCATGGCAACTCTTCTTAGAAGATGCTGGAATTGGCATCAAATGAATATAGACGTGCACCTGCATAGACTAGTTGTCAATATTCTACACATGTGACGTCATACAGTATGCATTTAAGCAAGACACATGACCGATTCGTGTGCCAAGTTTTCGCGCTGCCGATATGCGCGACCCAGTAAGATACTGCGATGTCAACAGTTTGACCGTGCATCCACACTCCTCGCGCTGAGTCAGTACACACACCTATATAGCATCCACCACATAAACTGACAATCCACAGACTCCAGTTCACCTTTGATAATTTAGCACATGGCCTAGAAGCTGACATTCGGCATACAAACTCACCAGAAAAAACACAAACATACCTTCCAAATCAAACACTGCTGCAAGTTCAAATCACAAACCTTTTCAACCTGAAACCATTCTCAATTATGCACTGCTGGTCCATTCGAAGCACCACAACAGTGTGAGATGCTAGCTCAGCCAGGTGAAGGTGAGATGTTACCTACTGACGAGATTAACAGCTGAGTGTCTATCTTAGTTCCTAAGTGTGGAAGGTTTACAACAGCTGTCCACTAAGTGCCAGTTATACAATTATCATCTTCACACAGCCATGCGTAAATACATCCAGCTGCAATCAAGACCTTCCAATAAACCGCTCCCAAAATCATTTCCTCTTCACATCATCAAATGACCCGTCGGCTAGTGGAGTGTGGGTAATTTACATGTGTGTTAACCATCTTTTAAGCATATCTCAAGTGGCTCAGCAGCAATCGAGAAGACCACCGAATTCAGGGTTAGAGTTAAATATGTTTTTTGGTGGATCAAATAGGAAATACAGCTGACCATTGCTTTTTTAAATGTACATACACAAATACGCTCTATTAAAATATCAAATACACAAGTACACTATAATAGAAGGGCCAAGTACGTAATTTTTACTACCTGTCAATTATAAATATTTTATTATTTTAATATTTTTATGTTCTTACTGCATATTATTGATGAAACAAATGGTGAAAAAGAGGGTTAGGTTAGGTAGATATGCAGCTACCAATATTTAAGATCACAAAATGTGTTTGTTCAGGTATGTTCAAGCATACATGTCAAATACTGCAACTTGTATTTGACCAAATACACCAACATTAACATCAAATACAAATACGAGCTTCTGGAAAAGTGGACCGATGTTATGAGATCATCTTGCTGCTGTTTGAAGCCAGAAGCAGTTTTGTGCCTTCCACATTACTCTAGTTCAAACAGCTGTAAATAGGAGTACTTAACTCCCCTCCAGGGGGAGGTAACCTGTGACATACAGGCGCCATGCCCAGGGGGTGTATATTCTCGGTGTTTCTACATTCTCATCCAATTACCAGGATTAAGCCCTGGCTCTATGGCCTTAAACAGCCTGCAGAGGATTTCAATTTTACAAGGCATACCCTATCAGTATTATTATTATTAAGAGCATGTTCGCACTACAGACGTGATTTGAAGCACATGTGTTCCACTTGTGTCATTCCTACGTGAATCACATAATGAATAAATTAGGCATTTCAATATAGTGTAAAACAAACTGTACCATAAGCACGGTGAAAGTTTCAAAAGAGTTAAATATGTTAATAAATAATAAAATGTCCATATCTTTACAAAACAGGTGCCTAGAAACCAATTACTGAAGTCGCTTAAAAAATTACTAAAACATAACTAATAAGTAAATGAATAAATAAATAATAAAAAGGTTCATGTCATTACAAATAGTCACTTGCAAGTCACAACTGATTCCTACGCAATAGACTGTCAATTCGTGAGGTCACTCCTTAACTCTCACTCTATCAGTATCTACACATTTTGCCAGTAGCCTTTAGGAGATCTAAACAAGATTACTATCCAAAGCAACACACCGCAGACAGTGAGAGGACGATGACGCTTGTTAGGCACATCATATACGGGGCGGCGTACATGGTCTGCCCTTTGACATTTATTTGTCTGTTTGTTTTTTAAACATATTTATGCCGGTAGCATTTATCTAGCCAGCAGGTTGTTTGTCCCAATCTCTTATCGTCTTCTGGGAGAAACAATAAGTCACTTACAACTTGTAAGGAGAATACCAGGTACATCATAAAGACACAGGCTTTTAAAATCCCAAACAAATGAATGCAGAGTCTAAATATTGCATTTCTGCAAACAAATCACCTCACTGATGATGAGACTTTAATTCATAATTAAAAATCATGTACTTGGTGTTCTGAATTGTTTACAAATTATATTTTATTGATGCTTCAATAATTTTTATTCAGGCAATTCACAACAAACATTCCATTAAAGGTGTTTAATCAATTCGATTTTTTTGGCTAGTCTCATTTCAAATTAATTTTGCGAAAAACCAAACCTACCTAGCATCCACTGCAACATGCTAGCTCGTTTGTGCAACTTTTGTATGTAGTTTTTGTGAAATCATCAGACAAACTATTAAATTAGTTAATGCTTGTTCAAGGATTAGCTGAAGTGAAAATCGAAATGCTGAAAAATCATGATTTTCTTCCTCTGTGAAATTTCGTAACTTTGTCATGTGATCGGCAAGAGGATGGAGGTCACGCCCATGATCAGCATTGACCCACACAGTGTTTACCATTTTGGATATCCACTATTTTGATCCTGATCAGATTTAACGACTACAGTAAATTCTTTCGAGTAAATGAATCACACACTACACATCTGGACATAAGTGAACCGGATTCACGAAAGGTTGAACCATTTTGAGAAACTAGCTTTAACACAACCTTTTCATAATATTTTGGCTTGCTTAAAAATTGCGTGGAAATCTCCACGTCTTGTATTTCCGAATATGACCAGTGGCAACATTCTCTGGATTCCTGTGTGTCCATCTACATGAGTAACTAAATGAGCCGTTGGGTGAGAGCCAAGGAATGCTGTTAGGCTAAGTTCTTTATCATGCATCACTGACAGAGCCAGCTATGCGAGTGAACATTGGGGGAAACATAACAAACTTGTATGATCATCATCTACTGTTTCATCAGATACTGGTGACATATCCAGCTGAGTGACAGGGCGGGACGGAGAGATGGGTGACATGGTCTCAAATGGTACCCAGTACCAGTTGCCTGGACTCAAGTTAATTGCTGTTAAATTGCCCACACCTCGAGCATGAGAAGATCATTATTTTTCCTTACTCTTCCTAGCGACTTTTAAGTTTTAGGATTATTGTTATGATGCATTTTGCCAAATATATGCATATGTGAAAACAAACACATGTCCCATATGTAAACAAACGCTTGTCTTATATGTAAACAAACGCATGTCCCATATGCAAACAAACGCATGTCCCATATGTAAACAAACGCATGTCCCATATGTAAACAAACGCATGTCCCATATGCAAACAAATGCATGTCCCATATGCAAACAAACGCATGTCCCATATGTAAACTAACGCATGTCCCATATGCAAACAAATGCATGTCCCATATGTAAACAAACGCATGTCCCATATGTAAACAAACACGGTCCATATGTAAACAAACACATGTCCCATATGTAAACAAATGCATGTCCCACATATAAACAAACGCCTGTCTCAAAATGCAAACAGACACATGTCCCATATGTAAACAAACATAATATTAAGGATTCACTCTTGTATACAAATACTTATTTACTATATCAATATAATTACTGTGGTGTCATACTTCTCGATCATATACCTTCAAATAGGCTAGTAATACATAAACAATATCATGATAATTACTTGAAGGTTTCTGAATTTTTAACTTCATGGGAAGCATAGTTTCAAGAACTTAGCATGACGTGCATCTGATACACACACAATGATAGAGATGTATCTTGCATGCTAACTAATATGCACAACCTATGTCATTGCAAATTAGAGGCAGATTTTTCATACAACAGGAATGCATGTGATTTTCATTGATGTATCAATTCCATTCCTGCAAAAACATGGCGTGGAATCTGCGTGCGAGGCACTCAGAATGAGTTTGTGATGGATGAAGGCACTGCCCCTACCTGACAGGACGAGACCAAGGCCACATCCTTCCTTCTTGTTGAGTTCTACCAACGCTGTACCACGACGCTCCTCTACAATGGCATCATACATCAGTGTCAGGGGTTGGGAAATGGCAGTTACAGTGTGTGCGTGTGTGCATGTGTGCGTGGGTGCGTGCATGCGTGCTGCATGTCTGTGACAAAGCATGCATGCGTGCGTGCATGTGGGCATGCATGTGGGCATGTGTCACACAAAAAGAAAAACAAATATCAAGAACATTTTGTCAATGTTTTACTTAAATCTGGAGTAAACAATTAGCATCCAATAAATCAGACCATATTTTATGTGAAGCCTTTAATAACAGTTCTGTTTCATGGCAGGTCGACGAGGAAATAAAAATAAGACATCAAAAAGTGACATGAGAGACATGCAAAATTGCACACATTTGTGGCCATATTAATGTTCCAAGTGCAAGAAGGTAAACAGTAAATGCATGTGACAAACCACATCTATATCAATGATACAAAGAATGTGGGCTCATTACAGGATGACAAGTCATACCATATTCCCCAGACATACACCACTCCTTAGAGCACACATTCTCAAATGCAAGCAATAATTGTGGAACCAGTTAGAACAGACTCTTACCCTGACCTCAGTAATCCTGTTGTACATCAACATTTTAAACTTTACAGGCAAATGTTGATGTTCTAGAAATTGAAGCATAATGGTTTTGTTGAATGGTTTTAATTATATTTATTTATTTATCTATTTATTTATAGTTTCTTAGAATTTGTAATTTTTTAAGGATTTATAAATATAACTGTGATTTTTTTAACTTGACAGGCCTGCAAATGTTGATATTTTAGACATTTTTAATTGATGGTTTTGTTCAATGATTTTTTGGTTTAATATAATTAATTTATTTATAATTTTATAATTCATATTACTATTATTTTTTGTGTACTGTATGAACAATTTGTAAATTGGTTGATTGGTTTATTGAATTGTAATGACAAGTTCTATTTATGTATTAATTTATGTTTTATTTTATTCATCCATTGTTTCGACTTGTACAGTATGTTTTATCTATAAATGTGGCAGAGTGAGAATGCATGTGATCAATGACCCATTGTATATCACACTATAACCATGACATGGTCACCATCGTGAAATAAAGCTTTTGTTTCTGTTATTATTATCAATATATTTAACAATAACATGCAGGGAACAAACATTTTTGCATGGCGACCATTATATAGCACCACCCTGGATTCATGGAAAACAAAAAGGTTACTCATGTGATGAAAAACAAACATGTTTTTATTGGTGTAAGCAGCCATACCTTGCTGGTTGTATATGGGTAGATGTAAACAGAAACATGTTTGTATTGGTGTAAGCAGCCATACCTTGCTGGTTGTATATGGGTAGATGTAAACAGAAACATGTTTGTATTGGTGTAAGCAGCCATACCTTGCTGGTTGTATATGGGTAGATGTAAACAGAAACATGTTTGTATTGGTGTAAGCAGCCATACCTTGCTGGTTGTATATGGGTAGATGTAAACAGAAACATGTTTGTATTGGTGTAAGCAGCCATGCCTTGCTGGTTGTATATGGGTAGATGTAAACAGAAACATGTTTGTATTGGTGTAAGCAGCCATACCTTGCTGGTTATATATGGGTAGATGTAAACAGAAACATGTTTGTATTGGTGTAAGCAGCCATGCCTTGCTGGTTGTATATGGGTAGATGTAAACAGAAACATGTTTGTATTGGTGTAAGCAGCCATACCTTGCTGGTTGTATATGGGTAGATGTAAACAGAAACATGTTTGTATTGGTGTAAGCAGCCATACCTTGCTGGTTGTATATGGGTAGATGTAAACAGAAACATGTTTGTATTGGTGTAAGCAGCGATACCTTGCTGGTTATATATGGGTAGATGTAAACAGAAACATGTTTGTATTGGTGTAAGCAGCCATGCCTTGCTGGTTGTATATGGGTAGATGTAAACAGAAACATGTTTGTATTGGTGTAAGCAGCCATACCTTGCTGGTTGTATATGGGTAGATGTAAACAGAAACATGTTTGTATTGGTGTAAGCAGCGATACCTTGCTGGTTATATATGGGTAGATGTAAACAGAAACATGTTTGTATTGGTGTAAGCAGCCTTGCCTTGCTGGTTGTATATGGGTAGATGTAAACAGAAACATGTTTGTATTGGTGTAAGCAGCCATGCCTTGCTGGTTGTATATGGGTAGATATAAACAGAAACATGTTTGTATTGGTGTAAGCAGCCATACCTTGCTGGTTGTATATGGGTAGATGTAAACAGAAACATGTTTGTATTGGTGTAAGCAGTCATGCCTTGCTGGTTGTATATGGGTAGATGTAAACAGAAACATGTTTTTATTGGTGTAAGCAGCCATACCTTGCTGGTTGTATATGGGTAGATGTAAACAGAAACATGTTTGTATTGGTGTAAGCAGCCATACCTTGCTGGTTGTATATGGGTAGATGTAAACAGAAACATGTTTGTATTGGTGTAAGCAGCCATACCTTGCTGGTTGTATATGGGTAGATGTAAACAGAAACATGTTTTTATTGGTGTAAGCAGCCATACCTTGCTGGTTGTATATGGGTAGATGTAAACAGAAACATGTTTGTATTGGTGTAAGCAGCCATACCTTGCTGGTTGTATATGGGTAGATGTAAACAGAAACATGTTTGTATTGGTGTAAGCAGCCATACCTTGCTGGTTGTATATGGGTAGATGTAAACAGAAACATGTTTGTATTGGTGTAAGCAGCCATACCTTGCTGGTTGTATATGGGTAGATGTAAACAGAAACATGTTTTTATTGGTGTAAGCAGCCATGCCTTGCTGGTTGTATATGGGTAGATGTAAACAGAAACATGTTTTTATTGGTGTAAGCAGCCATGCCTTGCTGGTTGTATATGGGTAGATGTAAACAGAAACATGTTTGTATTGGTGTAAGCAGCCATGCCTCGCTGGTTGTATATGGGTAGATGTAAACAGAAACATGTTTGTATTGGTGTAAGCAGCCATACCTCGCTGGTTGTATATGGGTAGATGTAAACAGAAACATGTTTTTATTGGTGTAAGCAGCCATACCTTGCTGGTTGTATATGGGTAGATGTAAACAGAAACATGTTTGTATTGGTGTAAGCAGCCATGCCTTGCTGGTTGTATATGGGTAGATGTAAACAGAAACATGTTTGTATTGGTGTAAGCAGCCATGCCTTGCTGGTTGTATATGGGTAGATGTAAACAGAAACATGTTTGTATTGGTGTAAGCAGCCATGCCTTGCTGGTTGTATATGGGTAGATGTAAACAGAAACATGTTTGTATTGGTGTAAGCAGCCATGCCTTGCTGGTTGTATATGGGTAGATGTAAACAGAAACATGTTTTTATTGGTGTAAGCAGCCATACCTTGCTGGTTGTATATGGGTAGATGTAAACAGAAACATGTTTGTATTGGTGTAAGCAGCCATACCTTGCTGGTTGTATATGGGTAGATGTAAACAGAAACATGTTTGTATTGGTGTAAGCAGCCATACCTTGCTGGTTGTATATGGGTAGATGTAAACAGAAACATGTTTGTATTGGTGTAAGCAGCCATGCCTTGCTGGTTGTATATGGGTAGATGTAAACAGAAACATGTTTGTATTGGTGTAAGCAGCCATGCCTTGCTGGTTGTATATGGGTAGATGTAAACAGAAACATGTTTGTATTGGTGTAAGCAGCCATGCCTTGCTGGTTGTATATGGGTAGATGTAAACAGAAACATGTTTGTATTGGTGTAAGCAGCCATGCCTTGCTGGTTGTATATGGGTAGATGTAAACAGAAACATGTTTGTATTGGTGTAAGCAGCCATGCCTTGCTGGTTGTATATGGGTAGATGTAAACAGAAACATGTTTGTATTGGTGTAAGCAGCCATGCCTTGCTGGTTGTATATGGGTAGATGTAAACAGAAACATGTTTGTATTGGTGTAAGCAGCCATGCCTTGCTGGTTGTATATGGGTAGATGTAAACAGAAACATGTTTGTATTGGTGTAAGCAGCCATGCCTTGCTGGTTGTATATGGGTAGATGTAAACAGAAACATGTTTGTATTGGTGTAAGCAGCCATGCCTTGCTGGTTGTATATGGGTAGATGTAAACAGAAACATGTTTGTATTGGTGTAAGCAGCCATGCCTTGCTGGTTGTATATGGGTAGATGTAAACAGAAACATGTTTGTATTGGTGTAAGCAGCCATGCCTTGCTGGTTGTATATGGGTAGATGTAAACAGAAACATGTTTGTATTGGTGTAAGCAGCCATGCCTTGCTGGTTGTATATGGGTAGATGTAAACAGAAACATGTTTGTATTGGTGTAAGCAGCCATGCCTTGCTGGTTGTATATGGGTAGATGTAAACAGAAACATGTTTGTATTGGTGTAAGCAGCCATGCCTTGCTGGTTGTATATGGGTAGATGTAAACAGAAACATGTTTGTATTGGTGTAAGCAGCCATGCCTTGCTGGTTGTATATGGGTAGATGTAAACAGAAACATGTTTGTATTGGTGTAAGCAGCCATGCCTTGCTGGTTGTATATGGGTAGATGTAAACAGAAACATGTTTGTATTGGTGTAAGCAGCCATGCCTTGCTGGTTGTATATGGGTAGATGTAAACAGAAACATGTTTGTATTGGTGTAAGCAGCCATGCCTTGCTGGTTGTATATGGGTAGATGTAAACAGAAACATGTTTGTATTGGTGTAAGCAGCCATGCCTTGCTGGTTGTATATGGGTAGATGTAAACAGAAACATGTTTGTATTGGTGTAAGCAGCCATGCCTTGCTGGTTGTATATGGGTAGATGTAAACAGAAACATGTTTGTATTGGTGTAAGCAGCCATGCCTTGCTGGTTGTATATGGGTAGATGTAAACAGAAACATGTTTGTATTGGTGTAAGCAGCCATGCCTTGCTGGTTGTATATGGGTAGATGTAAACAGAAACATGTTTGTATTGGTGTAAGCAGCCATGCCTTGCTGGTTGTATATGGGTAGATGTAAACAGAAACATGTTTGTATTGGTGTAAGCAGCCATGCCTTGCTGGTTGTATATGGGTAGATGTAAACAGAAACATGTTTGTATTGGTGTAAGCAGCCATGCCTTGCTGGTTGTATATGGGTAGATGTAAACAGAAACATGTTTGTATTGGTGTAAGCAGCCATGCCTTGCTGGTTGTATATGGGTAGATGTAAACAGAAACATGTTTGTATTGGTGTAAGCAGCCATGCCTTGCTGGTTGTATATGGGTAGATGTAAACAGAAACATGTTTGTATTGGTGTAAGCAGCCATGCCTTGCTGGTTGTATATGGGTAGATGTAAACAGAAACATGTTTGTATTGGTGTAAGCAGCCATACCTTGCTGGTTGTATATGGGTAGATGTAAACAGAAACATGTTTTATTGGTGTAAGCAGCCATACCTTGCTGGTTGTATATGGGTAGATGTAAACAGAAACATGTTTGTATTGGTGTAAGCAGCCATACCTTGCTGGTTATATATGGGTAGATGTAAACAGAAACCACTGGTGATAAAAAAAAGGTAAATATGCCAGCTATGGACTTTTGTCTGTTATGACAAGCTTTTACAGAACGTAATCATTGCTACCATGTGTGGTCTTGACAAACAGCAACTGATAACAGAACATTGTTGTGTAGAAGTTACCCTGCAATGTCTGTCTTTAGTAGGTACAATAGAAGCTCTGTTCTAAACAGTCACACGTACTGACTCAACAGTGGCATTGTCTGAGTCTGATGCTAAGTGTTTTTGGTTACTGTCATTTTGTAAAGAAATATTTTCCATGGCAAAATAATTCCATTTCCTACCTAGATGTGTGAATGCAAGAGTTTCTATGTAAAATGTTATCTATATGCTGATGACAATCAAGACCATTGGAGGCTGACTACTGAGATAGGCGTGGGAAGAGGATAAGAGAAATGAACCACACCACTGGCTGAGATGTGAGATAGGCGTGAGAAGAGAAGAGAAATGAACTAAACCACTGGCTGGGATGTGAAATAGGTGTGAGAAGAGAAGAGAAATGAATCACACCACTGGCTGAGATGTGAGATAGGCATGAGAAGAGGATAAGAGAAATGAACCAAACCACTGGCTGAGATGTGAAATAGGTATGAGAAGAGAAGAGAAATGAATCACACCACTGGCTGAGATGTGTGATAAGTGTGAGAAGAGAAGAGAAGAGAAGAGAAATGAATCACATCCCTGACTGAGATGTGAGATAGGCATGAGAAGAGTATAAGAGAAATGAAACAAACCACTGGCTGAGATGTGAAATAGGTATGAGAAGAGAAAAGAAATGAATCACACCACTGGCTGAGATGTGAGATAGGCATGAGAAGAGGATAAGAGAAATGAACCAAACCACTGGCTGAGATGTGAAATAGGTATGAGAAGAGAAGAGAAATGAATCACACCACTGGCTGAGATGTGAGATAGGCATGAGAAGAGGATAAGAGAAATGAACCAAACCACTGGCTGAAATGTGAAATAGGTATGAGAAGAGAAGAGAAATGAATCACACCACTGGCTGAGATGTGTGATAAGTGTGAGAAGAGAAGAGAAGAGAAATGAATCACATCACTGGCTGAGATGTGAGATAGGCATGAGAAGAGTATAAGAGAAATGAACCAAACCACTGGCTGAGATGTGAAATAGGTATGAGAAGAGAAGAGAAATGAATCACACCACTGGCTGAGATGTGAGATAGGCATGAGAAGAGGATAAGAGAAATGAACCAAACCACTGGCTGAGATGTGAAATAGGTATGAGAAGAGAAGAGAAATGAATCACACCACTGGCTGAGATGTGTGATAAGTGTGAGAAGAGAAGAGAAATGAATCACATCACTGGCTGAGATGTGAGATAGGCATGAGAAGAGGATAAGAGAAATGAACCACACCTCTGGCTGAGATGTGAGATAGGCATGAGAAGAGTATAAGAGAAATGAACCACACCTCTGGCTGGGATGTGAGATAAGCATGAGAAGAGAAATAAACCACACCACTGACTGAGAAGTGGGACCACAGAAAACAGAGGTCAGCAAATCCTGCACCTTCTCAGCCCACCGTCTTCACCCGTAGCAAGCGCTGCAGAGACTGCCAACCCAGAGTGATGCTCTCAGTCATGCCAGGCATGCATGCATGCATGCATGCATGCATGCATGCATATGTGCCTGTGCACGCATGTATAATCCATTAATATTTCTACGTGCTGCATAATACATTTATTCTATCATAAACTGTGGGAAAAAACAATTTAATCATCACTGAATTTTTTTTCTGGCCCACTAGATAAACCCTCATGTACACAGCCAGCCATCATGTCCTATACAAGTGTAGCTCAGTGAAATCCAACTGAATGCAACAATCATGCTGCGCCTGTAGGGCCATCTTGTTTTCAATCACATTTTTTGTAAACTAGCCGCAAGAGCAAGACAAACCCCGCAGTGCCCTTCAAAAATAACTGGAGCTTGTAGACCACTACTATACAGTGTGAAGTGGCTGTTGTAGCAGCTGTTGTAGTAGCTGTTGTAGTAGCTGTTGTAGCAGTTGAATGTCACAGGGATTTCTGCCTCTGAACTGTACATTTCCCCCTGTCTCCAGTTGTGCACAATTTCCACCATTCAGTATTATAAATTAAGTGTGTATATGTAATAATACCACCAGTATGTCGGTTGTGGTTATCAGCAATAGCCAGACTTTCTCTTTGAAATTATCAGGTCAAGTCGATCTTGTAGCACTGAGGGTGGTCACCACTAGGGTGCGTGTTATCCTCAGTGGTTCGACTGTTTCCAATTAAGGACACAGGTAAACAGAATCACCAGGGATACAACATTCCCAAATACACCAACGTTCCCAATACAAAGACCTCCAAAGGGATCTTCCCTGGTCATGTCTTGATATGCACCACCACTAACCACTGCACTATCATGATGCTCTCAATTCTGGTTTACTCAAGACATTGTTATCTTGGGCTAACTTAGAAGTAACATGGTCATTAAATGATCCATAAAAGATTCCACATTCCTCCACCCCCAAGCTGAGCCATTTACTCTTCTGACACACATACAAGAACACTGAGATAAATTGCTAAGCACAGTGCAGTGTGTAATTCTGTCAATGCTCAAAGGTTTTGGACCTTTTAACTTAATGTTATGGGACATTTTATCATTAAATTCATGCTTACAATGCCGAACTTTACTCACATCAAAATCTTGGAGGAACTTTTATTTGGATAGTAAATAACAGAATGCAGATCTCTTGACTTCTGTAACACAAAACCCACTTATGGAAATGATCACGCTAGGTCACTGTTATGTGACAAAAAGTTGTGATGTATTTTATCAGGCAAATCATCTATATATGAATATGTTATTCAGTCCAGAAGTGCAGTGATACAACATACCTCTATATGGTATAACCAAGGGCTTGTTCGTTGCTGTATTCACCGACAGTGTTTCGTGGCGACCCACACAATACTTGTGGCACCATCTACTTACTGATCAAACTTTGAAAAAAATATCCCTCTTTTTCATGTAAAAATGTTGGCAGGTACACCAAATGTGCTGCTCTAATATCCTGAATGGGATATGTTCTACACCAATACATCTACCCTATGGCAATGCCCTATGGCATATTTAGGATCTCGAAGGGGGGACCAAACTGAGGCTGAGCTTAGTCACCCATTACTTTACCGTGCTACAATGTAAGGTTATATAAGAGAACTTTTTTATCCCAAAGCCAAAGGGGCTATGGCCCAATGGCCCCCCTAAAAATGACACTGTGTATACATGCCTCAGTAATACTGATATGGCTGTGACAATACCTGTATGTGGCAAACAGATAGACACCTGCACATCTGACTGAAGGACACCTGTATAAAAACCTACCTATTCGACAGAGCGGAAGGTTCGCTTCAGTGGGTCCGTCATTGAGAATGGTCGCCGGCACGCAACAGAGCAACGAGTATGCGTGGGTTCTACCCTCGTCGTTTCTACCCCCTTGTAGCACCACCCTCATGGCTCAGCTGTGAGCTACACACCACGCCTGCGTCAACATATTCCTTACGACAGCCGAGTAACGCAGAAGTCACAAACACTCGAATAAAGCTGTGTGTGGCCGTGATCTAAATATCATCTGCCCTGTTGCTGACCCATTGCACGATGGCTAGCAGGGCTGATCAAATCGTTGCCATTTTTCAATGGAACATTTGGCAGCATGTCACCATATGACGCGTTTGTATCAACCCGGTATTGACAGTAGATGTGTAGCTGGGTGTTTGTGGGTGGGCGAACACGATCGTTATCGTGGCCACAGGACCATGCCAGGCCAACTGCTAGTCCTATCAGTGTTATGGCCAATTTGTGACCAGCACTTCTGTGTGTTTACGTTATCAGATCTGGGCGAATTGCCGGACAATGGCCATGACAGTTTTTCACACACTGCCTGCAACTGTTCATGTAGTTGTTAATGATAGGGTATGGAATGGGGTATGGTGCAAGATAAGAGGTCAAAGATCACTGTACCCACATCAAACAGCAGACAACGGTGGGTGGTTTATGCTGCTCTTTCTTGTCTTCAATGTACGACCTATACGCTTAAATGGGTAGGGGGCCTTTGTTCAGGGGGGATTGTTTGGGGGATTGTTTGGGGGATTGTGTCCAATGAGCTTTTGCTCAGGGGGGGATTGTGTCCGGAGGGATTTTATCCATCGGGACTGTGTCCTGGGAGCTTTTCTCCAGGGGGATTGTGTCCTGGGAGCTTTTCTCCAGGGGGATTGTGTCTTGGGGGCTTTTATCCAATGGGATTGTGTCCGGAGGGATTTTATCCAGGGGGATTGTGTCTGGGGGATTTTATCCAGGGAAAATTATGTCCGAAGGGATTTATCTGGGATCTTGGCTGGGGCAGATTTTATCTGGAAAAGTTTTGTTCAGGGCGATTTTATCTTGGAAGAGTTTGTCTAACATCCTTCTCATAGGTATCATCACTTCCTCTTCACAGTGAATCTATGTCACTTGACCACCCTGACCTGACTGTGTGCCTGTTGCTGGATAAGGTAACATTCACTGGACACTGCTAATTACTGGAAGGAAACTACTCCCTCCTTACGCCTGTTCACCTGGCTACATAAATAGGGTCATAGCCGCTAGGCTACATTCTAGGGTAACGACTTAGCCCAGTGCAGCCCACACATGCCCCCCCGGACACCTGCCCACACCCCTCCCCCCACACCTGTTCACACCCCCCAACTGCAAGGTGTTCGGAAGCTTACTAAGACGATATAGTCACAGGCAAACACTGTAGTTGTTGATGACTGCGGTTTCTATGTAACAAAAATGTGTTCGTTATGGTACTCAGTAGTCTGTCAGTCTTTTTGGTATATCAGAATATATATATATATATATATATATATATAATATATATATATATATATATATATATATATATATATATATATTTATATATATATATATATGTATATCAGTAGTACATTGGTTGTTACAGTTTTTGCTAGTCTAAGGAAAATGGTGCGTGCACAAAAACATGGTATTGTTATTGCTTGTTATTATGAAGCACTACCATTCAATCAATATATGCTATACTCATAATAAATGTAACGTTAACGTGTTATAAATTTGACAAAACGGAAGCTTAGCGAATCCACACACAAAAACAACAATTGGGGATTCGAATTAGTAAAAATAACAAGCGGAGGCCTAAAAGAAAACATCTTTAGTAATTAGTAGTTAATATTGTTAGATCGCCGAAAGACCTGTCTGTGCAATATAGGGTGATTATACAGTTAGCATATAGTTAGTAGAACATTTTTTTTATTCATTAATGTCACTTGATAAACTTTATACATAATATCATTAATTAATACATTTTGCAATCTGTACTTTGTATTTAGATTGTGGGGCTTTTGTCTGGGGGGCTTTTGTTCATGGGGCTTATGTCTGTGCAACTTTTGTCCAGAGGGGCTTTTGTCATGGATTCAAGGAAAATATGTGGTTTATTGGGGAAAAAATGGTTGATATTTTATATCAGTAAAAGGTACTTCATTGATTGGATGCAAACAAGTAGTTAGAAAAGTTGTTCTTGAGTAAATACTTGTGAACAAATTGAGTGTTTTGTTCAACAAAAAGTTGCTACAGTCGTTATTTACTATGTATGCTGGGAAAGCCAGATATTTGGCAGAACACACAGTTGTCTATGAAACTTAACATCATATTACCCGGGGTATGATTATCACCCTTACATGACACATTTACACGGGATGGTCATGACATTATTTTAGCACATAATGCAGCCTGTAGATATTAATTTTATTAGCAAAATGTGTTACTTTTTTCTGTTACTTTTTCCTGTTACTTTTTCCTGTAACTTTTTTCGTTACTTTTTTCTGTTACTTTCTTTCCATTTACCAACTTATCCACATTAGTCAATTTGATAAATTTCTTGCCGGATCAGCATTAACTGTGCTTATGGCGAAAGACGAATCTGCAGTTTGTAAACCGATGCCAATCACATTTGAAACATGAGTCATGTCTGAGATGTATACAGGTTGATGTGTCAGTCTACATGAGAAAAGTAATGACAAGGAGCACTTACCGCTGATGCTGCTACGACGAGGCACCAATGCCAAGTCCCCTGTGCCCTGTTCGTATGGAAGTTCTCCATCATCTGAAATTCCAATCAACTTGTCAGACGCAGATAAATTACAGCTGCACTGGCTGCAGAGTTGACCAAAAAATCGGAAAACTATAAGTGATAATTTTTATTTTATATTATATGCCAAGACACTGTAAGACTGTGAAACTGGATAGCACCTTGGTAAATATTACAGGGGCACATAAACAGCCATTCAAATTCCTCCACACAGCAGGTTTATAATACGCAGTAATTAATTAAATTTTTCAATCAAAACGATAATTTTTTTAAATCCTAAACCCTGTGATGGTGTCACCAAGACAACTGGTGACATAAGGTCTTTAAAATGTCATTCTTCTTCTTCAAGTTCTCATCATGTTCACAGGTCAGTAAAGTCCAGTTGGGAAAATTAAATGGGAATTCAATTTGCTTCCTCCAAGTTCCATGACTTTTTCTAACTATTTGGTGACTATATTTCCATGTTTTGGATTGTGACTTTATTCCATTTAGATCCTGTGACTTTTGTTAGCGTATTCCCATGACTTTTCCTGAGATTTTATTGCCTTGTTGTATTTTTATGTTTTGCCTACTCTGTGACGTAACTGAATCGCCACACCCATTAATCCAGACTAAGTTAGTTGCCAAAATATTACCAGCTAACATGAAAAAGCACTTACGCAGTTAAGTTATTTTAAGTCTATGGGTGAGTTTATACACCAACTGTTAAAAAATTAAAAAGCACATGGCATTGTGGGATGTGGATGAATGTAGGGGCACAGGGGCATCAATGGGGAGTCATCCAAAAATCTTTATGGGACACTCATTTAGGATATGAAGTAATGCATTGCAGATATCTTGACTTAGGCAAGGAATGCAGTACAGGACAAGTCAGTTATATAACAACACCACTTAATATAATTTCAGCAGGCAGACTAGGTGCTTGCAATTAACTCCATATCTCCAACATCTCTACCCTGTATTCACCCTCACCCTGTATTACCAATCAGGCACTTTCATCTAAGCAACCGGCATACAGGTGTATTTACATTCACTGCTCACTGCTGCTAGACAGCCCAGACGCCTTCAAACGTAGATTCTGATCTACTTTTTGTTCCTAGAGTTAAAACTAACACTGGAGCTAGAGCTTTCTTGGTTCCCGCACGAACTCTTTTGAGTTTACTCACTCTTTGTAGGAAACATTATACAATTTTTTCACCATATGAAGACTAAACCTCCCTATCCATTCATCTGTTGACAACTTTAACACTATGTACTGATTTTGAGATTGGCTAACCCTTTTGTTTCTATAGGCGTCTGAACTCAGTTTCCAAGGATTTTGGCATGACAGATTTTTCTTACATTATCATTATTATACGTGCTAAGAAATCATAAGCACCTTTGGTTCTTCAATGGTGCCAGGAAGGCACTAGTGCCTATTGACCATAAGACCAGGAGACAGACCCAACAACTTCTGGCATCAGTTTCTGTGGCGTGCAACTATTTCCTTGATCTGCCTTGTTAATTAGTGTGTTGTGGTGTGTGCATGATATGAATGATTTGTGCAATCTAACCTGCAGGCAGTTGTCAGCATGGAGCTGTACCAGTACAATTCTGCAGTACGCAGTATTTTATACAGGTTTAGTTCATATGTGTAGTGTGGAATGCCACAGAGGCAAAGCCTGTTACATTTTAGGTTTTTTCTTTCAACCAGTTTACCTTAAAACAGTTATTTTTATTTAGTGCTTAACTACACAGTAACAATTCAATCCAAACTAACACATCTACTTAATATTTTATCAATATTACTTAATAGTCGGTAAAAAATTCATACCAAAACAATCTTAAAAATAGGCAAACACTGAAACAGTACTATCAAAATTCCATCAATTTGTTACAAGCAAACGTCAAATTCATAAGATCAAAAGATCACAAATGAGATTTTTTTATTAATAAGTTTGGACAATAAACACTACATGTTTCCACATTGTCATATTATCCTACAATGTTTTACCCATGAACATTTGTCTATATATTATTGGCATACTGTCTTGCAATGTTTTGACCATGAACATTTATCTATAATTATTGTTATTGTTTTGTTCATGAACATTTTAGTCCCAATATGTGGGTTGTGCATAGCCAGTCTAAGAAAGATGTTAGGGTGGGGTTGGGTGCATATTACACCTGACAGTGATGTATTAGAGACTCCTTGGAAGACTGCACTACTACACCAATGAAGACTGCACTATCACACCAATGAAGACTGCACTATCACACCAATGAAGACTGCACTATCACACCAATGAAGACTGCACTACTACACCAATGAAGACTGCACTACTACACCAATGAAGACTGCACTATCACACCAATGAAGACTGCACTGCTACACCAATGAAGACTGCACTACTACACCAATGAAGACTGCACTGCTACACCAATGAAGACTGCACTATCACACCAATGAAGACTGCACTACTACACCAATGAAGACTGCACTATCACACCAATGAAGACTGCACTATCACACCAATGAAGACTGCACTATCACACCAATGAAGGCTGCACTACTACACCAATGAAGACTGCACTGCTACACCAATGAAGACTGCACTATCACACCAATGAAGACTGCACTGCTACACCAATGAAGACTGCACTACTACACCAATGAAGACTGCACTACTACACCAATGAAGACTGCACTACTACACCAATGAAGACTGCACTACTACACCAATGAAGACTGCACTACCACACCAATGAAGACTGCACTACTACACCAATGAAGACTGCACTATCACACCAATGAAGGCTGCACTGCTACACCAATGAAGACTGCACTACTACACCAATGAAGACTGCGCTACTACACCAATGAAGACTGCACTACTACACCAATGAAGACTGCGCTACTACACCAATGAAGACTGCACTGCTACACCAATGAAGACTGCACTACTACACCAATGAAGACTGCGCTACTACACCAATGAAGACTGCACTACTACACCAATGAAGACTGCGTTACTACATCAATGAAGACTGCACTATTACACCAATGAAGACTGCACTACTACACCAATGAAGACTGCACTACTACACCAATGAAGAATGCACTACTACACCAATGCAGACTGTACTATCACACCAATGAAGACTGCACTACCACCCCAATGAAGACTGCACTGCTAAACCAATGAAGACTGCACTACTACACCAATGAAGACTGCACTGCTACACCAATGAAGACTGCACTGCTACACCAATGAAGACTGTACTACTACACCAATGAAGACTGCACTATAACACCAATGCAGACTGCACTACTACACCAATAAAGACTGCGCTACTACACCAATGAAGACTGCGCTACTACATCAATGAAGACTGCACTACTACACCAATGAAGACTGCACTACTACACCAATGAAGACTGCACTACTGCACCAATGAAGACTGCACTACTACACCAATGAAGACTGCACTATCACACAAATGAAGACTGCAGTACTACACCAATGAAGACTGCGCTACTACACCAATGAAGACTGCACTACTACACCAATGAAGACTGCACTATCACACAAATGAAGACTGCACTACTACACCAATGAAGACTGCACTACTACACCAATGAAGAAATGCACTACTACACCAATGAAGACTGCACTACTACACCAATGAAGACTGCACTATCACACCAATGAAGACTGCACTACTACACCAATGAAGACTGCACTATCACACCAATGAAGGCTGCACTGCTACACCAATGAAGACTGCACTACTACACCAGTGAAGACTGCGCTACTACACCAATGAAGACTGCACTACTACACCAATGAAGACTGCGCTACTACACCAATGAAGACTGCACTGCTACACCAATGAAGACTGCACTACTACACCAATGAAGACTGCGCTACTACCAGGTACATCAATGAAGACTGCACTACTACACCAATGAAGCAGTGCCAGTCATTCAGTTTTGACAATACAAGCATATTACATGTATAGAAAATGTCATCAGCATTACTGGTGAACATAGAATGAACTAACTGCATTTAAGTAAATGACACTGCCAGGGAATAAAATAGCATATTTTGTATCCACTACGAGGAAAAAGATGTTGCAGGCTATGAGAATGACTAACAAAGTGACAGAAGTGCGCAGGCAGAGATGTAAGACTGTTGTGTGTAGAATTATCCAGAAGGAAGCATGGACCAGCTGTTGTGCTATCTTGTATCCAGTGACTCCAGGTCCAGTAGCCAGACTGGCTGGACTAAAATATACATTATTATCCAGACTGTTGTAAGGTTGTTGGTCTGGTAGCCACGGTTACATGGACTGGGTAGAATTAGACTTAACACGGTTTATTGTAGAATGCATATAGTTTCGGACATTAACATATGGCCAAATCACGTTACGTTACTTTTTGTTACAACAAACATCCACATAAGTTCCTTCATAATATCCCATCTACCCAGGGGGAATTTCGAATTTGCTTCATGCACGAACCACCCCAATGGGCCACTGAGCATGAGAATGTTTATGTGTGAACCACCCCAATGGGCCACTGAGCATGAGAATGTTTATGTGTGAACCACCCCAATGGGCCACTGAGCATGAGAATGTTTATGTGTGAACCATCCCTATGGGCTCCTGAGCATGAGAATGTTTATGTGTGAACCACCCCAATGGGCCACTGAGCATGAGAATGTTTATGTGTGAACCACCCCAATGGGCCACTGAGCATGAGAATGTTTATGTGTGAACCATCCCTATGGGCTCCTGAGCATGAGAATGTTTATGTGTGAACCACCCCAATGGGCCACTGAGCATGAGAATGTTTATGTGTGAACCATCCCTATGGGCTCCTGAGCATGAGAATGTTTATGTGTGAACCACCCCAATGGGCCACTGAGCATGAGAATGTTTATGTGTGAACCACCCCAATGGGCCACTGAGCATGAGAATGTTTATGTGTGAACCATCCCTATGGGCTCCTGAGCATGAGAATGTTTATGTGTGAACCACCCCAATGGGCCACTGAGCATGAGAATTTTTATGTGTGAACCACCCCTATGGGCTCCTGAGCATGTCTACAAAATGTTAGCCCTATACATGTGAAACTGATGGAGATATGAAGGAAGAGAAAGATAACAAACACAGGCATTAACTGCTTTATAGCATAGATAAGGAACACATTTAGTATTTTTTTAAATCCATAAGACCCGCAAATGAACCTGTATATTTTTTCTACATCCACTGGTCTGCTGCATATACTCAAAAGGAGCTTGCCATGCAAACTGGCACATATGCTACTGATTGCATCATGCAAGACTTTGTACAGCTAAATTAGAGTGATTCTTCAGACATGTTTTGAACTAACGATCTGTTATTCCCATGCCGTTCCACAAACACAGTCCGTATATGCCGTATTACAAAAAGCCTTGTTCAAAATGCACAAAACTAGAAGGAATGTCTGCTATGCTCATAAGACATTAACATTTCCGAAGATCCACCATAGTTACGGGTGAACTGGGCACAGATCACTATTTGTTTTTCCATAGGCCACCATGTTAATGTTTGTTAGTTCTGCACACAAAATAATGATTTGGATTTATCATAATGGCACACATTGTTGCATTTCATACATGACTGATCCTACATTTTTATTTCGAGACAATCAACGTAGCAGGTGCTCCCCATCAGATGTCACCAAAAACAAGAAATTTCTGTCTACATACGCAGGGGACCCTTCCATCACTCACGGGTCCATATTCATAGTCCTTGAAAGGGGATACCATCTCAAAACCACTGGCACTTGATCCGTATGCAATGGAGCAGGAAGTGAAACAGTGATCTATCCCCAGTTGGCACCTATGCTGTAGGGATGGAGGTTGTCCAGCTATTGGTACGTGAACAGGTAGTGGAGGAGTTAGTGGGTTCCACCTAGTGGCTGCCAAAACATGAGTCGTCCAAACTACTGCTACGAGATTGTGTGCCGAGTTACAAATGGGACATATAGAACCATCATTACTGCTTAGTGTTATTTAAATGAAGGCAATACTAGCTTCTTCACACGCACGCTCTCATGCACGCACACACGCACGCACGCACGCACGCACGCACGCACGCACGCACAAGAAACCAGAAACCCTTGCATTAATACCTGTTCATCATCAAGTGTTGAAAATATACTTCAGAGAGAGAGAGAGAGAGAGAGCTTCTATGACAAAAATGCTCAGGATGTATCGCAACTTTTAGATTGGCGAAAAAATCAACCACAGAAACACAATCTGCTTGAATATCCTTGGATGCAGCCGCAGAGGAAATGCCACATGACTGTAGAGTGGAAGCTAGATAGCTGATGAAGCAGCAGTAAAATACAACACTTTCAACATATGCCCTGGAAGTGTGTGTCTACAGAGATCCACTGCAGCTGTCTCTGACCTGTGATATCCTTACATAATCATGCATGCCTAAAACAACATGCCTGGTGTATGATCTACAAAACAGAGACAGCATCCCAAGATGTTCATCCCATAAGCCTAACTTGTCACCATCACTGCCACTGTGTATCACATAAAAAATACATTTAAAAAGTGTGGTTCATTAAAACACATTTTGGCGATCAAGATGTCAGAATCCCGTTCTTCCCTGTTCTTCCCTGTTCTTCCCTGTTCCTCCCTTTATAAAGGGGTGGGGCTAGTTCTTGTACAGCTGCACTGCTCCAGCTCCCTATCAGCAGCCTTCTCCTTCCACTTGTCAGCCTCCCCTGTCTTTCTTACATCCCTCTTTACGCAGTCCTCCCATCTTAGTTGCAGTCTGCCTATTTCCCTAAGCCTGGCTGTTTCATCACCTCCGCTATCTTTGGTAGTCGGCGGTCTTCCACCCACACCAGGAATAGATACGATGATGTCCCATGAAGTCATACAACTTCTGGTGACTTCCACGATGGGCTGTCTCCAACCAATTTCAGAAAGCTTTTGACAAAGTGCCACATCAAAGATTACTACTTAAATTAAAAGCCCATGGTATTGGGGATAGCATAACTGACTGGATAGAACAATGGCTGACTGACAGAAGACAACGAGTTGTAGTAGATGGAGAAGTTTCAAATTGGAAATCGGTTTTGAGTGGGGTACCTCAAGGATCAGTATTAGGACCTATATTATTCTTAATTTATATCAATGACTTGGACGACAGTATAACAAGTAACGTACTGAAATTTGCGGATGACACAAAACTGTTTAGAAAGGTTAATACTGATGGTGATAAACAACATTTACAAAATGATCTAGACAGATTAGTGAAATGGTCTGAGAAATGGCAGATGTTGTTCAATTTTGGGAAATGTAAATGCCTACATACAGGACATGGGAACTTGAATGTAAACTATAAAATGGGAGATACTGTTCTGGGTACTACTGTAAAAGAAAAGGACTTAGGAGTTACAATAAGCGCTGATATGAAAGTTTCAGAGCAGTGTGGTATTGCAGCTTCAAAGGGTAATCAAATTCTTGGATTGATTAGAAGAAACATAACATACAAGGGAAAAAAGTTAATTATACCTCTTTATAAAGCAATAGTTAGACCTCATTTAGAATACTGTATACAAGCATGGAGACCATATCGTAAGAAGGATATAGATACACTTGAACGCATACAAAGGAGAGCAACTAAAATTATTCCAGAACTGATAGACCTTAGTTATGAAGAACGCCTGAAAGAATGTGGTTTAACAACTCTAGAGACAAGGAGGTTAAGAGGAGATCAGATTGAAGTTTTTAAGATATTGAATGGGTATGAAAATATTGATAGAAATATGTTTTTCTCACTCAAGAAGGATAGCAGAACTAGAGGACATGAGGTAAAATTAGTAAAGGATCAATGTAGATTGGACATCAGGAAGCACTCGTTCTCACAGAGGACAATAAATGAATGGAACAAATTGTCTACAGATTGTGTAACTGCTAGCAGCGTGAATATGTTTAAAAATAAGGTAGACACATATCTCATGAGGGTGGGTTATAAGTAGATGAACATTGTTGGACTCTCGATAAGCCAATGGCTTCCTTGTCCACTTGCCATCTGGGCCTTTGGCTTGGATGGCAAATCTTGTTAAATCTTGTTAAATCTTGTTAATTCCTGTCTCTGTATAAATATAGTTTACATTATATGAAATGATTTTACGATAAAACAATCGCACTTTGAACATTTAAATACTTAACATTTTGTAGGGACTTTTCCAGTTTGGACGTGTTTTTACTACAAATAAATCGAAGGCAAAATCGAGAGGATGAACAAGCGAGGATTAAGGCGAACCACCTGGATGAACAATGTGAGGCAGTGGAATCGCACTGGAGATGGCGAGGCCGAGGAGTGACAGGAAGATGTCAATGGCCCCCATGGACTATGTCTGATATGATAATGTACATGGCATAGGAAAACACAGCGACCACTTCCTGGAAGACAGGTCTGTAGGAAGGTTATTAGTTCAGGTGTTCCTGTCTAACCAACTACCAATGCGATGACAACACTTGGGGTTCAGGGTTAATTGTAGTCTAGAGGTGCACTTATCCCCCAGGGCTAGCCTCTCAATTATGCTGCAGGTGCCTACTGCAATGTTTCAGGGTAGGCCACTGGGTGAATATCTACTTAATGCATTACTTATGGTCGGCCACTGGGTGAATATCTACTTAATGCATTACTTATGGTCGGCCACTGGGTGAATATCTACCAGGGTTGGACTTTGGGGGAAATTTATTTAGTGCATAGCTTCAGTGTGTGTTTGCATTCGTGCATGCGTGCGTGCATGCATGCGTGTGTGCACATATATATATACATTTATATATATATATATACATTTGTGCCTGTATACACACATGCGCGCACACAAGCACGCACGCACACACGCACATACACACACATATACAATTTACAAACATGAAAAACATACAACACGAAGGAAACTTGAAACGTGCTAATGACTTAACTTCAGAAAGTACCCTAGTTATCAATTGAACCATTTTCTGCCTGCATGCGTAAGCGAAGACACCTGCAGTGGATTTAGCCATTAGGGTCCGGCCTGCTATGGAGTGCACACTTAGAATACCAGTGATATTCAGTAAGACTTCACCAAGTTCACAGCTTTTACTAATCAGCCGGCATTGCAGACCACAAACACACTTCTAAATACTAAGTAGATCCAAAGCATTACTGATAATTTACGACACTACAGCTTCCTAAACTTATTCTTAAAACTTTATGTTTTAATCTTTACTGCTTTAATACTTTTACTGTCAAATATTTTATAAAATGTGACAGACAAATAAATCATCCGATGAAACACTTCATATTTCACCTTCAAAGATGACGATTTATTAGTCTTGGTCTGCCTTTTAATGCAGTATCTATATGGGTCATAAAACTAGCATATTTTATTTAAATGACCAGTGTGTTTTCTACATTATTACCAACAATGAAAGATTACATCGTAGCAAGTTCTGTATGGAGGTTATAAAAAAGATGTTATAAATACAAATAAACGCAGTGTCACAAATTGCAATGTCCCAACCTCAGTCAAATGGTCATTTGGTTAACTAATGAAATTTGTTGTATATTCCCTGGAGTGGAGTCTCTGGCTGGGGGCTTGCTGGACTGCCTGATCTCTTCTGGCAGTGCCAGATGTTTCAATCTTCAATCAGATACTGCCCTTCACTTCTATTCCTACAGCTGCATCTACAAAGTCTGACCGGGCATCCTGAGCAAACAACTGCGTGAGATACCAGGATTGACTCTGATTATGACTGTAAACATTATCAATTTCTACTGTAAAGCAGTAATTTTATACATAATTGAACAGCTGTAAAAAATATCTTGGGAAAATTATGTTTTGTATCGTATAATTATTATAATCTACCTGTAATTGAGTGTGCCTTGACGTAATTGAATTGACCAAAATATTCACCACATTTCTGATTCCAACAACACACACTGATAATGTTACTCTATATTATATCCAAAACATAGTTATTTTATTTTTACTTGCAGTATTATGATATTTAGAAGATGATCTAATCATGTCTGTATTTTTTATCCTCAATAAAAATCATGTTTTTGAAGTGTCATCATAATCATAATCATAAGAACTGTTTCTTCTTCTATTTTGTATTTAATTCATAACTTCGTCCAACCTTCGTGAACATTGAGTTATTTACCTGAGCAAATGTCTGCATGTGACTGCAGGGTCCCCTACCTGAACAAATAACTTCTTTTGATGGCAAGAACCCATACAAAGGCTAACGACATCATGTGGTTATATGGTCCCCTGAGCAAATAACTTGTTGCTGTGATGACAGGATCCCAATCTGAGCAAATAACTTGATGTGATGACAGGATCCCTACCTGAGCAAATAACTTGATGTGATGACAGGATCCCTACCTGAGCAAATAACTTGATGTGATGACAGGATCCCTACCTGAACAAATAACTTGATGTGATGACAGGATCCCTACCTGAGCAAATAACTTGATGTGATGACAGGATCCCTACCTGAACAAATAACTTGATGTGATGAAAAGATCCCCTACCTGAGCAAATAACTTGATATGATGACAAGGTCCCCTACCTGAGCAAATTACTTCATGTGATGACAAGGTCCCCTACCTGAGCAAATTACTTCATGTGATGACAGGGTCCCCTCCCTACCTGAGCAAATAACTTCATGTGATGACAAGGTCCCCTACCTAAGAAAAAACTTCATGTGATGACAGGATCCCCTATCTGTGCAAATAACTTCTTATAATGGCAAGGACCCCTATACATAATCAAGCAAATAACATGATGTAGTTGTAGGGTCCCGTACCTCAGCAAATAATTTCAATGAAATTTTTGGACTGCAAAATTATGAGTCATTTATATAACTACAAACCCATCAGTAGTTTAGTTTGAGTCTGTTTTAATTTTCCAACAACCTTCGCTTAGTGCAGCCCTACAGATCAGATGATGCATTGGTATGGTTCTTATATAATATATAACATGCCATCCCTGTCTGATCAACGTGCCATGTGGTTCTGTTCAAGTCACTAGCTGCATGGCAAGTCTTCCCTCCCAGATTGTCATGAATATCTACTGCCAGCCACTCAATTACACAGCTGGGTGAACTAAGGCAACATAAACTGAATGAAACTGCTCAAACAAATCCTAGTCATCTCAGTAAGGGGCCAATGCTCTACCACGCTACACATATAGTAGTTTGTGCTAGAAACTTTTAGGTGTATAACTGTAACTAGGCATATTGATCATTAAGACACAGTTTCTCATACTTCATTGGTTAGTATAATTATGAAGAGTCACAGATGTATCACGACTACAAGTCTACAGTAAAAGCATTGATTACAGGGTGATCTTGCTTTTATATTCAACTAAAATTGGACATATTTAATTTGGATAATGGCTTCAAACCATCCAAGTTCAACACAATGATCTACCTATTATGGAAATGGGGTAGATCAAAGATGCAGCAAATGGGGTTTCTAAGGAATAAGTGCATTGCATTATTTTCCAGCATATGGAACATTTTAAATGGATAATTAATAAACACCCAACATAATGCCTACGTTTTAACTCTATCTGACTGCAGCACCCCTGGCGATCTCGCAAGGGGAAGACTAAGGGGGGGCAAGCTTTGTCACCCATTAGCTTCCCATGCTAGTACGTCGCCCTCCTAAAATATGTCACTGTACATTACTGACCCACCAAGCAAAACATTACATCAAATGTATCAAATCTGTGTGATCAATATGGGCGGGGGTAGATCTCACTATGTACCAAGCTTAGATCTGTACTAAAAAATACCAATGCAGAAACATACAGCAAACATGAAATAACCCCACATTGAAAGGGGTATGGCTTGACCAATGATGTCATAGACAATAAAACACATACCTCTACGTGGAGAACAATGACGAGACCCTACACGGGGGCAGAATTGTGAGAGGGTACTAACCTAGACAGAATCTGACGCGCGGCTGTGTGCGACGTGCACACATCGTCAAGTAAGAACGCTGACAATTGCGTTGAAATCATCCATAGACTGCCGCATGGCAAACGCTGTCTCGTGTGTGTCGAACCCTCTATCTACTGACACTCGTAAACATCCAGTGCGTCCGTGTCTGGCTACCATGATGTCTTCTTCCCATGGTTGGCAGCACACTCACTCGCAGATGTAACACGAATCACACACAGTACCGAAAGCCTGCCAGGAAATTCCAGGAAACATGATCACTAATGCCACACTTTTCCGGCTGCTTGCTTGTTTGATTGAAGAATCCGACAAGCCCCACGCGAGCGAGCCCTGTGCCTAGAAGCAGGACTTTCCTCCACTGCTACATAACACTTACAGTTTGCTTGCATAGACACAAGTACTGCACATGCAGGTAGGTGGAGACAGCTCTCAGCCACAGGCCCACGGCTGCGGAGGCAGGCTGGGTACAGACGGCTGTGGGTATCTTTGACAGCACACTCAGGAGTGGCACTGGAGGACGGACAACCTTCGTATAGATAGCAGCAGTCACAGATACTGCATTCTTGGCCAGCCAGCCAGCGATATAACAATGTTTTCATGTCTCAGCTGTGGAGTTTCGTCACAATGCTACAATTGTTCATGTATTTCTTCAGTGGTGTAGTTTTTTGTGTATGTTTTTAAAATTCACACATAAAACTAATTTAATGTACTTAACAGGATGTCCTGATGCTTCATATTTGAATTTAACGACCAGATAACATGCCACATATAGGAACATACTTTTACTTTCATATCTCTATCACCCTTGCTCTCCCCACTACCCCTTATCCACTACCCCCTCACCCCACAATCTACCCTCTCACCCCACCCACTACCCCCTAACCCCAGCCACTACCCCTCACCAACCACCCCTCACCCCACCCACTACCCTCTCACCAACCACCTCACCCCACCCACTACCCTCTCACCCTACCCACTACCCCTCACCCCACACTCACTACCCTCTCACCCCACCCACTACCCCCTCACCCCACCCTCTACCCCCTCACGCCACCCAATACCACCTCACGCCACCCACTACCCCTCACCCCACCCTCTACCTCTTCACCCTACCCACTATGCCCTCACCCCAACCACTACCCCTCACCCCACCCACTACCCCCTCACCCCACCTACTATCCCTCCCCATTACCCCTTCACCCCACCCACTACCTCTTACCCACTACCCTCTCACTCCACCCACTACCCCTAACCCCCCCCCCACTACCCCTTACCCTATACCCCCTCACCCCACCCACTATCCCTCACCCACTCACCACACCCACTACCCCTCACCCACTACCACTTCACCCCACCCACTACTCCCTCACCCAACCTACTACCCTCTCACCCAACACACTACCCCTTTACCCAACCCACTACCCCTTCACCCCACCCACTACCCCTCACCCACTACCCCCTCACCCCTTCTCACCATCCTTTTCATATGTGCTTCAGGAGAAAATGTATACCATGAATGTGTAGCTGATTGGCAGCTGTCCATCATTGTTCCATTGTCGTAATCTCAGAGCACAATGTAACTATCTGTGGTATTTGTATTTGGCATCTTATTTGCTGAAACAAAACCCTTTGGAATCTACCAGATAATCCCCTAAACAAAACACCTGCCTTCAATGCAACAAACCCATTTAAAGTTACTTAAATTTTGCTTGCATCTTAGATCTAACACTGCTCAAAACCATGCACAAACCTTCCAAACAAATTGAGCCATATTTTGGAGAAATGGGTTACACCACCGTGGCGACCAAGAAACATAAAATATTCAAATTAATAGCTAACAGTGCATGTTGCTAAGCATTCTTGCCAATGAGGCAGTTCTCACATAACTTCCCCACCTCGGCTGCTATTGATTTATCCCATTCCCCACCAGACACTGGGGGAGAGTTCGTTACAACAAGCCATTAACGACAGTTCCCACTTGGTGTCCAGGTAATATTCTCCTTCCGGATCACTTACCGAGTGCATTACCCAATTCTGCAAAATCATGACCCAGAATTTATGACGCAGCCGCACTTGTAGGGGGTCACGAATGGTGGCATAAACTCTGACTGTTAAATACCAAGCATGTTGAGGATCTGTACCAGAGGGTTGGGTGGTACTACATCACGTGGACAGAGACTGGTAGATCTATGACCAGTTCAACATGTGCTTAGTGCCACCTATTCTCCATCTTTCCACACTTGATGGCCGCTTATATATCTGTGTTTTCCCAGAAAGGGACAGACAATCCCAGGAAATGGCAAGGGAAAGATGCGAACGCTGCCACGACTAGCAAACCGTTGACTGCATCATCAACCACTGCTTGTTTTCAGTAGAGGAATCTCCGAGGTCCGTTCAGCTTGAATGGATCAACAACTCAAAGATTGACCTCTGCTGCTCTATCCACATGAAAGAAAAAGACAGGGAAACTAACTGAATTCCTAATATTCCAGCATAGTGAATTGAACAGTAACAAAATTAACTAAAAAATAAAACTGTTTGCACATAACCTGTGAATAATATTTGTAAACCCAGCTGAAACAAGATTTCAAAAGAATTATGTTGGCATTGTATTTACAAGCAAGTTTTTTAGTCTTTGGAATTTCTCACAAATTAGTCTTATGTGTCACCAAATTGCAAATAAATATATCTAACAGCTGTAAATCTGACCCACCACCATATAACTGGAATTGACATTTGTAAACAAAACACATGTAAATATACCCAATAATCTGAAGTCACACTTATATTTATAGTTTTGCTTTTGCTTCAAAATAATTACTCTTGTTTGATCTTTTTTGAATTTTTAGACCTGTCTTTAAAAAGTCGTAAAAAGTTGCTAGGATAACATATTTTTTGTCAGTTTCTAAAAACACTTTAGGCATTACATCACAACTCAATTTCCCATAAGTTGGGTGTCGATTCCAACCTCTCTTTGGGAAATAGAAATTAACATTTCCTATAGATTAACAAAGATCTGCTGAACCAGATCTCTTACACTGGTTTATAAAATAATATGTCTGTGCTCCATTAAATAATATATAAGAACTGACAAAAAGGCCTTGATTAGAGCCGAGAGGGCCTACCAGCCAGCCAACAAAACACACGGCCAGATGGCACGATTTACTGGTGTATGCTAAAGTAATTCACAGATGGCAATGAAATACGTGATCAGACAAAATATATCTTACAAGTGTTGAGGATGTTTCCAGGTTCTCTGTTTGCCACCGCTGTGAGGAAACATGTTATCTTTCTCTAGGGTGGACCCCCTAGGGTGGGATCAAGTGGAGCCCCCACAGGTAATAATAAGAGTCTCTTTTGCTACAGAGTGATTAACAAGGAATTGATGCCAGTGTCTGAATCCCACCCAAAGAAATACAGAGGCCTCTTGATATGATACAATATTTATGGTTAATAAATCTTTCTGTCACATCTGTCTTAAATTCTGATGAATATATTTTAAGCATTTGTTTAAAAAATATGCTTGTGCATTTGTATCTAATTTCTTGAACACTAATGATGCTTTCACCATTGCCCAGATAAGTAAAAACGCAATTTAAAGCCTCAACTTTTGGTTGGACCTCTAGTAGACAGTGCTGGAAATATAATATCACAGGGGTTTTTAATGGCGGAAGACCTAAATGGTTACTTCAGTTCAGTGTTTACCAAAGAAGATATTAGTTCATTACCAGTTGCTACATTTCAGGGGGCTAAATCTGACTATTTAGGTCCGTTAGTTGTAACTCCAGAATTGGTAGCTAAGAAAATAAAGGCAATGAAGGATAACAAATCACCGGGAGTGGATGGGATTCCTCCAAAATTACTAATGGAAACAGTAGAACAAATCAGTATACCACTTGCAAAAGTATTCAACTTGTCATTAAAAGAGGGAGTTGTTCCGTTTGAATGGAAAGAAGCAAACATCATACCATTATTTAAAAATGGTTTGAGAAATAAGTCAGAGAATTACAGACCAGTGAGTTTAACGTCAGTGATTTGTATATTATTAGAAAGGTTAATTAAAGACCATATGGTGGACTTCTTCATTAAGCATAAATTATTAAATTCATCTCAACATGGATTCCTTAAAGCGAGGTCATGCTTAACAAATATGTTATGTTTTTTGGAAGAAATCACTAAGTGGATAGACGTTGGATCGCCAGTAGATATTATCTACTTAGATTTTCAGAAAGCTTTTGACAAAGTGCCACATCAAAGATTACTACTTAAATTAAAAGCCCGTGGTATCGGGGATAGCATAACTGACAATGGCTGACTGACAGAAGACAACGAGTTGTAGTAGATGGAGAAGTTTCAAATTGGAAATCGGTTTTGAGTGGGGTACCTCAAGGATCAGTATTAGGACCTATATTATTCTTAATTTATATCAATGACTTGGATGACAGTATAACAAGTAACGTACTGAAATTTGCGGATGACACAAAACTGTTTAGAAAGGTTAATACTGATGGTGATAAACAACATTTACAAAATGATCTAGACAGATTAGTGAAATGGTCTGAGAAATGGCAGATGTTGTTCAATTTTGGGAAATGTAAATGCCTACATACAGGACATGGGAACTTGAATGTAAACTATAAAATGGGAGATACTGTTCTGGGTACTACTGTAAAAGAAAAGGACTTAGGAGTTACAATAAGCGCTGATATGAAAGTTTCAGAGCAGTGTGGTATTGCAGCTTCAAAGGGTAATCAAATTCTTGGATTGATTAGAAGAAACATAACATACAAGGGAAAAAAGTTAATTATACCTCTTTATAAAGCAATAGTTAGACCTCATTTAGAATACTGTATACAAGCATGGAGACCATATCGTAAGAAGGATATAGATACACTTGAACGCATACAAAGGAGAGCAACTAAAATTATTCCAGAACTGAGAGACCTTAGTTATGAAGAACGCCTGAAAGAATGTGGTTTAACAACTCTAGAGACAAGGAGGTTAAGAGGAGATCAGATTGAAGTTTTTAAGATATTGAATGGGTATGAAAATATTGATAGAAATATGTTTTTCTCACTCAAGAAGGATAGCAGAACTAGAGGACATGAGGTAAAATTAGTAAAGGATCAATGTAGATTGGACATCAGAAGCACTCGTTCTCACAGAGGACAATAAATAAATGGAACAAATTGTCTACAGATTGTGTAACTGCTAGAGTGTGAATATGTTTACAAACAAGGTTGACACATATCTCAGGAGGGCGGGCTATAAGTAGATGAACATTGTTGGACTCTCGATAAGCCAATGTCTTCCTTGTCCACTTGCCATCTGGGCCTTTGGCTTGGATGGCAAATCTTGTTAAATCTTGTTAAACTTACTAAGTACTATAACTCTCCACAGACGTTTTTCACTTTTAAACCTCCATTACTTGCTTATTTACCCAACTATGCCCTAAGTCATAGCAACAGATGGACTGACAATCTATTATTAAATATTCAAACCTTTATCCAATTACAAAGCCTGTATGCCTAACATCTGTCTATAACCTGTATGCATGCTCTGTAATTTGCTAAACTGGTTTACAAGTGATTCCCCAGAGGGCAGCACTGATGTGCAGTAAGACCAAAAGCAAAGCTGCAATGCCTTTTCTGTCAGCCAACAAGAGTCATTGCCAGTTCAATTCAGTTTTGTACGATGCTGCTTATAGTTCTTAAAAGTAATAATGAGCAGCGGTAATTTTTATATAAACTGAATTCGGGCAGCAGGATGGCACATCTGACAACTGGCTTGGCTTATCAACTGGTTGGGATCATATTTAAAAACAGCATAATCCATTGCAGTGATTAAATCTGGATGCGTCTATGAAGTCTGCACGGTGGAAATGTTTTTATATGGCTGAAAGCACAGATGGTATAAAATGCATCCTCACATTGGGAAATAACATGACTCATCGTCGCTTTATGAGGGTGCATTCAAGCATGACATAATGCTGCAAGGGTGGGATGTGTTGCCCCACATTACAAAGTGTCTGCTATAGCCCCCCCCCCAACACAACATATACTATGTACATAGTATACAGAAAATTAAAAACATGATTTATAATAAGACATTCAAAACACTACAAACAATAACCAGTCTAAATATGATTTATTTTATACTACAATCTACATCAGCTTAATCAGTTTTCCCCCAATTTATGTTTAGCTCAGTTTAAAAATAATAACAGTTCTGTGGTGCACCAGTTTCTAGCTTATGCTAATCACTGCGCACACAAACTAAATGTCCATTAAAAAATATATATAAGCAAGTTAATGAATTAAGTTTAATACATAGCTTCTGCCTTGGAAGATTAATGGTTAATTGCTAGCATTGTAGACATAAATTTTTCATGTCTGGCATTGTAAGCCTCATAAGCAGGTTAAGCGTTTTAGCAAAAATGAATTCCACAATTTATTGTTAATAATTTCTTACCATAGCACTGATCATCTTCAACGAGGTTGCAACGTTTATTTTCTAACAAAATCATCCAAGGTAATGTAATTGTTGTCAATGCAAATATGCCTTCAACACCTGCCATCCTCCTCTATCGAGGGTACACCCTCTATCGAGGGTACACCCTCTATCGAGATACACCATATAATGACAACAAAATCTTATAGTTCAAACCAAACACGTTCATTCAAATAAATCAGCTTGTAGCACAACTTTACAAAGACAAAGCTTATAAACAAAAAGTAGGTAAAATACTTATAATGTAATGTTATATTAGTCCCCTACAATATTTAATGCAGCTAAATACACCCTCATTAAATTGATTCCATAAATGGTAGTTGCAAGTAAATTGAATACATGTATAAACATAATAAGCATTGTTAGAAAGTTGATACCCTTAGGACTCATAGACAGCATGGCATTTCCAAATGAAGCTCAAGGGGGTAGTTACCCTATCTAGAGCATATCTTGGATTCCTGACTCCCTATGCATCTGTAACCTTGGGCAGTATGTCTTGTTTGTTCAGACCACACAGCAGTAATACAGTGTCCCATTCTAACCACCAGATAGCCCAGTTGTACTTGTGCAGCCAAGGGGCGGAGTACATGTTTATGAACAAATCTCAAAATTAACAGAAACATGACTGCCTATTGCCTAAGTTGTACTAACATCACGGTAGCTTCATAGCTGAAAAAACAGGACAGTAGACAGCGAAATACCATTATATGGGCATTTGTGGACAACCGAATAACACATATATGGGAAATTGAAGAAAATGCAATAACATATATGGACAATTGTGGATTCATGGAATCATTCCCTCAAGGCACTAGGTTTAGTTTCTTGCTTGTTTTAGTTAGTTAGCACCAAAATATATTACTGGAAAAGAGCACTGGAACTGAGAGCAGCACCGTTGCGCCATGCTCATGGGTATTTTCGGGAAAAAAACTGAAGCCTGAAGTTGATTTAAGATGGCAGCGTATTAAGAAGTCACGGTACACGAACATTGATGGATCTTTAAATCAGCCAGTTTAATACTTCATTACACATGCATTCAATACATTCTGTGTCATACTGGGGTGCAATGCTAACAGTGGTATTGAATGCTTGTGGTATGGACTGAACTAGTTATTTATGTTATTTACAAAATGGCACATGCGATGACGAAGTCAAGCCACCAGACTCCTCTGTCAGTGGGCACGATATGTTTGATTCACGTGTATCCATGCTTTCTATGCCGTAAAAATAAACTATAGATGTTTGAAACGTATTATTGGTAAATTGTTTTCGCTTTCTTCCATACCAGTTTAGTGATCTTTCCCTAAACCGTGATACTTTCTTTCACATCAGTTTAGTGATCTTTCACTAAACTGTGAAACTTTCTTCTGCATCAGTTTAGTGATCCACAACCTTACCTTACAGTTCCCCATTGTAACTTTGATTTGGCATTTCCAACCAATTTACTTGCAAAGTATGACAGAAACGACCTGTTCATTTGTTAGTACAAAACATTTCACTACCCAGTAGCTGACCTATAAAATAGATTGTTTATCGTTGGTATATACTAATGTTATCAACACAGGCACAATGGTATGCACCGTTATTAAACACCTGGTATCAATATACACACCCTCAGCAGCACACAAATACTACCAAGAAAACATCTGGAGACATAACTGTAGTAGAAAGAAGGCGTTTCCTAAACATCACGGGAATACCATAACACATAATAAAAGATTCAGGAACCCGAGCTCAGAGACACAACATACCAGAATCGTTAAGCATAATATCATGAACAGTGATACACAAAAGTCATAATCAGAGAGAGACCACCGAGGATTTAGGATGGAAAAAAAACTATTTTGAAAACATACGTTTTGAAATTTTTGCACAGAAGATAGCTAGAGTTTCAGATAATTCTAAAGTGATGGGAGAGAGAGACATATATCGGACTGCTTGGCATGGCCATGACCTTCAGTGGATCATTAACACTACACACCTTGACTGGTCTTATTTTAACCCAACCATTTGGGAACCAGAGAGGAAATGTACCAAATCAAAGCACACACGATCACGGCTTTGTTACAGTTGACAGATCAATGCGCTTTACAATAAAATAACACATAAATAAAAATATTTAAAATATACAAATAATATCGTATATTATTAAATAAAATAGTTAATAGCCTAAATAAAATAGTTAATAGCCTAACAAAAATATTCAACAGATATTTGGATATGGCCCCTTAACAAACCACTGTAACACTTCTTATCGCCGATCTGAGTTGGTCCCTTACTGTAACACTGTAAAATAGCCACTCCTAGAATTCACAACACAAATGTGTCACTATGATTTTCGAGCTTTCAAACTCAGTTCATCCTTATACTGTCTTGTCTGTCTGCCTTCGCTATCAGTGAATCTCATTCTCTATAATGACACTCCTGCAGGCAAACTACAATCATATCTGACAGTAATATGGAAGTTTATCTCTGTATGTCTGCTATTTAACTATCTGTATCTCACTTTTCATCAGAATGCACAAAAATGTGTTTGCTAATTTCGAATGCACCACAGATGGGTGTGAAATTTTTTTTAGAAATTGTTCTAGTTGCTATTACGTAGCCACAAAGCGAAGCAAAGCATTCAATTTATACCACTGCCCTCCAACATTTGTGACACTGCCCCTGGCAGACCTGTTCAATCAGAGTTTATTACCAGGTGGTACTCATTCGTACAGCTGAGTAAACCGAGGCAAAGTGGGGTGAACGAAATTGCCCAAGTTTAGAAATGATAGAAGACGGACTTGAACCCGGAGTCCACCTGTTCTCCATCTTTGTTTCTTCAATCCAATTCAAAAGCAGTTTCCACTTACCAACCCTCTAGAAACCCATGACAACCCACCCACAAATCTATCAAATGGTTCAAAAAGGTTGACTAAAATGTCAATTTCTGTTCCAAGCAAATTTCTTAAATGGCAGAGATACATTTTTTCTTAAAACATTCTTTTTCAAGCATATTTATTTACCAAATCAACCAGTTTATATCCTCCATCAACAACTCCCCCCCTTAATTCCTGCTTTGGTTTCCCATCAACTGTCAGTACTCAGAGATTGATCTAACGTTTGCTGATGTCGCTCCCCTTAATATTTGAGGTTTTAGTTACGGTTCCTCTTCACCTTGTGACCTATAACCCTCTCCGATGCTTCTGGAACAGTTTCTCCACTTTATTCAATCCTTTGTAGCCTGAGTAAGAGCGGTTGTGTCAACATAAATTATTTTTGTGGCAGTTTTAAACTCCCACCCACCACCCCTGCTTACTACCAGAAATTGTACTTTTTATTTTACAGACTTAGTGTAGTATAGGGAGACCACATTTTTATGTGTGATACACATATATATTACTATACATATGGAATGACGACATGTTTTACATGACATAAAAATACATGCCAATCGTCTTCACCCACAACTACCCTGCGTTACTTTGGTTGTTTTTCAGTTACACTTGCTTTAGGTTTATTTTAGTTGGAGTTGATAATCGTAAGCTGGAACCAGTTAGCTAATCTGTGGTCCCAGGCTTTAGCTGACATGATTAATCTCTGAGTTGCAACCCAACTCTTCTTCTGTGTGCCTCTTCTAAGCCATCCATCCATCCACTGTAACTTGCACAGTTGTCCTGGAAAAGCCTGTTCATCCCACACTTACCTATCCTCTTTCTGTCCCCGTTGGCGTATAAGGCCACTTACTCGTCATTCCGTATGCTCTCTAGCTGTGATCTCTGTCATCTTCCAAGAACTCCCTCCTAATTGGTTCCTCTCTACTCCCACAGTCCTTCTCTATGGTGATTCTGGTCTTCCTCGGGTCTTCATCTTTTATATCTCACCAGAGGAAGGAAGAGGAGGATGACAAGTGGAGGGAGAAGGCTATTGATAGGGGAAAGTGGAAAGGGATAACAGCTGGGGCGATGCAGTAGCACATGAACTAGCCTCACCCCTTCATAAAAGGAGCAACACAACTAAACCATTGAAGTTTGCATCTTCTTACCCTATTAGTTATGCAACTTGTGTTTTTCTCCCACTGGGAGCATTCCATCCCCACCCCCCCACCCCACACACCACCTTGTGTCCCCAACTGTCTCCAAGGACCAGCTAGGGTTGACACCTACTTCCTGCCTTCAAAGGCACAGATGACAGATGGCACCAGTGTGAGATAACACTCTCACCCTCATAAATCCTCCCTAAGTCCCCACTCCCTCACCCCCGGATTAATATTTCATATTAAATACCCCTCCCCCCCCCCCGTGTGGATATCATGAAATTTGTAAGCCCTGTATTTTTTTTTGGGGGGGGGTGAATATTCCATAGGAGTGAACATTTCATAGTGAAATCCTCACCCTCAGGTGAATGTTTCATGGGGTGAATATTTGATCTCACACCAGATTTTCCTATCCAGGGCGTAGCAAGAAAGGGCAAGAAAGCCACACAAAAAATCACCCTGCAGTGAGGTTAACCAGCTTCTGTTCAAAGTGCAGTCTATACGAGGAGCTGCTACAATCTGTCCTTGCTCAGGTTCAGTGGTAAACTCCAGCTAACATGTCCAGCTACCAGAGACCAGGATGTCAAGAAACAAGTGTATGTGGTCCGTATGCAACTGATCCATAAAATAGCAAAATTAGGTAAATACATTTAGACAAATTTACATGAGCAGTGGCATATTTAGGGGGATATTGGGCCATGACCCCCCCCCCTTGGCTTAATTGTTTTCTTAAGGAACCAGTTGCACCACTACATGGTAACATGGTAAACTAATGTGTGACTAAGCTTGGCCCCTCCCCCTTTGCCCTCCCCCTTTGGCCTATTCCTTTGGCCTCCCCCTTTGGCCTATTCCTTTGGCCTCCCTCTTTGCCATCCCCCTTTGGCCTCCCCCTTTGCCCTCCCCCTTTGGCCTACTCCTTTGGCCTCCCCCTTTGCAATCCCCCTTTGCCCTCCCCCTTTGGCCTACTCCTTTGGCCTCCCCCTTTGCAATCCCCCTTTGGCCTCCCCTTGCAAGATCTTCTAGATAGGCCATTGTAGGAAGTTGTCAGCAGTCTTATATGTGCATCTGTTAATTAAATAATTATTTTAGCAGTAGTATTAGTATCATGAACGTTATTTAATGATTGAATTGTAACTGCCAACAAGATCTATCTACATCGTAATTTAGAAATATGTGTGCTCAAATTCAACCATGTAATATGTGACATGTCAACATCTGCTCATGGGAAAGCAGGAAACTCTTCATGGAATAGCAGGAAACTCTTCATGGAAAAGCAGGAAACTCTTCATGGGAAAGCAGGAAACTCTTCATGGGAAAGCAGGAAACTCTTCATGGAAAAGCAGGAAACTCTTCATGGGAAAGCAGGAAACTCTTCATGGGAAAGCAGGAAACTCTTCATGGAAAAGCAGGAAACTCTTCATGGAAAAGCAGGGAACATTCGGGAAAAGAAGGAACCCCCTGACATACAGCCACTCAACTTTTGCTGATTTTTAACAAACTGACATGTGTAGACTTTACGATTCACCTTTTTGATTTGCTGTGTTCATTTGCGGTGAACCCGTGCATGAGAATTTGTGAAATCACTTGAGACCCTAGAAATACTATGACTTATTGTGTCCTATGCGGCCTAGTGTGCAACAAATATAATTATATATCAATTTATCCATAACCAAATGAACAATTATGAAAGTTATAAAAAGCGGGCAATTTCATCAAAAAAGCAGGAAAGGTATTTCCCGCCCGAAAGTGGTAATGATGACATGTGACATGTGACATGTGGATGTTCTATGGTTACAGTGTGAAGATGAGATATTGATGTCAGACAGTGCCAGTTTTCTCTGACAAATTACTTGTCTTCTAGGTGTTTTTCTGGCTACACGAGGCACTTGAGATGCTATTTACTGTCAATGCAGACAGGCAGTACTGGTGTCATGATGTTTTCTAACTACGTATCTAGACTTCTTAGAGTTCACGAAAATGCCTCAAGGGCAGCCCATAATAGAAGACAAACTCCCAGGTAATACTTTTCTGGCGAACACTATTAATATTCCACAGTAGTATTATACACTGTATACAGTAGGCATGGACTACATATCTTTGAGGCACTAACCAGTAGGCATGGACTACATATCTTTGAGGCACTAACCAGTAGGCATGGACTACATATCTTTGAGGCACTAACCAGTAGGCATGCACTACTTATCCATTTGTTATATTATGTGATAGATCACCACTGCACGTCAAATATAATAGGTATGCACTGTACCACTTTTTACAATCGGTAAGCATTACACATCTATCAAGTAGCATAGGCTAACACTACACTTCTGTCAAGCAGCTTAGACTAGCACTACACATCTATCAAGTAGGATAGCCTAGCACTACACATCTATCAAGTAGCATAGACTAGCACTACACATCTATCAACTAGCCTAGGCTTTCAGTACACATATATCAGATATCATATGATAAGCAAGCACTATACACCCATCATGTAACATGTGATAGACAAGCACTACACATCTTGTAGTTATTTAACAATTACTTTGAGACACTGTATGGTTGGCAACTATTACACAGTTATCAGGACCAACACACAATTAGACCACACTATACATCTATGGATATAATGACTGGCACCAGAGATGGGCGCAACACATTTAAAAGTATTGCAAATACTTGCAATATAGTGGTGGATTGTTCCTAAAATATTACAAACACTTGTAAAATATTGCAAAGTAATCTTGCAATACTTTTCCGCTGTATAATATAGTATTATACTACATATATTGCAATATTCAATAATAATATGACAAGGTGTTACAGGAATATTGTTTATTTCATATTTAACATATATAGTTCTATGGAATTATGGATTCATAAGCAGTCCATTAGCCACGGACCCGTCTGCCCATCTTGGAGACGGGCAAATGTCTGACAAAGACAGGTAAGATAAAATAAAAGACAGGTTTTTCTTTTTACAACACAGGTATTGTCATTGTTTTTAATTTAGTCTTAGCACACGCAGTCGGGATTTGGCGAATGTCGTGGGCGGCAAAATAACAAATACTGCCAATCCGTAATATTTATAACCTTGACATCGTTGGCAAATAACGATACCGCAGCCAGATTTGGGGATGCCTATGTCTATTTATAGTAACAGTGTATGTCATTGGTTGGGAAATGTGGGCTATCTCCCAGTGTCTATCTATCGACGCTCTCATTGGCAGAAACAATCCCGTGACCCAGATGTTATGGAGCGAGTTCAAAATGGCACCTACCAAGCGATATATCAAAGTTAACAACAATCGATGCTTTTTCGCGAACAAGAGCAGCATTGCGACGACTGTCCCTGAACAGTCCGAGGCAGCGGTGCCTTCCACATCCTTTGTTACGGAGGTAGAGATCTATAATGTGCCTGCCTATATAGTAGCCGAGATGCTACTGCATTGTTACCCAACGCAGTGGCACATACACGATCACAGTTGACTTTGACGTCAAGATTGAGTCCGATCCAGGCTTTGATTTTGAGTGTGATTCTAATCACATTTGTTCACGTTAGACACATCTGCATGGATGTACGAGGTGTTGCAAGCATTACTTCCATGTTTATGTATTTAAAATAAAGTTCCAAATTACTTTTCACAAACATTCACGTATACGTTGGCTCTTCATTTATTATGTAGATTTGACCATATATAATAATTTTCGTATTTGTCATTATCATGTAACATTTTGGCTACACTGATTTTGAACTAGGCTTTTAGTAAGGCATAAATGTTGTGACTAATGTACAGGCAATAAGACCTAACTTGCTGCACATCAAGCAACTAGCCTAATAATGGATGTCATTGGAGCAACTGGCATTGGCTTACCAGTAAAAAAACACATCCAGTGAAAAAACTTAACTGGACCAATAATGGATTCCACAGAAACAGTTCACGTGCTTAAAGTGACTTTTTTTAGAAAGTTCAAGTCTGACCAAAAATTAAGGGCCTCTTCTTAAGGGGAACAAATATAGAATTACAACACTATTGAAAAAATAAACCAAAGACGTCATTATATTGCAATATTTTAGTATACTGCAATATTTTAGTGAAAGTACTGCAACAGTATTGTATTTGCAATACTTTCAGAAGTATTTCAAATACAATACTTTAGCACTACTTCCACAAAAATATTGATGTATAAATCATTTCAAAAGTATTCTTTTTGCAATACTTCTGAAAGTACTGCAAAAGTTGCAACACTGTATCACAAATTTCTAAAAAGTATTGCAAATACTATGCAATGCTAAAAATTCAGTATTGCAATACTGTAATACTCAATAGCATTGCCCCATCCATGATTGGCACTACACATGTTGCGTATTGACAAAATAGTCTCGCTTGATGGGGCCAAGTTTATTTGCTTATGACATTGCAACATATTGATTAAAAAACAACTCGACAACGCAGAGATATAGGCTGAGCTGTGGGGCAAGGTTCAGGGTAACATACACCTCCTGCAGGGCACATGTCAAGCATCCTGCCTACTTGGTGCAAGAGGCAGCTTTTTCTGGGGATGTCTCTGGCTAAACTTACAAGCTGACTGTACAAATGATTTCACACTGAAGATGAAGTGAAGACCCAGGATAAACTAGCTGCAGACTCAAGATGTACACAGACTCAAGATGTACACAGACTCAAGATGTACAGACTCCAGATGTACACAGACTCAAGATGTACAGACTCAAGATGTACACAGCTACAAGATGTACACAGCTACAAGATGTACACAGCCACAAGATGTACACAGCCACAAGATGTACACAGCCTCAAGATGTACACAGCTACAAGATGTACACAGCTACAAGATGTACACAGCTACAAAACGTACACAGCCACAAAATGGTGCCTTTGAAAAGGCATCATCACAATTTAACACAACAGAAAGATTTTCTCCCTAAATTCTCTGCAGTCCCTTGCTATGATGATGAAATTTCCACATCCCTGTTCATGATATCATACTTGACGATTCTGGTTTGTTTTACCTTTGGACTCAGGTCCCTGTGGATTTAGACTTTATAGAAGTTTTACTATTATTATGTCACATCTATCCAAAGGAAGTTTGATAAACACCTGTGTTGGCCCATAAATATGATGTTTGCAGCATTACACATACCAAACAGCATTATTTATAACTATAACTTACCAAGATTCTATGTTTTAACAGTCTATTAATGCCATATATTCAGGGCCAACCTCTTATGGAGTCAATCAGAAATAATGTCATGTTTTAAACCACTAAAATATTATAATATTATAGAAAGGGTCTACAGAACAGTGACCCATGTGGTATTAAATCAGCATGATTTCTGCAGGAACTATATAACAGGAGCACCTGCATAAACCGAAGGAGATCATATCAAGTAAGTACAAGATAAGTGCCCGACTATATACGCCCCACGTCTTTTTTATCCACGCCCCTCCCACCCCCCAGACACCCTCCCAGCTGGTAGGGCACATTTGGGGGCAAAACAATCAATTTACTGATACAGTATTATCTATAAAAAATATATATTGATTGACAGATTTCATAAATTGATTGACATATGCTAATAAGCAGACAACAACTAAGGCAGGATTGGTTAAGTTGTATCTAGATCTGCTCAATAAACAGGATATCCTCATGTCTCTGATGAGACATCAGTCATGAGATAAACAGTTTTTAGCCAGATGGTCACCTGGCTGTGACTAAATATAAACCTTTGATCTTCATGGATGTTAATTAAGGGAAAGGTAACTTATATTGCGCTGCATCTGGTCCGCCGGAAAACTTAAAGTGTTTTACACTGCACCCCCTGGCAGACCCGTTTGTTCCAACACCAAGTCGACTTTTCTGGGAAGCATTCAGTCATGCTGCAATTACTGCACAAAGGGTATTGATTCATTATGTATCCGCCGCTGTCTATAGCCAGCTGTACAGCTGACTGAACTGAGGTGAAATTGCCAAAGTTTCAAAACGCCAGCAAGAGTATTCTAGCCCTCTTGCTCTGTCGACAGAGTGTCTCATGTTCTAAGTACTTCTAACAACTGTGCTACTGTGCTCCACTTTACTACAAATAATCATATGAACCTTTCACAAATGATGAAAACGCTGACTGACATTAATCATAATGGAATGTTCACATGGTCTTACCTTTAGATTTGAAGTAGTAGATACTCCGTCGCTTGTGATTACTAGACATACACAGCATGGCTAATCCTTGGCTGCCAGGGGCTGTTTAATTCTTACAAATCCGGTTTCGATCTTGACATAAGGCAAATCTGGTCTGAATGAGCCTACTGTTTTTGTGTAGCAATCATCTCCAAGATAACAACTAGCTACAAAGTTGGTCTCTGGTTGTGCGTTGACACCGTGCTAGTGACACCAACCACTGAAGAAACTAGGAGCGCATGAATGTTTGGTCAACCACATGGCACAAGGACAGGTTGTCGCTGCAATGACACATGTGGAAGCAATCACAGGATCAGTACTGACACGGTGATTCAATAACACAGTGTCCTCATGAGTTCACGTAATCCAAAAATTTATAGTCCAATGACAGCCTAATCCAGCCTTCATCCGTCAACCTCAAGTGACAGTGTCTGTCGGGGACAGTTCAGCCTGTTGATCTGTGAGTGCCGCTCCAGACCTGCTGTCACCATCCGTTCAAGTAAACCCAATGATCCAGGTGCACCCAAGAGGTGGACGTCAATCCCTGATCTCGGCCAGCAACTATCACAGACCACTTCCACGGAAACAATATCTTTACGAGTTCGCCAGCAGTGGCAGCATTAATTGCACCCAAGTGAGCAGACAAGAGACCTGAGACAGGAAAGGCCTGTCACTATCAGGTGTGGATTACGAGATCTGTCTTCACTTTGGTGCAAGTTCCACAGAAGTGGGTGGCACATAACGCCCTCTCTTCAGGGGTGTCACTGGCACCACAACCAGCGACAACCAGTGACACAACAGGTAATGTCCAAATCACCCAACTCTGAAATAATCCCTGTGTAGTACAAGGCAATCAGTTATGACAGTGTGTTACGTCACTGTTTGTATGATATACCCTTTGGCAGCTGCGCAGTACATCAACCGAGGAGCTCAACAACATGCTTAACCAGCAGCCACAGGTGAATAAACATTACTGATCGACAGTCAGTCACTGGATGCTGGAGACACAGACTCACGCACACACAGACACACACACAGACAGACACAACAGTCATGGAAAGACAACAAAAGGCCCGGCTGTTATATAGTTGTGTTTCCTATGTGTTTGTTAGACCCAGTTGATCAGCTGGTCAGGTTATATGCATGAGTGAGCCAGAGACACAGATAAGCTTGATGCAGCTGGAGGCCACAGACCACAACAAGATGGTATCTCAGGTCTCATCTGGCGGACATTGTTCCTTAGAAACACAGGCCCGGATCACATGGGCACCCACGCACTGATGAAAGTGGCATAAATACCCCTCTAAACTAATCAATCAATCAAAACTTAATCATGTAAATATTTAACATTTTGAAGTACATTTAGAAGGTAGGCTATATGTTGGGGGTGGCAATAATTAAAGATCCTGTGGGTTGGGGAAGACAATACCCTGGACTCTGCAGTCCAGACTGCGGAAGAAAATATCCTAGTCTGTGTAGGAAGACAATACTGTCACCCACGTGGAAAGACAAACCCCTGGCTATAGGCCCATGCTAACTATTCACCAATAGCCAAAAATATTACGTTTGGCTAAAAAAAAATGGAAGACATTTTGCCAATTTGGTTGGGGAAAATGCAGTTGGCTTAGAAAAAATAATCACATAAGCCAAATGGCTAAACGATAAAATATGTTAGATTGAGCCCAGCTGGGCCATATGGGAAGAGAATACCCTGGAACAGCACCTACTGGGAAGACATCAGGAACAGAGGAGGCAAGACGGGGAACAGGTCCCCTACAGGGATGACAACAAGATAGATAGTTCAAGATACCCTCTGGGAGAAAAGCCTTGTAAAAACTTGATGCCTGAGAGAAGGGACATCTCTATTACCTCATACAACTCAATCACCCCAGTAGAGCAACACATATATATACCTCTGGGGCCATGACCTCTGGGACAACTTACTTAAATAAGTTTTCTGGCTAACAGCGGGGAAAAAAGGGCCACAAAAACAGCCACATGAAAAGTTGTATGGTTACCAGTTTTAGGCTGCCAATGTAAAACCTCTAAGTTTATGACACAAATTCACATGGGGTATGCAAGCAGCACCTTTTAGCAGCTAATGTATGTGCTTAGCAGGTTTGATTGTTATCAATAATTACACAACAAGATGCCAATTATGTACTCATGTATTCCACTTAGCAAAACATCTATAGATTTCAATAAATGCTCTGTAGAATTCTACAGACTTCTACAGAGTTTACTAGAATTGTGTATAGAAAACAATAGAATGCAACAGATTATATAAAAAATATTAAGTCTACTTCAATTCTCTTTAAATATCTATAGATTTAAGATTTCTATAGTTTTCTAAGATTTCTATAGTTTTCTATAGATTTCTATAGTTTTCTATATATTTCTATTGTTTTCTATAGCATTAATTTTATAGAATTTTACAGAGAATAGTAGAACATTGCATAGAAAACTACAGAATACTACAAATTCTACAGAATATTTTCTGAATTCAATAGAAATGTCTCCGCAAAAATCCGATAAGAATATTCTATAACAAATTCCACTGATTTTTTGCTTATGGCTACGTCTCTAAAGAAATGTTTTGACCATAATAAATGTCCCTGTAGATATGCGAGCCTCCAGCTAGTCTTCATCCGACACTAGAGAGAGACATCAATGAGGAACATAAATCCCTACCTATTTATATTGACAAATCCGGCTTTAAACAAAAGCTCTAGGGAGCTCAATCAATATTTCAGATACAGTGTAGAGGAATTAACCCATTAGGCCCCAGCATTTTATTAAAACATGTTCCCCTGTTCCCAGGATTTCTGTCAAATTTCGAGCAATTTTACCTCGTGTTCAAAAATCTGTAGAAAAAAACTATTCAATATTGACAATTACAAGTTGTATTTATTTTGAAGAATAGTCATTTCTTCACATGCCTGTACACATAGAAATAGGATATATTAATAAAATGTTGACACTTGATAACAATTTGCAAAGACAAAATAGTAAGTTTGTTAAAACTTTGAAAGTTATTCTACCTTGCGACTGACATTTGACAATGATCCCATGCTATAACCCTAAGCAACCCAGTGAAGAAAATGTAACTATGTGTTAGCTTTGCACAACTAAAAATTTATAAAATTCTGACAGTTATTTTTCAAGTTACACCATAATTTGTCATGAAAAATATAGAAATGAAAATTTTTGAGATGGCGTGAATAAAACCGATAAAAATCAAGATTTCCAAAATGACAACCCGTGAATGTGATGAGCTGATGTTGTTACAAAATGTGGCAACATTTTGTAGCGTTTAGTTCAGTAGTTAATCGCCAGGATTTTTTGGAATAGAGGGTTCTGTATGCGGCCGGCGCCAGCCATTCCAGGACCGGACAGAGCGACCAGCTGCGGACGTTGCAGAATCAAATGGGTTAACTCAGTGGAAATACATCAGTAAAGAAGTGCTTACTTAAGATGTAAGAACATGGGTAAAAACTCAACCAGTATTGTCTATTCGAGAACAAGACAATATCAGCACATGATTTGACTCTATCTGCATTTGGGAATCAAATCCCAGGATTCTGGCCCAGTTACATATACAAGTGTATGTGGGAAATATGTCTACATATAACACAACCCAGTTCCTTCTGTCAGCAATCACACCGGGGCTAGTAAAATAATATATCCCATTTAGCAATGGGGTACATTTCTTGGAAAATTGGGGACTGCCCAAGCTTCGAAATGGCAGCAAGAGGATTCGAACCCCAGCTCTAATCTTATCAACAGAGGGTGAAAATCTGTGAAAAATTCTAAATGTAATCAAACCAATGCAATAAAAAAATATATTCGACAATAGCTTGCTCCACATAACTAGCTGGCTGGATTTACATACATTAAAAATGTTGTCAACATGAATATATTCCAAAGTGAATACATTTTGTATTAAAATACATCAACAATTTTAATTGTTATATACTTTATTCTAAAAAAAGTATCCTAAACAATTTAAAATTATCCAATAACCACTAAATGTTATTATTTTAAATACAACCCTCAAAACATTAAGTTACCATGTGTTGCCTATGGCAGTTCAAAAATATATATACTATACTCCGAAATGTAAATTTTATTACTTTATACACCAGAGGGCAGCACTGTTTTACATGCCAGCAGTGCACAACTTTAAAACATTACTGTAATACTATGTTCAAACAGCATAACAAAACAAATTCAGCGTTTGTGGGAGATCAGACTTTGGGTCAGTTAAGTAATTGTGATTGAAACAACATTTCCAATTTCGGAATTGTAACTGGAATTGGACTTGATGTTTTGTTTTTAAAAGTAATTGGAATTGGTGAAAATGTAATTGATTGATTTTCAATTATATCATGTAACTATTTAAAAAAAAATTATTCACAGATTATACAATTAATCATTAAAATATATGTTGCATATATCATATCAGCTTGCCATTATGTACATTTGCCATTATGAATAGGCTGATATTAAATAAGCATTGAGTTTGTCGATGGTTGTTCTGTTCATACTTTTCTTTCAATATTGAATTGATAATGGGAATTGATAATTGGTATTTTGAAATTGGAATTTTTTAGGTGGAATTGGTATTTGTAGCTGCTGTGTAATTGGAAATGATATAATATAATTGACCCCAAGTCTGGTGGGGTGGAGCCACCAGGGGTGATAACAGTCTTATGTGTAACCAAAATAAAGTTACCATATAATTCCCAATAGTAGCGCACTATCTAATAGACGAACACCCCCCTTTTTGAGAAGTGAAACCATGCACAAAAACATCGATTTTCAGGAGTGAAGGCACGCTAAATGCAAATGACAGCAGTACTGCTGTGGCTGGCGTCACCTTGCGGACTCTTTAGAAATAATTCATAGTGTGTGTTTTTTGCCGCAACGTGGCAACACTTTGTTATCACTACTACTGGCGGCTTTCGCCAGATGTCTGTGGAAGTACTAGGACTAGCTTTTATTTATTTTATTGCTCACTCGCCATCAGCAAAGTGTGCGAGTTTGAATTGTCTACTTAATGATGCTCAAAGAATCAAATGGTAGCCGGTTTGAATTACAAAAACCGTGAACGAACATGTCGTTTCAGGGTCTTTCTCATGCGTTTTTGTAGTGTGTCGATCGAGTGTTGTTTGGTTTGGTAGATGTGCTAAAACTGCATCTTTGCTAAGTGCAACACCTCATTGTAGACTTACATTAAATTTATTTAGCACCATCAAAACAATTTGAAGCACATGTAGATTGGACAAAATATATCACGCAAAACAAGCGCTATTCATGAAATAGATCGGTGATCAATGACATGGTTCCCGAGTCATTCCCTAGAAGCACCCCGCATTCCTCGCATAGTTCACAGTGGCGCCACACTGCGGATTAGCTACCAGTCTGATTTAGAGGCTGATTTCACCCATAGCGGCCATGTTTGAGAACTAATAGACATGCACCCAAGCCTTCGCACTCACACACTGTGCGTCTATAGGGAATACTACGGTATTCATTACAACAGAACAAGTGTATGTATGTTACGCTACTCCTCCTAGATGCTTTGTATCTTGGGAGCCAAACTTTCATCTATGACCCGACGGTCGGGTTGTCTCAGTTTTTTCTCAAAATTCACCCTGCAATGCTATGCTATGCTATGCCAACAATTATGTACAACTGTTTATAACATGAGTCTTCTTCAATTGTCCAAAGTTCCATAATACAAGGGCAACGTGTTGCTACACGTTACTATGGCTACCAGTATTACGGCTCAACTTTGAGAGTTGAAAAAAGCCATCAAGATATTCACTGGCAGCACCAAGTACTAAAACATAGATGGATATTTCTGTGATAATGTTATGTATCCTGAAATTTGGTAAACACGAACCACCAAGTTATCCCATCCGAGGGTGGGCATTTTTGCTTGTAACTATAATTATTGTATGGCCCCTGATTCAAGATGATGGGTAAACTAGCTAGATGGCAAGGGCGTATGTCACAGTCTAAAAATATAAATACAGCTTTGCAAAACCAAGTCATGGGTTGAAATGTAGAAATATAAATAAAAGTCAGTAAAACTGTGCAAGATCAGATGCTGCTAGTCCAGTGAAAATGTCAAATTAACATAGTTAATGAACAGAAGATTTGGTGTTAATAAGGGTTTCAAGTTTTCAGAATTAGGCAAGATTAATTAATTGAAGCTAACTATGTGACAGTAACCCAACATGCTTTATTCTGTACCTGCAAAATATAATCTAGATTCATTACCAAGACCGAGATGGGAGGACTGCAAGAACAGAGCCTATTTATCACCACCCTTGAAGTTGTGCAACAGATTCAGAAAAACAAACAGGTGGGTTGGCTCCGTGAGATCACACAGTAAATACCACAGGTAATGTTGTCTGTGGGCCAGGTTGAGGCAATCACCAACTGGCACAGCTTGTGGGAACCCTTCCCCTTGAACCCTGCTGACGCACGGGATTGGATGAAACCAGCACATCTGTTGGGTTGGCCCTCTGTACGTAGTCAGCAAATCTATGACTTACATTCGGTCTCCATTAATCTTTCCAATTAATCCATGTCCGCATTTTAGACCACACACAAACGTAATATGGATATGGTACCCTGTGTAATATGATCATCGGAAAGAGAGTACACCCCTGTAACAGGAAACAAGTAACAGAAAGAAATTAACACATCTTGCTAGTAAAAAACTTATTGTTAAATTACTAAATTTTTATTGAATTTGTGGGGTAGCCCGGGTAGGCAAGATATAAACCCATTCTGTTCACAATCATAAAAGCCACTGGGATCATTGTTAGAACACATACCTGAGAAGTCAACATCACCATAATGCAATTATGAGGCCATTACAGCTACATACCATTCTATTAATTATTTTAATCATGAAAGCCATTTAGATTATGGTATAAATCAGTGGAATAAATATAATTTTGATCAATAAATGTATGCATGTTATACATATCATTTTCAAAACAAACACCATTGTAAAACAAGAGTACTTTTACACAGTGTATAATGCATATTTTTTGTTGCTTTTTTTCAGTTACCTTTTCCATGTTACTTTTTTTACTACAATCGTATAATACAGCCTACCATGTTTCCCCATTAGACGTGCTGTCTATGCATGGTTAGCGGATCTAAGCGCATGTTTAGATTTCATGGAGGCTGGGCTTATTACTGAGTAAGAACAGTTCTTTACAATTATAACAGGCAAGATTTTTGCTTTTATTGCTAGATTAATTTGGCATGGGTTTCTCAGCCATTTTCTCCCACAAAGTTTTTAGATAAATTAGCAGAGCAAAAGTTAATATATTTTTAACATCATAATTGTTTTCCCCAACATTGTTACATTTTTTACATGAAATACAATATTGGGAAAGGAGGAAGCTGAAGTAATGCAACTTATAATTTGTTCCCCCCCCATCAAACATCTTTGGCAATGAAACATATTTGCACGTCGTACTGTCTATGATACATCATGATAACAGTAGCTTATTTAGAGGTCACCATAACTGTACCTATATTATTTAGAGGTCACCATAACTGTACCTATATTATTTAGAGATCACCATAACTGTACCTATATTATTTAGAGGTCACCATAACTGTACCTATATTATTTAGAGGTCATCATAACTGTACCTATATTATTTAGAGGTCACCATAACTGTACCTATATTATTTAGAGGTCATCATAACTGTACCTATATTATTTACAGGTCACCATAACTGTTTTATATCTTGTTTTTGTATGTTTTATATCTTGCTTCCGTTACCATGTTCCTGTTTTTTAGAAAGAGCATGAGTAGGACTAATTTTCAGATGTTGGAAGAATATATATTAAAATTTCAAGGCCAGCGATATGTTCTCAAAAAGCTGTATTTCACAAGATTTAATTATTCCTCCGGTATGACATTCTAGGGCATCAAAAAATATAAGACTCAATAAACCCATGACTTCTTTGTCCACATATCTTATGGGGCATGTTGCTTTGGATAGTGACCTTGCTAAATCTTGTTAAATCTTGTCAAGGTCGCACAGTCCAAACATAAAATATCTGTTAAGTAATAACATGTAGGAATTTTTTATTTTAGTGAGATTATCATCATTAAAAATATTCTATACGATAGATTTATAATATATCTGTATTACTGATATGGCTGTGTTGCCTGGCTATAGATTCACCAAAATGTAGTTATATTCCTCCAGGTCCTGAATGGAAGGTGTGGTGAGATGGGATCTTAGCAAGGAGGAAGGGTGCGAGGGAGGGGCTAGGGAAGGCCAGGGAATCAACAGACAGGAAATGCCTTTATCCCAGGCATAGAATCTTTGGGAATATCTTAATTTTTTATGTCCCTTATATAAGTCCCATGGCAAACTACCCATGCAATGGGAACCTCCTTTCAGCACCGCGGGTGCATGGCAAGGTGTTTCCAATTTGCAAGATACAGGGTGGTCCAACTATAGAGTGTCCCCAGTGTAGCTGAGTTGACTTGAGTCATTCTTCATTGGTGACCATTTCCATGAATTCCTGGAAAATTTTAATCCGTAACTTTGTTTAAGCTTTTGGAGTGTCTTCAATTAACTTGTGTTCTAACTTTATGCAATCAACATATTGATTTGTTTGAGAAGTGTCCCCAATACTGACTACCATCTGTTTAGCCTCTCCTAGAGCAACCAATACTGAGCTGTGTTAAAGACACATTTTTAGGGCCTTTAGGACATGCCTGAAGGCATCAGTAATGATTTTTTAATGGCATGGACCTTTTATTTATTTATTTAACATTTAACTTATTTTAATCGTATTTTTGAACTTATTGTGAACTTATTTTTAACTTACTTTTAACTTATTTTAAACTTGTTTAATTTTTTTTATTTAACATTTTTATTTCATTTTAAAACTTATTTTACTCCTCATTGTTAACCTTGTTAACAACTTAGCATCTTTGAGCAGAATTTTACCCAGATACAGGCTGCAATTATTATTATTGTACTATATCAATACACAATTACCCAGACACTCCTAATTGCTGTCACTTTATAGTAGGGTTGTTTGATTTAAATCATTTGATTTAAATGATTGATTTAAATCATGATATTACACCCCAAAAAATATTTTTTTAAATCATTGATTTATGATTTTTTATTTCCGGTTTTTTTAATCGCTGATTTATATGAATTTAACACAAATAATTGTTTACAAGAATCGAGATCAACAAAGTTTTGTATGTTTTTTAATACAAAACACGAAGTGCGCACACTTGTGTAGCTGTATTGACACCAGATAGCCTGATAGTCAAATATTTATGACATTGTGTATGTTTGAGCTATTCCCTTTCTGAATGCAGTGAAGCCACACAAATTTGTCTTGCAGAGGAAGTATCTTTTCAACTCAGAAGCCCTGAGTTAAAGTCCACTTAGAGCTTGTGCTAGTTGTTACCAATTCAGTATGTTGACTCAGTTGTTTAATACTGTACCAGTTTGTATTCTGGTTAGAGACCCTTAGAGTACACAGAGCCCTGGACAGGTGCTAATCCACCCTATAGGCAAACAATAATTACCACTGCTACAGACACACTGCATGCTTTCCTTTCCAAGACAGATTATGCAACTACAGGGGGTGAGGCCTTGTGGACATTGTCTAATGTCTTTATATAAGCAAAAATCATGTACCCTCTATTAAGACAAGAACCCAAATCAATTTGAATAGAACACGTTTGAAAGAGTTTACAAATTTAAACATCTATATAAATATCTATAAACCAGATTTTTTTAATAAATAAAATAAAATAAATTTAAAAAATCCGATTTTTTTTTAAATCATAATTTTTGTCAACCCTGCTTTATAGCACTAATGTCAAGAAAGCAGGTACCTCAAGAAAACACTGACTTTGTTGACAACAATCCTACAGATCTGCCACCAATAAAATCATACACCATGCACAATTAAAAAATGCATTAATCTTGCATTCATCTATAATGGCAGACAGGACAAAAATATGGACTCTGCCCATTTACTGACCAGGGCATCATTAACCAGCAGGCTGTAGCATAAGGACAAAATCAGTGATGACATTATAATTACATCTGTCACCCCTTAGCACCACTGGGGGTGAGATGGGTCTATTTTATAACATGGCATGCACTAGAGAAGGTCAACTAGGTACATGGTTTGGAGACCCCAATGTTTGCTTTATCTCTCAGTACACTTGACAGATGGGCAGCTGGCTGGGCCAGGGCCAGCTGGCTGGGCCAGATGGGCAGCTGGCTGGGCCAGGGCCAGCTGGTTGTAAGGCACTGATAGGAGTAACCACATCGTGGACAGTAGTGGCCAACATGGATCCTAACAGCAGAATTATAAAGAAGAATACAAGCTTTGGAGATGAGGAGTTACCGAAACATCTTGCACATCTCGTACACAGACCATGGCACCAATTAAGAAGTCAGAAAGATAATCAGTCGATACATCGGACAACACAAAGACATCCTGACTACAGTCAGAAGACGCAAACTAAGATGGTATGGACATGTCACAAGATCTACTGGTCTGGCAAAAACCATCCTGTAAGGCACATTGAGAGGGAAAAGAAGGAGAGACAGGCAGAAAAAGAACTGGAATGACCACATCAGAGAATGGACAGTCCTTGATTTCTACGAATCACAAATGGCAACAAAAGACCACCAAAGGTGGAAACAGATTGTGCGATTATCATCAGAGGTGCCCCAACGACCACAGACGGTTATGAGATAGGTGAAGGTGAAGTGGCCAGCTTTTGTCTCATGAGACAATGCATTTGTTTGTTGCATCATGTCGGTTGACTGCGATAGTGGACTGGTCTCCCCTTAAAGGAAATCTATGGCAGTTTTCATTGGTTAGGGATATAATAAGTGATCTTTCACATATCTCAAATCCCTCAAATGCTTAAATTTACTTTGTTATATTTCATGTTTTAATCTTTAATTATTGCCGTTGTACATTTACTGTTAGAAATTGTATAAATGGGAATTAAAAAATGCAGGAACAAGAAAGAACCGGTCCTCGACGCTTGCCGAATAACGTCATCTTTTCAGTTCAAGCAACAACTGTTTTATGGCCAGACATTGCGATGCTGATATGTATTAGTACTTTAAAAAATGTCAATATCTATACAAAATGTGTTACCTCTCTGAGCTTTCTTTTCCTTATATTAAAAAATACACAATTTGGCAATTAAATAAAAATAACCACATTTTACAACTTATAAAGACTGCTGTACTGTCTAGTTTGGCATGCTAATAAATCAGCCAATGAGACTCACTGTACGGTGGCTTTAATAGAATCACTTGGGGCCAGAGCAGTTTGGCAATTTGATATATGTATGTCTGTCCGAGTCTATTAATTGACAAAAGGAAATCAGACAATTTGCAATGGTCATTAAAAATAATGTATGAGTGTGCGTGCGTGCGTGTGTGCATGCGTCCGTGCGTGCGTGTGAGCATGCGTGCGTCTGTGCGTGCGTACAAGTAATTTTTGGTATTCCTACAATGCAAATTGACTTTCCTACAGCACTAATAGGTAGCTATGCTACCCACTCAAAGTTAAAATGTTACACATTTTGAGGATTTAGATGAAAAAAAAATTACATTACATATTGCAGGAAAAGCCTACTTCTGTCTTATTTTCAAAAACCAAATTAGGCAGAAGTTTCAGGTTTGGAGCAAGGAGGGACAGAGGAAGAGAAGACGAAGTTTCAGTCATTGTTTATTGTGTATTGGCAAAATGTAATTTATTTAATGAAAACTAAAACACCTTTCAACAGGCATGGAGTCAATTCCATTCCGGAATTTACCCTTAATTCCAATTTCAGAATTGGAATAGATTTCCGAAAGTCAGTTGGAATTGATTTTGTTTGGAATCGGAATTCATATTTTTTGGGAATTTTAATTGATTTTTTTATTGGAATTGATTTTATTGGAATTATTGACTTGATACTGTTAAACTTTAACCCTTTAATTTACTATTAAAATCATATTTGTCTGCTAGCATGTCACCCTGAATCTGGTAACAGCCAGAAAGCTGTCAACATTACAGCATAGACACTGTCTACTTCCCTTTGTGTGAGAGAGGAAGCCTGCCCCACTTGAATGCAGCCCCTTATTTATCCAAGCCTAATGTTCAGCCCACAAGTTTCCCAAACTAAACAGGTCACTGGTCACCTGTACAGTGCTGTTACATGTGGTTGTAGGGTTTGCCCTTTGTAGTAATTCAACATTTCCCATGGAGAATACATGTTGGTGGTTAGGTTGTTGAAGACTCAAAGTTTACAGTAAAGATGAAATATCAATATCACAACTGATATAAACAGGGAGAAACTGTTCAAAACTCAGATAAATGACCCAACTGTCCAGAATATCTGGTTAACAAAAATCCAGGAGGTGTCAAAGCAGAAAGTACATATGAATTTTTTTATAGTTTTTTAATAACATATGTATGTATGTATGTATGTATGTATGTATGTATGCATGTATGTATGTATATATATATAATACATATACATATACATATACATATATAGATGCACTGAATGAACAATAGTTAATAATGTTTTAATAATTTCTGATTAAATATGATTCAGCACACGTGACAAATAAAACTTTGTTAAAACGAATTGGATTTGAATTTTTCCTTAGCCTAAGATTTTAAAAGTTGGAATTGGAATTGATAATTTGTAACTGGAATTGGAATTTTTTTGCAAGGCAGAATTGGAAATAGTTTTTTTTAATTCACTGGAATTGGAATTGACAAAACGGAATTGACCTAATGCCTGCCTTTCAAAATACCCACAGCTGCTATGGAAGTGATTTCCTGACTAGAGATTAAAATTACAAATACCATATTCGACCTAACAAACACAATATGCTAAAAAAAATTGGGCCATGGAAAAATTTCAACAAATGTGTTCTTACAAGCGTACACCAATTTTTTTTCTAGACAATAAGGTAACAGTTGAACATTAGTGTTGTCATTTTGTTATTAGTGTAGAACAACTGAAAAGCAGTGACAACTGTTTAACACCAGATGGCACCACTTTTCAGTTGTTCCAAACTAGGCTAATTATAATAATTATGGATCCTGCTGATTAAAAAACGGGTGTACACAAATTAGGGCATGTACGCTTAATAGGCGAATACAGTACTTATTTTAGTATTGACCAGGAGTTGAGCTGCTGGCAACATTAGGATGGTTGCATAAGAAAATGGTATTGTAACACAACTTGCCACTACCATATAGGCAATACTGGTGAGATTGTATCAGCTATATTTGCTCATCTTTTCCCACAAGATTCTCTATACACTCTGTCCTCCTTGTGATCTCAAGCATAGCCAGTGCTGGGAACACATTGATCTCAGATTATATTCTTATATGCTTACCTACATACATACATGTTTATATGCAGTGATCAGTTTAGATACCAGGGTAACTAACCTCACATCAGATAACATAGGGAAAACATGGTCCTATGACCTTATTTACTAGATTAATAGGATGCATCACTCATAATGTAGATACTATATATATTTCCGCTTGACATATATTATAGAAATAGCACCGAGTAGCAATTCAATCATACTCAACAGAGTTTACTGACCACAACAAATGACCAGTGATAAGTCACATGGCTTCCGATTTATTTACCCACTTGTAGGGTCATATTTGCCTATGAATATATCTACAGACAATCGCAGCTTCAGTATTTCTAATTTTCAATAGTTGTGTTCACGGAAACTTGATATTGCGCCAGGGCGTAAAAGTCAGGGTGACATGTGCAGCGTGCATGCATGAATGTGTGCATGTGTGTGTGTGTAGCATGCGTGCATGTGCCTGTATATGCAATTTTTATTTATGCATGCATACATGTATGTGTGTACATAACCTTTATTTGGGTAGTATACATATTTTTTCAGTATCAACCCATTTCTTTGCACAATAGCATGCAGCAGTGCAGAAAGTAATTTTCACATCTTACAAATCATTAGCATAAGATCCACTCAGGAAGCGGAGCTGTAACGAGTGCCACATCATAACATGGCCCATTCTCAACAATCAAGCACTAGACCCAGTTTCCGTTGAAGAGCAAGGCCCTATCTATTTTGGTTCCATGACTATGTAAAGCGGTTATCTTAAATGTATGTCTATCTTGTATCTGCTATTACTACAATAACCAAAATCAAGCTGTTTAAGAGCTTAAATGGTGGGTATTTTAACCTACATATGTGAAAGGTGGACACTCAGAAACTGAGAGAAAGTTGCAATTTTATTGGAGATAAATGTTTTCAGAGAGTCCAAACATATTATACAAAGAACAACAAATTAATTTGTAATGAGTGAGTGAGTGAGTGAGTGAGTGAGTGAGTGAGTGAGTGAGAATGTAGTATGAGTGAGTGATTACTGCAAATAGGTAACAGAGAAAAACCAGCAGCTGAACTGACTTATAAAAAAGTCACCCTGGCCCTGGGTGGTCTGTCACAGTAAATCAGCAATTCCCTCCTAAATCCAGTCTCACATTACCAGTGGGTTCTGTCAAGTCAACACCTCCAATGTGGCTACCCCAGAAAATATTTATTTAGATTACTGGCCAAATAAAGGCCTTGCAGCTTGGGTGATACATGGTAATTTCAGTTTCTCATAAAATATACCAAATTACACAACTTGCAGTCTGATGTGCGTTTGTGTGCATGCGTGCATGCGTGCGTGCAAAAAATCAATTGAGGAGGGAGTTTTAAAGAATCAGGTTTACTAATGTTCAAATCTGTCGTGTGTGAATAGTGTAAGTAATATGTGCTGTGTGAATAGTTTATGTGCAGTCAGTTTAATAAGACTGCATACTTTTGTAAAATCATCAAAATAATTTACTTTGATCGTTAGATCGAGCTCAGTTGAAAATAATTGATTAGTTGTCCGATGACTTAATCAAACCTAAATAACACATTTGTGCAAATGATGAGCAATACATTTGAATTGAGGATGGACCTTTAAGAGAAACGCGTACAGGTTCTGGTTATCAGTTTGTTACTAGCACAGTGTAGTCATAGTGATCTAGTAATCCATCATTTACAGTTAATTTGCACACATATTTTCATTTTGAGAAATGTCAGGAACTTATATCGTAAAATCACTAACTTCATTATTCAGTTTGTTGTAAATAAATAAAACCTCTGTTAGGTCTGGTAATATCTGTTACAGACAGTAATCATTATGAACAGATGGAGAAAATGTAATTATAAGTAAAAAAATGTGCCAAATATAGCCAGAAATCTTGTCACAACAGGAGACTTTGACGAAACTTCTTCAGCAGGTCAGTCACATGGCTAGCACTTATGGGAAAATAAATGCTGGTCTCACACCAGGTCATGTAACCTACCTGCCAAATGCCACACGGGCGCAGCGCACCCCCAGCACATCCAGCGGGAACAGACTGCCATACCCCACACACCAGTCACTTCTGTCAAGCAAGTCTATTACTCCTGACTACAAAGACCCCAGCACAGTTACATAGCAGTGTCAATGATCACTGCACGTTGCCAATGACAGTCGTGTCATAAGAGGGGCAGTCAACGGGCAGTCAACAGGCATGTAGTTGTGGCTAAGTGTGTCTGTATTAAACAGCCCGAGTCAAGTGTAAAGAACACACACTTTAGAACCCCACACAAGCAACCGACAGCTAAACGATATATGTTAAATGGAGCACATTTGTCTGTTGGCCTTTGGTTCTGTTTACGATAATACACCTGGACTGATTTCAGTCTATGGACTTGCAGATATATACACACTGTGAGGACGCTTTTTGCAAGCCCCCCAGGGGGCAATACCGAATAGGTAAATGTGTACAACTGTGAATGACCCCTTATCTGTTGGTCACAAAGAACATCTTACGAGTGCCAATGTTTCTCTACATAAATTTACCAGGACGAAACCATTTAGTTTACAGCACATGTACAAATGTACAAATGCAATGAACATGATTCAGTCTAAATCAGACTGTCACTAAATGGAGCTGCCATTACTATTACTATGCACCAAGGCATATCTGGACTTTGGGTGTGAATAAATTCCTGTAGTAACAACTGAACACTCTTCGGCAACATACCTGGTCTATCAGGTTTATTTCTGCTAAAAAATATATTACTCTGTACTGCCCTACAACACATATTTCATAACTAACCAACTTAAAATTGAGGCAATTCCTTCAAATGCATCCAAAATAAATTAAAGTTTTAGTAATACTTGGTTCTTGTTATACACATAACTTTGTTCATGCCTGGAACACACAGAAACATTCGGGACACAAATGGTATTCAAGCGACCGTTCAGTAAAATGCTAGATTAACGTACCTGTACCTGTACCTGTACCTGTACCTGTACCTGTACCTGTACCTGTACCTGTACCTGTACCTGTACCTGTACCTGTACCTGTACCTGTACACAAACATGTCACAAAACTATACAGAACTTCATTTGCCTAGAATTATTAAAGAGGACTGAAATACTTCAGTAATAGACAATGAAAAGTGTGCGATATATCCCAACAAACAAATAATATAGATTGGCAGAAATAACAACCTGGGGGGGTCATTTCAATTTGTTTTCCAGTGAAGGTTAATTTATTTATTGATAATAAAATGTTTCAAGAATTGTTTTAGATGTTACTAGCACTGAGATTAGCTTTCAGAAGAATTGTGAACATTTATTTCTTCAGGGTTAAAAGTAGATGCTTTTTAGTGTTAATGAGACAGTCCCCAACTTTGACACATTACCATATCCCAGCCCCATCTAATAATCAACAATACATGTACCTGTATATGGGAATCATACCACCACATTACAACCCCTACCATAACAGGAAAAACTAAGTTTCTCTAACATGGAAAATAAAGCTGTCATAAGATGAAAAATACATACATGCTTGATAACAGGCATAAAGTGATACATTAAAACCTTCACATCAAAGATCTTTTGGATCAAAGTGACCTGAATAGCAAGGTGACCATATTAGTGGGACTGATTGTCCAATAACGATAACAATAATAAAGCCCAAACTTGATATCCAGGTGCAATTGTGCTTACAGCCTACTGATGTATGTGTGAGACGCTAGGCAGACATTATTTATGATACATCTAACCTTATGATACAGTTAACCTTATGACACACCTAACCTTATGATGCACATGGAATTGTGGGTATAACCCAGTTAACATCTTACTATGCAATTACTCACCACACTAATTCTTGCAGCTTGACTCACTATAATTTAATTATGTGGCACCCTGCGTAAGGTAAGATCAAAAGAAAAGACCATGTGTGTGGCACCATGTGTCACCCTAAGTGTGGCACCACATGGCACCCTAAGTGTGGCACCACTTGGCACCCTAAGTGTGGCACCATGTGGCACCCTAAGTGTGGCACCACGTGGCACCCTAAGTGTGGCACCCTAAGTGTGGCACCACGTGGCACCCTAAATGTGGCACCCTAAATGTGGCACCCTAAGTGTGGCACCCTAAATGTGGCACAACGTAGCACCCTAAGTGTGGCACAACGTGGCACCCTAAATGTGGCACCACGTAACACCCTAAGTGTGGCACCCTAAGTATGGCACCTTAAGAGTGGCACCATGTGTCACATTGTGTCACCCTAAGTGTGTCACCATAAGAGTGGCACCGTGTGTCACCCTGTGTCACCCGAAGAGTGGCACCATGTGTCACCCTAAGTGTGTCACCCTAACTCTGACTTATCATATGTTTTCACAAATATCATCATTTAGTTGTGTAGATAAGAGGTTAAATCAAATTTACAAGCATGACAAAAGAGATATTATGTATAATATAATCACACTTCCACGATGATAACCCTAGGTTTTATAATATTACGATCATTTGATCAATATGTACCATAGTGCTTACATGTATGTACATATAGATATTTCTACTAAACCAAAAGACCTGCAGTTCTAATTAAACACCTACCTGTGACCAAAGTTCACAATAAATCAACACAAACCATATCTTCTAAATCAGATAATCTCTGATCTCGTATGCTAGGCGTACATTGCTAAACTTTTGTGGCGAGTCGCGAGTTTGTGTAATTTTGTCAGTGCACATTGTACAACCTTTATTGCCACGATTAATTTTTTTTAAAATCAAATCAACAACTGTTGCGCCGGCCAAATCAACACAACTTTTGTTGAGTTGCAGATCAGCGTACATTGCACGACTGATCCATTTAAAAAAAAAACACAATTCGCAAGAAAAGTGTAGCAGTGTATGCCTGGTATAATAAGCACCAGTGCCACAAATAGTCAACTAATTAAGCCCATCCATGCTGCTTACCTAGAAGGTCAATTAAACTTCGTCGGAGGTAGTGCAGTTTCGTCTGAACCCCGAACCAAAACTTGTGGAACGATTTCATAACTACACCATGGGTGTACCTCTGCTGAAGCAGGCCCTGCCACTGGCCATGTCTTACTATCTCTCACTGTTTGCACGCAGTGAGCAACCAGGTTGTGTACATACACATTGGGGAAACCCGACTCCACAGAAAACTGACCCCAATAGACCACAAGATGTCAGAGGCAATTTAACATCAGCACACCCAGCCCAGTCTTGGTGTGCGAGGTGCGGGGATATGTGGGGATACAGTACACTGTTACCAAGGAGGTATGCCCTGTACGAAACAAACACACTGGGAAGATTCCTGGAGAATCTAGGAACTTATTGTTCCTAAAACTAACTTTAACTTGGGCAAACATGCTTTCTCTGCAGCTGCGCCTAGTCTGGAATGAACTTCCATCCATCATTTTGAAATCATCTTAAACTTTAGCTACATTCCAGTAAAAAACTCAAGAAATTTTTTCAAAATTGCATTTCCACCATAAATCTTTGATGGTTTCTTGTTCTGATGATCATTGCGCATCCCTGTACATGATTATGCTTAGTGATTGTTTTGTTGCGCATTTGAGCTCAGGTTCCTGAGGACATCATAGCAATTCATAATTACTATTATTGATTGATTATTGCCATCCAAACCTAAAATCCCAGATAACAAGTGGACAAAGAAGCCATTGGCTTTTCCAGAGTTCAACAATTATTCATCTGTGTGTAACCCGGCCTATGAGATGTCTGTCAATTAAACACATTCGTGCTGCGGACATTTATTAGCAATTAACACTATCAGTTGATAATTTGTTCCATTCATTTATCATTCTCTCTGAGAACGAATATTTTCAGATATTTAATCTATGCTGTTCCTTCATTAACGTTACCCCGTGTTCTCTAGTTCTTGGACCCCTAAGTGATAAAAAATACTTCTATCAATTCTTCCATAACCATTATGAATCATACATAATTATTATGTCTATTTGTGTATTAATGTGTTCCTTGGTTAAAGTTGTCATACTCTACAAACAAAATAAACAAAAAAGAATAAAAAATCTATTAAAACCTATCATTTTTTTGCAATATTTTTTGTTAGGGTAATTTATATCAGGGTGGATATAAGACACGTAATAGGAGGGGCAGTAGTAAATGCACGCTGTCCCAAACCACAATGTCTCACGCCATAAAACTGCATCCGACCTGGACACATATCTAGATATTGGGTATAGCTGGCCTGCTCTGGCAACTGAACTAAAATATACTATCAATAATCGATTATAATAATTTTATCATTGAAATGTTTTTATCAAAAGCAAACATGAAGAAATGCGACATAGACCCACCTGGAAAACCGATTGTGGAGATGGCTTGTGACTGAGAACAATCTGTCTGCAAGGCTAGGGTGAAACATTACTAAACTACAAGGTCATGGAAGCCGAAAAAAACGGCAGTGGCGAAAAAACCGAAATACAGAGATAATAATTTTATTATTATAAAAAAAAAATTACCAAACATTTCCATTTCTATTTACACCCCAAAATAACATAATAGTGTAACATTATTTTACACAGAAGGTGGCTTTCTATAAATAAAACAGAAATCAACAGAATAATAGATATCAGCTCTGAGCTGTCAACATTTCTTCGATTGCTGCCACTACTCAGACCAATAACTCATGCACGTTTAAAGGATGCTTCATTTGGCACTGTCTGTTACTCCAGCTCCGGATTTCAACAAAATGTTTAGAATTTCCCAAGTGGCACGCAACTGACAGTGACAGACTACTCCCCGTCAGTTCCTATTAAGGATCTGGTTAGGCTAGAGAGGAGAAATAATATGGCATTGCTAGGGTAAGCCTTTGCATAGTACGATAGTGTCCTATGCATAAACCATAATCACCCTCTATGTAGGTAGTATATTGTTTGTATGTTACTATCGGATTACAATTTACAATTATCTTAAGTTACAATTACTCCCTGTCAGTTAGGGTTTAAGGTTCTGGTTATCTAGGGATGCGGGATAACATACTAGCGTATTCATAATCACCTTCTGTGTAAGTTCCCTTATGTTATCATGGTATTGCAATTGTCTTGAGTTATAATTAGCCAATTATAATAATTTAGCCAATTTTCATCAATCTTTTAGTCATGAAATATTTACATGATATGTCTTTTCCCAGGGTTTTATTAGTTTGTTCTTCAAGAGTGTTTTTTCAGTTTTCTTTGTACTGCAGTGAAGAAGTACCAGGGCTCACTAGGGAGAGCCAATATTAAAAACAGGCAGCAGTTTGCAACCCTTACCTGCAATCTGGGTATAAAAAATTGTAATGTAAATTATTACGATTAAAGAAAATAAACCATACATTGTCAATGTTGTGCTGAACGAACAAAAACCTTCAAAATATGCAAAATGTCACGGGTTCCATGGTTCAGGTTTTGGTGTACATACCCAAGATCTTTAATATATAGAAAAAACTGTTTTCTTACAGTAAATCCACACCCCAATTTTCACAGTGTTAATACCAATTGCTAATTCGATGTGCTCTGTCAATCATACAGCATAAAGGAGTTTATTTCTCCCATTCATCGTCAGTTTTCACTTAGTAAATTACAAATAAATTAAAAAAGTGCTCATCCTGACCAGTTTATTAAATTTTATGAGCACTTCTCGAGTTGCAAACCCCAGGTGGTTAATAAACACTTATCAAAAATGCCAAGAATATAGACCTGACCACCTGGTCATATATAGTACATACATTTCATCAATTATAGTCCCAACTTTGATCTTACCTTGATGTCTCTCTGGCTACAGAGCATCGTTGTTTTTTCCAAGATTCCATGCTAAAAGTCAGTGAGGCAATTCCACACTGTGTACAAAATTATATTTTGGTTTTAATAAAAACTGTACACTTTAATTTCTGTCCTGTTACAGACATGCAGTAGTGGGTATTTTTTTTATAAAAACTGTACGCTTTGATTTCTGTCCTGTCAACAACCTGCAGTCGTGGGTGTTTTAATAAAAATGTACACTTTGATTTCTGTCTTGCAGTAGCATTTTTATCAAATCCTACAATTTTTTTTTTAGAAAATCATTCATCGCCCAAAATTTGCCACCCAAACAAACCAGACTCTGTCTTTGTATGTGAGAATCCTTCCATCGCAGACACATGAATATTCTGCTAATCAGCAACTAGAAATGTAATCATGTGTACAGCATAAGTGTTGTATTCTACAAATCTCAAATTCACTCACACTTGAGTCATATGCCATGGACCTGGAAGAGAAACAGTGATCTTACCCCCTCTGGGCTCCCATCCCACAGCATATGTCATGGACCTGGAAGAGAAACAGTGATCTTACCCCCTCTGGGCTCCCATCCCACAGCATATGTCATGGACCTGGAAGAGAAACAGTGATCTTACCCCCTCTGGGCTCCCATCCCACAGCATATGCCATGGACCTGGAAGAGAAACAGTGATCTTACCCCCTCTGGGCTCCCATCCCACAGCATATGCCATGGACCTGGAAGAGAAACAGTGATCTTACCCCCTCTGGGCTCCCATCCCACAGCAAGTTTTTTTTTCTTCCTTTTTTGGTTGTTGCATTATGTATTACCAGGTACTTTGGTTGATGATTTATTGGTTGTTATTGTATATTGTACAGTTCTATATGTGTATATATCATATGTATCTATATATAATTTATATTGCCACTCAATGTAATTTAACTATGTTTTTCTGCTGTTGGGACAAATAACATTTATCCTGATCCTTATCCTTATCATGACAGACATGACTTGTTGCTGTAACTCTCCCATCATACACAGTGTGGAGCCACTAGCCTCACATGTGAGAAAGACAGGCCTACATGCTGACATTATAATTTATTGATTCTGTAGTTGCAGGAACTATACATTATTAATTTATTATGCACAAGAAAATTAAATACAGTATTCAGTTAATGTATAAAAAATATTTTCACACTAAATGGATGTTATTTGTACACACATACACTATGACAAAACCTATATAATTATGTTAATAAAATTATGTTTATCTTGACTGTACCGGTGCAGACTAGTGCTTCCCTCTGCTGTTAAAAGATCACACTGCACCGTATAGTTTTACTGCCACACTCCCCAACTATGTTGCCACTCAGCATATCACCACTGCCACAACTTGATTATAAATTCAAGATGGATAGTTACGGAATGGTATAAACAACTGGTTGGCTGGGCTATGCGACTGTTATTTACGCCTTGTTACATCATTGCAATGGTGTACTTGTTACATCATTGCAATGGTGTACTTGTTACATCATTGCAATGGTGTACTTGTTACATCATTGCAATGGTGTACTTGTTACATCATTGCAATGGTGTACTTGAGCACAGGTAACAGTGTTAAATGAAAACAAATGTTATTTTGTTCCTATACACATTTTCAATGCTAACACTATCCACAATTGTATGCAATTGAAATTCAGGGTTCTTAAAAAAAATAGGAATTTAACAAATTAAATAATGATGCGCAGAATCTGCACATCAAATGTAAGTTGTGGCAGTGGTGAATTGGTGAGTGGCTGTTGTTGTTGTGTGGCTGCAGCAACTTACCACAGCATCAGCTGGAGCTAACTGCTTACAAATCACATTTACAGTACACTGATTGCTGCAATACTTTTTAATAAACTGTGGTTGTGAATAGGATGGTATCATTACTGTCTTTTGGATGAGTCTTAAGTGGTATGTTGATTTGTTTGATGCCCCATTTCTTCTACAATCTTCTTTCTGGTCTACCACCAAATGATCATATTTTATTTTTTTTCATTTGGATACTTGGAAAATTAAAAAACTCATAAGCAAAAATTAACATGCTCCAAATACGGGTTGATCTGATGTAGAATTACATAGTTAACTAAGGCTGTAACTGCATAATGTGTCATTAATTACAATTACAGTGTAAGCACAATAATTTTAATTGTAATAGACTGTTTTGAAGCCATTGTAATTGATTTTTAAGCACTTTATAAATGAATGAATATCTTCATTTCAGAATGTTGTAAAAAAGTAATTGAGCGTTACAATGATGTTTAATTGTAATTGGCAACTGTAACTGAACCCAACCCTAGTAACTTTGTGCATCTTGAAGTGTTCACTGTAAAGGGCACTGACATTTCTGTCTATCACTGATCAGCATCAAAGTCGCTATCTAATCTTCTACTGGGCAGTGCCCCTTATTTGCCAAACGGTAATTTATGTCAGGTAAACAAGATACAAACTCCCATCAATATAAAGACTGTCAACACTCCACCTGTTGGCGTTGTTCAAAGTCCAAACACTACATTGTCAGACAAGCAGCATCAAGGCAATGGTAACTTTCACAAGGATATATAATTATGGTCATTATGATGGATCCACCAACTGTTAAAAGAAAACAAAACAAAACCAACATTGTAAGCTTTGTTGTACGGGAAAGAAGCATTCTCCTAGCATAAAATGCACAAATAGGCTACTAAAAAATTTAAGTTAATCCCACAACTTTAACACTATGATTATTTTATTTTAAAAGCATCACCAATAATTTGTAATAATTTCTTTATTTTTGTCAAAAACATTTATCTGCTCAATAGTTAGGTGTTTCAGTATCACTATCAGGTAAGCAAATCAATTGGTTCAATATTTTAGCTCATTCAGAAAAAAATCTAGAGTTAATGCAGAAAGAAAACCAGGCAGGCGTAATGGAAAACTGGTAAACATAAATGCATGAACCTATATTATATTAAAGGTTGTGTAGGAAGCAGAAAACTTGCAGAATGTTATATATATCTGGACTCAACAGCACCATAGCTACTGCCTGTAGCAATGTACTTACATCTACTGAACCTCGGAACCCCTTTGGTACATAAACTACTACCAACAGTACCATTGATAAATGACACAGGTATACACGACATGCTTTATTCACACCCTACTTTTTTGTTTCACAATGTGTCTGCTTTTTCAGCTTTCTTGGTTTTATTGAATAATAAGCTCGTAACACACCAACAACTTGAGGAAATTCCATAAATAGTCATGTAATTCGTGCATGAGTGAATGAGAAAAGGAGTATGTAGAACCACACTGCGAGGGCAGACCTTCAGACATGTTTTTGCAATGACGTTGGCTTTTTTAACTCCTAACTTTTCACTGTGCTGAGAAAACAGTTGTAAATTATTTGATGATTACCAGGATATAATTTTCATTAGTACTGATGACACCATATTGATGAGGTGATGAAAGCTACAGGTAAACAATACCCATATGGGTATGATAAAAGAAATTGTTTAATCGTGTTTACCGACACTCTTCATACATTCATTGCTACAACAGGCAGTCTGGTACAAAACCTAAAACTGCAGACATACATTTTATGGCTGTCAACTTTATTATTTTAGATTAACTTTAGATTTTTACAAGCAACTTAATTGTTCTGCAACATAATCGTGTTTTTGTTTAATGTATGAAGACACTTACTGAAATGTGATTTATGTTATTGTCAATGCATTGTGTCATGTGCATTTAGTTAGATAAATGCTACAGACCCTTTAGTTTATAAAGACATTTGGGGTTATGCTTGATGCGATAAGGATCCCGATCACCAATGGATTTGTAATATTCCAAAACGACCAGCTGATCACAGCCACAACTAAGCTGGGAGGGTATTTCTATAGTTATAAAATGTGACGACACATCTGCTTGACATTACTGGTTCAGACTGTCTTCAGAAGTTCAGTTCAGAATCAGAGACGATTGATTACTTTATACTTTTCACATTTCTTGTAGACTACCATGTAGACTACTGCTCAGAGATATGGGGAAATACTTATTGCACAAATCAAATGCCCCTATTCACTCTACAAAAGAGAATTGTGAGAATTATTTGTGGAGTAAAGGCTCATGACCATACACATCTTTATTAATATAAGTTAACGTTTACAATTACACTTTAATTCTCTCCGTTTCCAGCATAAGATTGCTGCACATTATTATTGCAACTATTCATCTTTTAAATATACATTATTTATATGAGCATTAATAAATTTTCTGCATCAGCATTATATACTGCTAGAAATAAATGAATTCATATTATTATTACGTTCTGTCAACACACAACACGGCCAAAAGTGGCAAAACAAGTCTGCGATATGTTGACTTACTTGTGATTGCACTAAACGTTCGCCCAACACGAAGACAGTCCGGTTTCCAAGAGGATACTTTCCTTTTCATCGATATAACCGAAATAACACTGTGTTACGTAAAGATCTGTTGTTTCCTTCGACACGCTTACGATTACTTCGTGCGTGCGCCTCAGCCCGCGACTTGTGGCATCGTAAATGGCGCCTGATGACGTAACTTCCGTTCTCAAATATCAAGGAAAAACAAACAGTGTAAAAATTAAAGAAATATTGTAAGAAAAAAATGTACAACTGTAATGCAGTTAGTTTGTAAGGCTGTATTCACAGATCGAGTTGCATACTGATATGTTGTATTATATATAAATGCCGTTTTATCACTGCTTAAATAATTACATTGACAATCTGTAAATCAACCAACCCAATTATAATATAACAATGTAAATGCTGGATAATACCACCGACTCTCCATAATAATATGGTTTCTAATGATGCAGCAAAATAGCAGTGACAAAATATTGATAGCATCAGTATAGTATTTTTTTATGAATCTATTTGCTTTCTCTATGCTTTGCCTTTGGCAATGACAAAAAAGGCAGTTGTTCAACTAATCTATTGATTTCTGAGTAATTAACCTATAATGTAATTACTAATGTGTCGGTACTCGGTAGGCGGGAAGATTTCAACGGTCCCCACGGGCTATGCCTATGGCTGAGATGATGATGATGACTCGGTAGAACATGGAAATTACGTGTTACGACATCAGTGGCCACAATCAATCATAGCGGTCGTTTATTACGTCACTGTATGTGGACTCAGAGTGGTGGTCTCTATCTCTAACCCACCAATTCCCGGCACGTGAGAGGCGCCGAACGACAGAATCATCAACATAATGATGTTGGCCGTTTAATGGAAGAAGAAGAAGAAGAAGAAGAAGATTCGATGTTATGTATTCAGTGACGTAATAAACGAACGCGTCACGGACGTCCCGAGAGACAGTGGAGGGACAACAACCTAATGAACGTCACTACAAGCTGAGGCAAGGCACTGTCAATGGTGGAGGGGTTTCACTGACGGTTCATTTACACGGGAAGAAGAAGACTTAATAAATGGACAGCGTGTTTGTCGAATCGGCATCCGTTTTGTCAGTGTGTCAGTGAGCAAACATGCGGCTCTTTTATATTACAATTTTAATAGTTTTCATCACAGTAAATGCTACCTTTTTCGTTGTGACGTTTCGACTGCGGAAAGCTGTTTTCATCAGAGTGACTACTGTGCGATGAAAAACCTATTAAAATATTACTAGATAACAATCACGACACTAGTTTGACGAATCTCTTCAGAACTAAACCTGCGGTTGCTTTCACCATTATAAATGGCATCGTGAAGTCTGTACAACAGTTTTACAGGTCTTAACTAAAAATATGAATAATGAAAGTATGTCAAAATGATCAATGCCAACGGGCGTATTTAGACGACAGTCTGTGCGACAAACATAATAAATAAAGAAATGCTTGCTCACATTCTAATTGCTCTTATTTTATCATGAGAAAATGAGGATTTACGTTAACATTATGCTTTGTAGCCTTATACAAATGTTAGTATTTTGCTGTACTATAATTATCACTACACATTAATATTAGTTTTACAAAGACACATTACAACATTTAATCAATAATTTGTATAAGCTACTTAAACTTTAAAAATGAATAATATTATGAAAAGAATTATAGGCTACCCTGAACGAATGTTTCAAAGTATGGTTATAATGTCTAAATGATAATCTCAGAAACTGATTGGAAGCTAAAATAAAGCTGTAATGTATTGTCTTTGTCTACACATTATCATATTCTGAAGGATATAATGCTAATGGCTGAATGCAACATTTTAATGTTTATACTTGAAATGGTGCTACTTTATTTTATTAATTGCAGGTCTTTCTGACAAACAAACAAACGTTCCGTACAAAGATGGATAAAAACTATTACGCTAGGTTTAGACAGAAATGGGGAATGGGAATTTACACAGCTTGGCCATCTTAAACTACATAAGAGATAACTTTTAAACATTCATGATAAATACAATAATTAGTGGAAATCCTTGCAGTGTGTCGTATGGACAAAGCAATGAAATCCATAAAACAATCAGTAATGAATATGTTTGTACACTGACAACACATCAGAGGTCAGATGTTTGCACCATAGTTTGCAAACAAGTTAAGAGATTACCCGTTGGCCAGACTGCAGAAGGCTGAGGGGAGACAAGTCACAAAGTCTAAACAACACTGAAATACGTAATACAGTACAAGGACAAGAAAGATTGAACATAGGATATAACATACAATGTGAAGAACAATGAAAACAAGACATTGAACGAATAGTGTACAAAAAAGACCAATGGGAAGGAAAAGACGTGCCAAATGGCTGAAGAGAGGAATACCTTATTGGTATTTGAAACGTGAGGATTGCACAATTAATACAGACTCCAAAGAACCCACAACGATAGCAATGGTTGCAGACTAAAACCTTAAAATGACACAGGGCCAAATACTTGGAATCCAGGCAGCAGTGTTGGACTGGAATCTGCCATCTTGAAATTGGAGAAAACAACTCCAACCAGGTTGGAGCAGATTAATTTGGGGTATTTATGAATCAACAGAATTAAAAAACAAGGACATCTTTCATGAAGTTCAAGCAAATATGGAGTTCAAATATACTAATATTATACACATTGAGAGCTCAATCAATGTTACTATACGGATGTGAGACATGGAAGGTAAACGAAAGTGACAACCGGAGACTGGATATGTTCCTATTCAAGTGTCGGAGAAAGTTAGATGGCTGTATGTTAAGGTAGATAGATGGCTGTGTGTTAAGGTAGATAGATGGCTGTAAGTTAAGGTAGATAGATGGCTGTATGTTAAGGTAGATGGCTGTATGTTCTGTCAAATAAAGATACCCAGCACAAAACCAAGTTAAAGAAGATCAGTGTGGAAGTAAAGATCAGAAGTTGGAAATGGATAGGTCATGTACTCTGATGAAAGAAGACAGCCACTCCCTAATGACATTGGCATGGACACTGGAAGTGAAAAGGAAAGTGGATAGGTCATGTACTCAGATGAAAGAAGACAGCCACTCCCTAATGGCATTGGCATGGACACTGGAAGTGAAAAGGAAAGTGGATAGGTCATGTACTCAGATGAAAGAAGACAGCCACTCCCTAATGGCATTGGCATGGACACTGGAAGTGAAAAGGAAAGTGGATAGGTCATGTACTCAGATGAAAGAAGACAGCCACTCCCTAATGGCATTGGCATGGACACTGGAAGTGAAAAGGAAAGTGGATAGGTCATGTACTCAGATGAAAGAAGACAGCCACTCCCTAATGGCATTGGCATGGACACTGGAAGTGAAAAGGAAAGTGGATAGGTCATGTACTCAGATGAAAGAAGACAGCCACTCCATAATGGCATTGGCATGGACACTGGAAGTGAAAAGGAAAGTGGATAGGTCATGTACTCAGATGAAAGAAGACAGCCACTCCCTAATGGCATTGGCATGGACACTGGAAGTGAAAAGGAAAGTGGATAGGTCATGTACTCAGATGAAAGAAGATAGCCACTCCCTAATGGCATTGGCATGGACACTGGAAGTGAAAAGGAAAGTGGATAGGTCATGTACTCAGATGAAAGAAGACAGCCACTCCCTAATGGCATTGGCATGGACACTGGAAGTGAAAAGGAAAGTGGATAGGTCATGTACTCAGATGAAAGAAGACAGCCACTCCCTAATGACATTGGCATGGACACTGGAAGTGAAAAGGAAAGTGGATAGGTCATGTACTCAGACTAAAAAGAAGACAGCCACTCCCTAATGGCATTGGCATGGACACTGGAAGTGAAAAGGAAAGTGGATAGGTCATGTACTCAGATGAAAGAAGATAGCCACTCCCTAATGGCATTGGCATGGACACTGGAAGTGAAAAGAAAAGTGGATAGGTCATGTACTCAGATGAAAGAAGACAGCCACTCCCTAATGGCATTGGCATGGACACTGGAAGTGAAAAGGAAAGTGGATAGGTCATGTACTCAGATGAAAGAAGACAGCCACTCCCTAATGGCATTGGCATGGACACTGGAAGTGAAAAGGAAAGTGGATAGGTCATGTACTCAGATGAAAGAAGACAGCCACTCCCTAATGACATTGGCATGGACACTGGAAGTGAAAAGGAAAGTGGATAGGTCATGTACTCAGACTAAAAAGAAGACAGCCACTCCCTAATGGCATTGGCATGGACACTGGAAGTGAAAAGGAAAGTGGATAGGTCATGTACTCAGATGAAAGAAGATAGCCACTCCCTAATGGCATTGGCATGGACACTGGAAGTGAAAAGAAAAGTGGATAGGTCATGTACTCAGATGAAAGAAGACAGCCACTCCCTAATGGCATTGGCATGGACACTGGAAGTGAAAAGGAAAGTGGATAGGTCATGTACTCAGATGAAAGAAGACAGTCACTCCCTAATGGCATTGGCATGGACACTGGAAGTGAAAAGGAAAGTGGATAGGTCATGTACTCAGATGAAAGAAGACAGCCACTCCCTAATGGCATTGGCATGGACACTGGAAGTGAAAAGGAAAGTGGGTCAACCAAAATCAACCTGGCAAAACAACGTAGAAAAAGAAAGAACAATTGTGGTGGAAGACATGGACTGAAGCCAAACAGGTGGCCAAAGACAGAACAAACTGGAGAAGGAGCACTGAAGCGTTATGTGCCATGGGGTCTGAAGAGGATAGGTAAGATAAGATCTATGAGGACCATGCAAGTAATGTCACCATCATTGTTTTTCTTTTACTGATAGTGACAATGTAATAACACAGAAGACATGCAGTACAGGGAGGGCTAAAGCTCGTCCATTGTGCTACTAAAAGAGAAGATGAATAATTGAAATTGGAGCCCCTTTTAGCGGTAAAATTATTTATCTTATGAGAAACTACTGTAAAATCAATATTGCTTGTGATGGCTATAAAAATTATTTGTCAGATATGGGGTCAAATACATTGAAATGTATTTAAATACAAATACTCTTCAAATACAATTACTATGAAATGCAAATGTATTTAAATACAAATACATTGAAATGTATCTAAATACAAATATTTTTTTGCAATAAAACCTATAGCACATAATAACATTCAGAAGTCTTGTTTATTTCAGAGATTTAATGAGAGATCACGTCAAGTAATCAATTACAAAACTAAATAACCAACCAGCCAAGGAACAACCTGTCTTTTTACTAACCTGTTTTACTGGGTTATGGGAGGAGCCAGATGACAGAACAGGGTAGGGTGTGATTGGATCTGAGTAGCTAGATGGTCAGTCCAGTACTAGTAGTGGGAATGTGGCCTTTTATGGAAACTGGTCAGGGGTAAGAGTTAAGACTCTTATCTGCTAATTGCGATTAAGTACCCTTATACGGGCATGTGTAAATAAAGCAGTGCAAATAAGGTCAGGGATTTCTGATCGGGAAAAGGTGCCGGTCAGAAATGGAAAAGTATATTAAATTCTTTACTCTCCAGAAACTAAACAAAATCTAACTTGCTATTTATTGATACCCATGCACAAAGTATTTTTGAAAAAGTATTTGAAAGTATTTGAACATTTCAGATACTTTAATAGGGAAATATTAAAATACATATACTTTCATTTCATTAAATGTAAATACAAATACTAAAACAGCATTTAAATAGTTTCAAACACAAAGGTATTTGACCCCATATCTGTTATTTGTGCACGTGTGAAAATCATTTAAAAACGGGGTGTTTCATTAGGTCATTCTTTTTTTGATTGTTCCTTTTTGATTACGTGCAGTACAATGTTCAAGTAAAATAAAAATTGAATCAAAGATGCAAAATGTATCATATTTATTGAAAACATCGCTAGCAAATATTTATATCACATTGCCTGACATTATCACACATACTCCAGATTTGTATAGATTGCCTAAATATTAAACAATATTAAGTACTATAACGACAGTAAATACAAGTCATTATCACCAGTTAGTAACTACATACACTAAAGCGGTGAAACTATATACAAAATGTGTGCACTCACAATTAAGTTAATTGTTGGTGAATAAATAATTTATCCTGGCATTATTCTCCAACTTGTTAAACTATCTGCATTGCTACATCCACAAAATGTTTGTAAAATTACAGTAATATGCTGCATATGCTTTCCCACAGCAGTTACACATTTAAATACACATGTGTAGGATCTACCTTCTCCCATTCCAGCTTTAGGTAGAAGGATACAGGGTTAAAATACAGCTATCTCCTAATAATGAGATAAAAACTAAACCATTCAGCCTCTGTGCATGTTGCTATTCAATTAATTTAAACGGGCTATGCACATTTTAAATACCGTATTCGTTCTATTAAGTGTACATGCCCTAATTAGGATACACCCCTTTTTTAATCAACAATTTGATTAGTGTGGAACAGCTTAAGTGGCGCCATCTGGTATCAAACAGTTGGCACCACTTTTCAGTTGTTCTACACTAGCACCAAATGACGCCAGTAGTGTTAAACAGTTACTTTATTGTCTACAGAAATTTGGTGTATGTTTATAAGAACAGATTCATTGATATTTTTCCATGGCTCAATTTTTGTTCAAGCCTACTCTATGCTTTTTGTGTCGAATACGGTATATTGAATTCTATTTACAACTGTAATAGTCATAGAATATACAGTCCTCATGCATCTTTAAATCACTTGTGGTTTTGTCTACACAAATCCTTGCTGCACAACACAGAAAATAGTTGTATCTTTAATCACTAACCAATAAATTCCATGCAGCCATTTATGCAACTGCGGGTGATATGTGGGATTTTACTTTTGAACATGAACTTTTTACAAATTAACTTTTGCTTCAACAGTATATATAAAAATTCCAGGCTGCTATACATGTTTAAATTGTCATTTTTATGCATCAGCATTAAAAAAAATCAAGTTGGATTCAACCGTTTCTAAAACTGCCTGTTACTGTTAGATCAGCCACTATTGGTCCACATGTAAAATTTACTTTAGCACAGTGCTTCAATGGTCGATTCAGTAACTGGACCAAAGTTCTATTCCATATTTATTTGGGTGGCTCTATCTAGAGAGATGACAAAACTGGATCAGAAGGATGACAGAAGGCCATCATTTACATTATCTCTAGGGATGGATTTGATAAATGTGCTATGGTATGTCCTAGGGCTAACACAGACAAACACATAATAAATGTGCCATGGTATGTCCTAGGGCTAACACAGACAAACACATAATAAATGTGCTATGGTATGTCCTAGGGCTAACACAGACAAACACATAATAAATGTGCTATGGTATGTCCTAGGGCTAACACAGACAAACACATAATAAATGTGCTATGGTATGTCCTAGGCCTAACACAGACAAACACATAATAAATGTGCTATGGTATGTCCTAGGGCTAACACAGACAAATACATAATATCACAGACAAATGACACCGCATACACTTATTGTATGAATCCTGTCACTCCATGAATACATTTTTTTAATGAATCCTGTCACTCTTTTGTGAATATTACGCTTCACAATCAATCATTAGAGAATAAGAATGTTTATTTTGGGATGGTCATATAATTAATTAAATAGTATATCTGCATTACTGCAATTATATTACATAGCATTTATATTTCATCTCATCTTTTTAAGGTTTGGTAAGGCTGAAAAATCGGGATGCACAAGTGGTTGGCTGCTAAATTAATTGCCTTTTGTTGTCTTTAAACTTTTGACATCATTACAACATGGTGTACACTTTGAACAAGATGTACATGTTACATGTTACATGCTATTATAACAAACACATAGAACACTACACTTCAAAGGATCTCGCGGTCCTTAGCTAACACATGAAATCTATGGAAATGGAATAGTGTATTGCATTCTGCACAATATAACAAATGCAGATAACCTTGCACAGATACATATATAAATATTATCAATCTCACTCAATATCATGTGACATGAAGAAATACTGATCATACTGTCATTATTATAATTTGAGATTCATAATTTACTGTTTAAAGTCATTGGTTTCAATTCAATTTCATACAGAGACAGACTTGATATTTGCATCAGCAGCTATATTTTGCCAATACTGGTAACATCAAGTCTTCCCCTTTACACGACTGTCATGATTGAAACACATCTTTGCCCGTTTTTGAAGCAGATGTTGTGAAGAAACTACTAATTAATTCTACATGGTTTTGTTCAATTTGAGTTTTCCTTTTATAAAATAAAACGCTAATTTATCATGATGACAATCGCTTTCCTGACATTTTGATTCTTTTTCTATACAGAGCTTAATTTGGAGGCAATCAAGCAGATATTTGCCAAGAAATCAGCTAAATATGAACTACAACAACAACATAATTATGTGAATATAATTTGATATATGTTTGGCTTATTAGTTTCGACCCAAAATAATGCTGCTCAGAAAACTTACGAGACACCCTCCTCCAATAGAAGTCCCTGCTTACTAGTTTCAACCCAAAATGATGCTGCTCAGAAAATTTACGAGACACCCTCCTCCAATAGAAGTCACTGCAGCAACAAAGTTATTCATGATAACTGCAATAACTACAATTAATGTTGCCTAATTAAATTAATGCTATTAATTAATGTAAAAATCTCCTAAATGGCAAAATGTTTTGATCAACCATGTACGCTAGTTACGCTAGAAAGCTTCAGTCATCCGACTGGTACAACAAGCTAAATTGGGTTTTGCCAGCAAACACCGAGTTCTGTTCATTTATACACATCTATGTTTTAACAGAGGAATGAAACAATGACAACGCTCATGGTAGTATCTTCCTCTCCACCTTCGGTAGCTGCCCTGCATACGCATATTTAATATCAGGGACGATGAGACCACCAGCCAACTTGACAAGTTCCGCCCAGACAGCCTGTACTGCATCTAAGTCGTGTACGTGCGAGAAGATATATGAGTACCACTGAGGGCCAGTAAACTTCTCCCTTAGTTTCGTTCCATCTAATACGTACGTTGACATAAACTGCTTGTGTTTAATATTTCCCGCTTTCAATGGAAGCAAGCCGGTGATATAAAAATCATCCACCCAGAAGAAGGGAACATCGTACGACACTCGGTGCATCGCTATGGCAACATCAACAGACATTATATAGGCAGAACCCGAGCAGTACGTCGGGTAATAGTCATCTTTGAATTCCGATTTTGGAACTTTCCACTTTCCCGTTCGCATAACCTTCATACGGTACCAGACGAGGCACATCAGCAGACCTTGGCTGTTGGTCTTTAAGTTGTACAAACTCTTCATATGTCTCAACAGTGTGAACATGTTTACAAAGATATCGTCATCTGTCTTAAGGACAAACTTAGCATGGGCACAGAAGTTGGAGACCCACTTGAGCGCTGCGATGCCTTTGTAGGTCAAATTATGGTAGCTGTCAAGGAAATCCTCCTGAACAATATCGCGGTATACATCGCTCTCATACTCCAGTGCATTCTGGACTTCTAAGCTGTCGTTAGTCCGTCCCATCACGAATACAACCTTGATCTTCTCTGTGTAGTATTTTCCACTGCCCCACGTCTGTCGTATCACGGAGCGGCGCTTATGATGACTCGGGGCTGTGTGGACATATACGAGAACAAAGATGTCTTTATCATCACATGCATGCTGTGTATTCAGCAGGTAGCGAAACAGATGCGGATTCGCTACATTCAACGGCAGTCTCTCCACACTATGTTGACTTTTGTTTGCGCTATGTATGATATTCTGCAGACCTGACATGTTCACCTTCATCAAGGTCATGTTCGACTGAATTTTCTCCAATGTCAGGTTGCTATGTCGGTGCGTCAGTTTTTGCACTTTAGTCCGCACACTTTGGAGTTGTGTCGGGGTAACTTGACGCGAGCTGGCAGACACCGTTGTGTCGAGTGTCACAAACTGCGTCACTATCGATGGTGTCGAGCCTAGTAGTCCAGCCACCAAGAGCCATAACCCCATGCCCACAAGCAGGGTAGCAGTCAGCACCCTGGTGATGCTGCTTCGTCGGGGTAACATCTTGGAGAAGCCGTGTCCTGGAGCAGGTGCGAACTCAGCCTAATAACGATGATGCAACCTTGATTCTGAAAACAAGAAGACGTGTTATTTATTAAGTTAATATACCATGCAATCCTATATGCGATCATATGGGGATTGGTTAAAAATATACCAGTTTATACAAATCAATAAATGACATTTCTAAAGGGTTAGGCAACATCAGTAATCTATAATCAATTCCAAGTCATCAACTGTTGGTTGGGGCTGCTAGGTAGCTATACAGAAAAAACAAGGTTAAAAAGATAGGTCTTTAGTTGATGACGGAAACTCATTATACTTCCTGATAACTGACCACTAACAGGGAGTGAATTCTGTTGAGTTAGTGCAGCAGTAGAGAAAGCACTATGGCCATAGTTTGTCTAAATTCAGGTAACAAAAAGTTGATGCCTTCCTCGATAGCTACACCATGTATTTTGCCCCTGCTAGCTACGGTACTGCCGATATATTATATAATTTATATATCAGTGGAACCCTGCTTAATGATAGCCTTCACTAATAATATTCACACCACCTCAGAAATGCAAAAACTTTTTTCCAAACAATGCAAATACTTTAATCAGATATTAACATTGACATGTTGCAGATGAACAATTACTACTTCTGACTATGGTAAATATTGTATTTGCTGCCACAATTTCATTTAAAACAGCACCCAGCTTCGAGACAAAACCATTTTTAAACCAACTGCTTTCAAATAAACACAAAAATACACATTTGGTGGAGATAAGAAATTATCTAAAAATATTTGGCAACATCAGTGTGCAGTGTCTAATTATGGACGCCATCCGCTTAATTTGCCACACATTAGAACATTGTAGTTCGTCCTGTGTGCATCAGTACCCACAAGCAGTTTGATCTGAATCAAACGATAGCGCCTTTATTTCCTGGCTTAAAAGGAAAGTGCAACGATTCTCAGTGGTCAACTGAACCACTGTTTATGGACGTTGCAACACTGAATTTACTAGAATTTTTAACATCTCGGTTAAAAAAAATCCATACAACACGTGTTACTCTAGTGATCTTCATCTCTTAAGGTAGCGGGATCCCTTTTGAACTACTTTTAACCCCATATAATATTGTCATTAACTTGATGTACCATAAAATAGCACATGGTTTAAATTTGGTAGGAAATTATTTTTTTGGAATAAATTATGCTAATTAGCTAACAATATGGCTGCCGCGACAATCGAAAGTGGCTCAATTTTCAAACATGATAAAACTTTAATTATACACAGCTGGGATATGAAATTAACAACAGTCAAAGATAACACATAAAGGCATATTCTGAGGGAAATAGATATTACAAAAAAGAAATTTTTATATTTTTACAACATTTATACAATTTTTTTTTCTTATATTCCAGCGCCTAATTAAATATTCGTGCTTAATGAAAAATCACATTCCACCATTTAAACACAAAATCGTTCCATCATTCCTTAGCCAATTATATAAAGAAACAATGCTGAAAAAATCAGAGCAATATCTTTAATAGTGTTGGAGATAACATGTTTGAAGGTGGAACACATTCACGAAAAAATTATAGTTGAGTAGAATGCATTTAAAGTTTTGCACTGCATTCTTACGGCGTTATATGTAAACCTACAAAAACAGTGAGTTGTTTTATACACTCCATGTCATGCATGAGCCCTACTCTCATAGGTATTTCCTTCCTCCTGTTCTTTTATCTTGGAAACCCTTTCTTTTCGTTCGCAGCACCTTGCGACGCTTTTTTGCGGACTCGGATGATTTGTGTTTCGCGCCATACAGACGCATGGTGTCTGCTCCTACAGCATGTGCAGTTGTAAATGCCCTGGCTGCAGCCCCAAGTACTGAAATAAGCTTAGGATAGATGCATTGCCATCATTAAACTGTCCAGTTGCACTATAGACAGCCTCCTCTACAGTCTGGCGTCCAACAAACACTTCCTTGCTGCAGCGATCCCAAATGAGCTTGTTTAAACACTCATTGTTGTTTTGTGTTCGTCCATGAAGGCACTTTGAGAGCAGTGTTGCATCACTCAGATCGTCATAGAACGGTTCTATTAGCTGAACTATTGCTTCGGGAAGTCCATGTTTATGTATAAAGTTATTAGGATCAAGTGAATATTTGCACCACGCGTCATCGGCTACCAGACACATGTGGTGATTCGGATCGGCGTCCGTGCTAGCCACATGATACAGACTGGCGAGGGACTTCCTGCTGCATGCTCAACAAATCACCACTGTTCTGTCTAACAGCAAACCCAAAGTTTATACTTGTTTAGCAATAATTAAGCTACAACTATAGTGCATTTAAAAAAATATGTACAAATTTAAAAAAATCAAATTTTTAATAGGATCCTGTATTGAAAATACATGATTTGGCGATGAATTAAAATATGATAGTTTAACGATATATAAAATACCACAGAGACTGCTTTACTGCAATAAAAGACAGACCAATAAATATTTACCTTTGAAGGTGAATCATAACATTTTCACGAGATGATTTACTGGGCTGTCAAATTCCTGTTTCATAGAATTTCTGATTGCAGCAATCCAGGTAGAAAAAATTCTTAGAATTTGGGCATGTTAGTTATACAAACCTCCTAACCAGCTGTATCAGTTAACCAGTGAATATCACTGTATATTGCCTTTAAATCGTGGCTTTTCAGCTAACAAGACTGACACGGCCCCATTGATTTACTGCGTGTCTTGTGTTGTTTCCCAGGCACGCATTGATTGCCTAATTCATCTTTCATGTCACCCAGGACAAAAATATCACCATACAATTATGCAGTAACAAGACTATAATTGACAGATTGGACTATTTCTCAGACAGTGTGGCTAGCGCTGGTTTAACGGACCAGCACCTGCATAGAATACTTTGCATTATAACACAGTATATTGACCTTAAATTGTAATCTAATCCCGTGAGGCAATGTGAACACATGTTGCTCGCACAATCAGCTAAAGCTCGCAAGGTGTGAACGTTATTCTCTGAAGTCCTGATTAAAGGAATTACAAAGATTTTTATTGGTTAACTGGTAATAACGTAGCTACAGGTAGTTCGGGGTTTCGTACAATTAAAATGCCCCTATTCTTGGACTTTTTCTATCTCAACATACATCTAAATTACAATGTTACACTTCGTGTTTGAAACTTTATTGCCGTAAGAAACTGTATCAAACAGGAATTTAATAGACCAATAAATAATCCAATGAAAAACATTATATTTAACCTCTAAATAGATTTATTGCTCTAAACTAGCATATTTTTCATTGCTAATCATGTATTTTTTTAATATTAAGAGGTGAGAGATACGATAGTAACACATTTTGTGTGGATATTAATCAACAGATATGTTATCAATACTAATACATTGTAAATGAAACAGTGTCGCAATATCTGTAAAACAGTCATTCGGTTAACCAATTAAAACTGTTGTATATGCCTTTTAAACGTATTGTAGAAGACGTCTGTGCTGTGCCACGGATATCCCGGCATTGTTCCTTGACAATGACGAAGACAGTGATGACACAGAATTCAAATCAGCTTGTGCTGTAACCGTTCCTACATGTTTATGACATGACTCAACAATCCAGTTGGTTCGTAGAGTGTCACACACTGTGTGAGACACTGCATGACGACAAATCTATATGACAAATAATGTACGGCAATGGTCGACCCGATGTGAATTTACTTGAATTGAACAGATTATTATCATCAATATATCTAACAAGATTGCATATTTAGAATAGCATGAAAACATGTTAATTTGCTCGTTTGACTCGTTTTAAATTATTCGCAAAAAAATCAAACCCAATGCTGTATTAAACTATTCTTTGGATATACAGTAATTCAACTTGACCAGGCATTTGGGAGAAAATTAGAAATTTGGATTATGGCATACCGGTCCAGTATAGACGACCATTCGTCTATATTGGACCACCTTTTACTTTATATTGGACCAGGTGGTCAATTCGATGGAACTCTTCATTGGGTATATTGTTTTCTTTGCTGGTTGGTTTAGGATTTGGGGACATCGGGAATAATGAAAATGTTGCGTCTCTGTGCCTGGATTTATACATTGTATGATGATCTGAAATTCCCATAAATGCATAATCAATGAATTCATTAATAAAACTGCTAATAGAAAAAAACAAGTTTTGGCTACAGAAAGTGTAAAAAACTATTCAATGAAGGTATCAGTATTAGCCGTCAAATATCTTCTTGTCATCCTCCATCGTTTGCCCACAGATGGGGTGTCACAGCTCGCAATACCAGTGGTCCAATATAGCAGATCACACAGTGATGAACCTGAACGTAGATATCAACAAAGCTAGTGAAACTTTGCTCTTCAAGCCTTCTTCATTCATTGTTTAAATACTTATTTCACTGACCATGTGCCTCGGTTAGCTGAAGCATTACAAACTACTATACCACATCACTTTGTTTACACACACAAACGTTACATCAGAAGGTGAGAAAACTAATATCTGCCAACCCTGAATAGTGCACACTAATCAGAACACCAAGAGATTGTCGCGTAAGTTCACAAGAGTCAAAAACCCATGTAGCATTCATTACGTATTGGCGGGTGGTGGTTTGGTCGTGACCATTTTTCACACAAAAAACTCAATCACTAACGAGTGAAACTGGTATTAATGCACATTGACACTGTGGTGTATATCAGAACTGGCCCGAATGGTGGACAATGGTAGCCATGTCATGTCAGATAAATCATATTAAGGTGGCCGATTACCCTCAAACTTTTAATTTTAAAGGTTGTTTGAAAATTCATTCATTTCATTCAACAACCACATAGCCTAAGTCACAAAGGAGGACACTCTTAGAGTTCAACAACCATGTAGCTTAAAGTGAAACCAAAGGCATTGTTTTGGGCCTTTGCCCCTATAAGAAAAACTAACCATTTGCAACTATAATCAAGAATATCATGTAAGTGGTTAACTGGGAATCTGTTCTAAAAGTGTGAAATTCTGGTGTAGTTTCATTTTTCGTGGAAGCTGACATATTCATCAGTGTTTGCAATTTTTACCAATCAGCAGCGAGCAGCCCCTTAACCCCCAACACGGCTGTGATGTAGGATGTGCGTATCGTGTGTATTTTTAACGTGGTTGAGGTGTGCGGTTGCATTTTTATTTGCTTTTATATTGGATTTACACGCAGCAAAAACTCTTACAATGCTGTACTGTGCAGCATTTGGATGCATCATTCAGCGAAGTATAGAGAGTTGTCGTTAAAGCCTGAAGCAGTACAGACAATCTTCAAGTATAGAGAGTTGTCGTTAAAGCCTGAAGCGGTACAGACAATCTTCAAGTATGTGCCTCAGCCGAAAGGCTTCGATAACACACAAACACTCGATTAAGAGAACTATCAAATCAGAATGCGAGAAAGTTAGTAAACAATGAATGAATGGACTATCTTGTCAAATAAGTTGATTTTAGACACAAACAGTATGTCCAAACTTATTGGCAGGTATGTGACTAAAATCGTTTACATCTACGATCAGGCGTTTAAAATAGGAGTTGGTGGGAAACCTAGTTAGCACTCTTGACGTAGGATTCTGAACAAATATGGTGCTGCACATGCAAAAAAGATTTTCGGTGTTCAACGAGGTATATTTAGTTAACCACTTGTGTGATATTCTTGATTATAGTTGCAAATGGTGAGTTTTCAAGTACTCTTATAGGTGCAAAGGCCCCAAAAATGCCTTTGGTTTCACTTAAGTCACCCCAACCCACCACAACAGTGCCAACACAACACAAGGGAGTCATTTGTCTGCATTGTTTGATTTGTTTCAATGAACAGATAATCTCTGAAGCCATCAACTTACAGACCAGTTGGTCTTTTCATGTTGTATAAATAACAGCTCAGGCATTGAATAGTTGACCTACAGAGCACTTTTTCAAAGAGCACATTGTGAAAGTTTTGAATCAGAATAAGTTTATTATTGGCAACTTTTCACTTGGATTGTACATACAGTCACACTAAAATACACTAAGCCACACATGTATAATTCTGTTATAAAACACTGGAAATTATGTAAAAATAATTATTGCACATTTTGTACGTAATAACAGTAATGCAATTAAACTAAAATTACATTTATATACATTCACTAAAATGAACCGTGAACGCAACCCACTCAGTAGGAGGCACTTTATATTAAAATTGACTGTATCATTATAATTACATTAATACAGTTCATCCTATTCAACATAATTAAATTACATTAAAAGGAAAATAAATAAATTACTTTAGATATAACAATTGTGTGATAAAACATACCCGATAAACCATTTAAGTGTTTTGACGGTGTACCAAACAACATGGTATTAACAAGTTTTTCACGATTTGTGTTAGCCATTGGAACAGGTAGCTCGTTAAATGATCTTAGAGCATATGAAACCATTCGAGTGTCCGGTTGTAGCTTATTCAGTTTGTGGTCACCGCGCCTCATTCTATCGAAATACGCTTTACATATCGCATTGCGCCTGTCGTGCAGCGTTGGTATGTTTACCATCTGCAGAATATCCTCGTACGTAAAACCAGGAAATATACTTTTGAGACACCGTTTTTGGATTATCTCGATATTGTCCGACAAATATTTAGGCAAGTTTGTGTGCCATACCGGAAAAGCATATTCAACTACTGGTCTGATCACAGATACATAAATTCTAGCCCAATCGGTTTGATTGATTCCAGCACATTTCAATTTAACAAGATTTAACAAGATTTGCCATCCAAGCCAAAGGCCCAGATGGCAAGTGGACAAGGAAGCCATTGGCTTATTGAGAGTCCAACAATGTTCGTCTACTTATAGCCCGCCCTCCTGAGATATGTGTCCACCTTGTTTTTAAACATATTCACGCTGCTAGCAGTTACACAATCTGTAGACAATTTGTTCCATTCATTTATTGTCCTCTGTGAGAACGAGTGCTTCCTGATGTCCAATCTACATTGATCCTTTACTAATTTTACCTCATGTCCTCTAGTTCTGCTATCCTTCTTGAGTGAGAAAAACATATTTCTATCAATATTTTCATACCCATTCAATATCTTAAAAACTTCAATCTGATCTCCTCTTAACCTCCTTGTCTCTAGAGTTGTTAAACCACATTCTTTCAGGCGTTCTTCATAACTAAGGTCTCTCAGTTCTGGAATCATTTTAGTTGCTCTCCTTTGTATGCATTCAAGCGTATCTATATCCTTCTTACGATATGGTCTCCATGCTTGTATACAGTATTCTAAATGAGGTCTAACTATTGCTTTATAAAGAGGTATAATTAACTTTTTTCCCTTGTATGTTATGTTTCTTCTAATCAATCCAAGAATTTGATTACCCTTTGAAGCTGCAATACCACACTGCTCTGAAACTTTCATATCAGCGCTTATTGTAACTCCTAAGTCCTTTTCTTTTACAGTAGTACCCAGAACAGTATCTCCCATTTTATAGTTTACATTCAAGTTCCTATGTCCTGTATGTAGGCATTTACATTTCCCAAAATTGAACAACATCTGCCATTTCTCAGACCATTGATAGATCATTGATTCCAGCACATTTCAATTGATAGATCATGTACACTCTTTTCCTTGCCTTTGCAACTTTTTCATCTACTTGTGCATTCCAGGTTAAATCAGATGATATAGTTACAGCGAGAACTTTTGCTTGAGTAACTCTTTCAATATCAGTCCCATTTATATCAATATACGGCAGAGATTCAACATACGTTCTATCTTTACAGAAACATATAACCATTTCTTTTGTGTTACACGTATTAATGCGCAGGTCATTATTGCTTGACCACTGCGCAATAATGTTAGCTGAATCCTGTATGACAGATAATCTGCTCTGGTTGCATATTTCAAATATTGTGCTGTCATCTACATATTTGTAGATAGGGCAAGGTGTTCGTAAATCATTGATATGGACCAAAAAGTGTTTAGGTCCAGACAAAGTTCCCCGGGGAACGCCTCCATTAGGTAGCCTGGTCTTGATACAGCATCGGTGATCTTAATTCTCTGCTCACGGTCTAGGAGAAACGCTGCCATGTGCTGGTAATTCCATTTTGACAAGTTTATCGATTAATATATCACCAGAAGCTTCGGGCAGATGGGGCTTGTTAACCGTCTAGGAGAAGGTAAACTCTTATTCCAAACCTCCTCTGCCTTGCGGCTATACCCTTTTATGGGGAAGGCTAGGGGAGTAAACCCTACACAAATCCAGAGTGGGGCCCCCGAAGACGGTCTGGTGATCACGTTGTCACTTTTCCTGGAGCCAAGCTGGTGCCAAACGTCGCTTCGCATTCCTTTGGATCCCACCGGTAAGGCCGAGAGAGGGATCCTGATGACTGGGCAACCCAGGATCTCGTACACTCTTGCACAGGCTTGCGCCCTGGAGAGGCTACTCCAGTCTCACTTCACAGTGTACAACGGGGCGCATCAGCATTGTCTCTTCGAGACGACGCTCTTCCTACTACTACCCATGGCGGAATGTTGTCTGGTCCAGTGGCTTTGTTAACTTTGACCTTTTCAAGTGCCACCTCCGTATCTGTCACGCTGATAAAGAACTCAGCTGGCAATGGTTCATTGGCGTCAAAGATTGGGTGAGAGGACTGCAATATTGGCAAGTCTTCACACACTGACACAAAGAATCCGTTCATAGAGTTGACCAAGTTGTCCAAATCCCCATCAGTGTATTTATTGGCCCCTGCATCTCACTGCGGCTGCCAGATGATGTTCCCAAGAGGGGCGTCATGTGTTTCCACCAGTCACATGTCGATTATTCCTCGAGTGTGGCGATTTTTTATTGGTAAAACTGGTGGTGCAATTTTGGCGCTGTGCGATTCACTAAGTTCCTCAGTCTTCTGGCCTGTTCCATGTCACCAGACATATGAGCACATTGTCACTGTCTGATCAGGTGCTGAAAGCCATCTGTGATCCATGGTTTATCTGTGCTATGACGTGACACAGTCTTGTACGGAAAACACGTGCCCAGTAAATAGTCCATGGTTTCCTGGAAGAGATTAAACTGCTCCTCGCACGTAGGCAACGTGTACATATACTCCCATCTTGTATGTGACAGCGATAAGTAAACATTGCTCGTTCATTGTTACCCGTGCGCCTGGTAACGATGCTCTGGACCATGCCCGTGTCGAGTGTTGTGGTCCCACTCCATTAAGCACTGTCAATCAACCGTACACAGGTGACATGTTAGACCACATTTTGTCTAATATTGCTCGATTACGTGTGGCTGTCTTAACAAGTTGCTCGTATCCATAATGTGTGCGTAAAAATTAGTCATTGAATTGATTAAAATCTCCACTTAAAATAACACCACAGTCTGGGCTGCATTGCAAAATGGTGTCCAGACTAGTTATCAGGTACTCCGGCAGCGAGCCGTTATCAGCACCAGGTCGGGGGTAGATGCACGCTATAATAATACAGGAGTATTTTCTTGGTAGTATCTTGGGCTTCAATCTAATCCATAGCACTTCGTGCTCATCATCTTCAATGTCATGCAATCGATCATACACCGCGGTCTCTGTCACATAACACGCTACTCCTCCACCTCCTCTCTCCATCCGGTCCTTCCTTTCACAACAGAAACCTTCTAGACCAACAGATTCCGAAGCCATGTAGCTCTTAAACCAGGTTTCTGTGACATTCACGCAGGCAACGTCGTTGGTGCGTGCCACCACGAGCAACTCATCTAATTTCTCAATACTCAGTGACCGAGCATTGACATTTGGAAACCCTGGTAGTCTCCACCGCAAACTGTTCGTGAGCATGATTAAATTGTCAGATTTCACACCCGATGTTCTGTGTTGTGGTACGCTATGGCAACGGGTGTTTACAGACTGAATATTAAGCATACCACTTTCAATACGTGGCATGGCCGTGTTATTCCAGCCTCTTTCCTAGTCCATCTTCATATGGTGTTTGCTCTTGTGGCCCTGCTGACCACAGACAAAGCACGACAACATGCTCATGTTGACATGTTTGGGTGATGTGATTTATCTCTCCACACTTGGTACACTGGCCAGAAATACAGCTATCTTGCAAGATCCATCGCGGAACAGGAAATTCTAGTCATTGTCTACGAACCGGGCACCCATGTTGTGGCACTTATTTTTCAGGAAATTGTTAATTTCCTTAATCCTTTCATCGCATGCCCCTGTTGGACACTGTTGCCCCTGGCAGGACACTGCTGATTGTCACACTGCTGACGGTCTCTGATGCACTGGTGATGGGGTCGCTGAAGTCCTGCTTCACCTGAGTCATGTCTGCATCACCCATGACTACCTCGCTACAAACGATAGTGAGTTTGTCAGCCGCTTTAGAGTCTTTACACACCTCACTCTGCTGGACAGCAATTTGTAAATCCTTTGGGGTAGCCCTAGATGTTGTGTGTAAGGCCATTGGTTTATTGTCCGCGGTGGTGACCTTGTGGATGTCCCGTAAAATGTGGTCATCAAACAGGACAACTCGCTTGCTTGTTTTCCTGCTTGTTACTGTGACATAGGATTCACCTGACTCAGATTTGCCAAGTCTGACGAAAGTTTGTCATTCATCGCTCTGATTTCATTGCCATGGTTTATTTCATTGCGAAGACATGCTACTTCTTCGACCAGGGCACAGTTTTTATCCCTGATGGTATAATTTGCATTGCACTGCGCCTTCACCAGTTTGGATAACTCAGCGTTGTTTTCTTTTAGCTGTAGCATTGTCTCTTCAAGATACTTTGTCCTCCAGTTGCATTAAAACACTGGGCAGTTGTCTACAAGCATGACAACTCCACATGCTAATGATCGTCTCTGGGTGTTCGCCAATGCATTCGCAGTGAACCCACAGCTGGCACAGGTGGCATTGTTCTCCGTTGTTTTTCCTTTATGTTTGTACTGTGGAACACAAAGTTGTTTTTATGTTTTTCCCCTTTGCCGTTGTCACAGGTTTAGAGGGTTAGCTGTGTTGATGTTTGAGGCAGTGAAAGGGTTATATTTGCGAGCATGGCGTCAGTGATGTGAACTCAAGCTCGTCGTGGCTGTTAAGCTTTTCCACCATTGAATCATTCACTGTGCAAAACAGGGTTTCCACCAAGCGTCTCATAGTCATATCACCTCGCCTGCCGATAGGTGGACCATACAGTGGGGTGAAATGCTTAGCTCGTGTTATGGTCATCATTGAGACACCAAGAAGCACTGGTGCATGACGGCCGGCGAGTTAACCCAGTGGTTGCTCAAGCGTGACATTGGACTATGTCGCTAACCACCCATATCAATGTGCATTCAACCGTCACTGGGCAATATAGGGTAGTATGTCCACAATCCCTTCAAAACTCGCTCAATTTGAAATTAAAATTGCATTTAAAAGTACACACCGATATCCACATAAACTATTCTTCCAATTGGCCTGGGTCTGTCAGTCTGACTCTTTACTCTTTCATAGTAATATCAAGTATCAAATGTAAACACACCACAGTGTGACAACTGGAAGCAGCATGGCCTCCAGTCCATCAAGTGGATTCACAGGTCAGACAATGATTTCATAATCTGCTGAGTGTACTGCTCACAACAGAGCACTTTTTCTAATGGCATGTTGTGTTTGAATAATTATTATTGTTAGATTCTCTTTCACAAATGTGAAAGAGAATCTAACAATAATAATTATTCAAACAAGTGTGCATGCATTTGATTGTACATTTGATTGTACATTTGACAAATCAAATGACAAATTCAAATGCAAATAATGTTTAATGTACACTTTCTAATGCAAATGCAGTAAAAAATTTATAGAGGCATTCAAATACATATATGAAAATATATCACCTTCAAAACATGACTCTTCAAAATGGCCCAAAAAAAGTCTAGCACATCGCGTGGGCTTCCAACCAGCCTGCCCGCAATTGTGAATTCATTGCTTCACTACAGTCTGGCTTTACTGAGGAAATCGAAAAAAAGACAACTCTTTATACCCCGCTGAATCATGTTTACATCCGAATGCTGCACAGTACAGCATTGTAAGAGTTTTTGCTGCGTGTAAATCAAATATAAAAGCAAATAAAAATGTAACTGCACATCTAAGCCACATTAAAAATACATGTGATATGCACAGCCTAAGTCACAGCCGCTTCAGGGGTTAAGGGGCTGATATGTCCCCAGGGAGGAGGGAGACACTACTTTTTTCAAATGTATAATGTCTAATTCCTACTATAGTGAAGGTTCAGTGGGGAACATAATATCTAAAGTAATCATGTTGTCAAAACTGTCACACTCTGGTGTCAATCGGATGTCTAAATTTCAACCATCAGACAGAAAGACATTACATAATTTTTTTATAAACCCTGGGGGGGTTGCTCATGTATCTCCCAGGTAAAAACCACCAATACAAAACAAAAAAGAACCGTGTAGCCCAAAAAGCATAGCTTTGGTTATAATATTCCCAGGGAAGTTCCAAAGATGGTGGGGGAGATTTTGAGTTGGTACCCTTTATAAAAATTATTGGTTGTGTCACTTGTGTGAAATTCCTGCTGCATTGGGCTCACCCTATCTAACCCCTTGAGTATTGTAATCTCCCCCTGGCAGGCAACCAATAAACTTCTCTGAGATTGATTACATTCTCTAAAATTAGAAGCATATTATATATCATGTCCAGACATTTATGTGCATGAAGTGCCCTGAATATATCTGTAAATTTACAACTGTAATAATTATAAATATTGTAATCATTTAGTATGACTTGACATAGACTGGATTGTCATTATGCAATATATAGTGTAACTGACTATAATTTATTTTTACAGCAATACTGTAATTAAACCCAAACATAAATATACACCAAGTTAGATTACCAGTCTTGGCAGATATTTGTCAAACACCTCAATTAAGTATATTAGCTGCTGCTTTTATGAGAGAACTTGGCTAATATCTCCATAATCTAACTAGTGATTAAAGAAGGTTAAATTTCCCGGCCTTATGCATTATAAATAGGTTGTCCCAGAATAATATTGCGCTTTTCTTAATCATGAACCAATAATAAGCAAATTAATGCGTGGCATTTTGCCCAAGGAGGTACACGGCCACTGAATGGATAAAATAAAAATAGAATTTAGTTGGCTGAATACTCTAGAGGTAGGAAAGTATTTTCTACCACATGACCAGAAACTAGGGTAAACGAGTAAACAGATTAAAATAAAAAATATATTTGTGTTTGGCCCAGTACCATGGGTGACCTTAATATTGAGGTTTCACTTTATATAGAAAATAATATATATATATATATATATATATATATATATATATATATATATATATATATATATATATATATATATATATATATATATATCATATATATGTATCATAATTATTTCTTTGAATCTTGTGGTGCTACACATGTACACGCTTATCTATTCAGCTCTACGAGATCTTGTATTTATGCGTGTGCGCACAACATTCAAAGAAATAATTATGATACACATTCTTACAAGACACTAGAGCAATATGAATAGGACAGGCTTGACAGAGGAAACACTGTGTTGGCCTCAGAGAGTACCTGGGTCTAATTCAGTCACTTAAGCTACTGTGATTGCTCTGAACTGGTCACGATCCTATAGTGTCACTAGTTGTCCAAGAACAGATCATTTTCAGATAACAAAGTGTTCTGTTCAGACTTGTTTAAAATACTAGAACAGTGGGTAGGCATGCAGCCGTTACCCACAAAATACTACAGCTAACTATTGAAATAACATAAACATGTCAAAATAATGCACAATACGATCTAGAAATAAAATATTTTGAAGTCCCAACAGCAGTAAGCTAATTGTTATTAATGGATGTTTTAAAATCAGAAAATGTACTGTGTCCAAGAACAGGAATCTTTTTATTGGGCATGTCTTCGTTTCACTTACTTGCTTATCCACTTGATTGAATGGGTATGAAAACATTGATAGAAAATGTTTTTCTCACTCAAGAAAGATAGTAGAACTAGAGAACATGAGGTAACATTAGTAAAGGACCAGTGTAGACTGGATATCAGAAAGTTCTCACAGAGGACAATAAATGAATGGAACAAATTATGTACAGATTGTGTATATGCTAGCAGCATTAATATGTTCAAAACAAGGTAGACACATATCTCAGGGGGGCAGGTTACACACAGATGAAAATTTTTTTGGACTCTCAAGAAGCCAATGGCTTCCTTGTTCACTTGCCATCTGAGCCTTTACCACTGGATGGCAATCTTGTTTATATTGTTAAATCTTGATAACGTAGTTGGTGCATTACGGTCACTTAGCAACTTCCACATACAATCTCCAGCAGCATTCTCCACCATCTTCCAAGAACTCCATCCTAGTTGGTTTCTCTCTACTTCAAGTCTTTCTCTGTGTTGACGTTGGCCACCCTCAGGGTCCAGGTTAGTGCTAATTTTGTGTTGTTATCCCTCTCCTAAGTATTTGACCACTCCATCTCCATCGTCTGATCTGGAAGTCTTCTGATATTGGTGGCACACAAGCGCAGCTGTGTAGATCTTCATTTGGTTTGACACTTTCATTGGTCAGTATTCTTTAATATTAATCATAGGCATGACCTTTAAAAACATTAAATTTATCCTCATCTGTTCATGCCATTTCCCCAATTTCAGCTCTAAGTAATAGTTCTTCATTTCACAGGCAGCCATATTGTAAAAAAGGCGATTTTGAAATTTATTAAATAATTATAGTCCTAGGTCCAAGTCAGACACAAAGAACAATTACTACCATTATTTTATTTAGAGATTATTCATCTATTCCAAATTGCATTCCCACCATAAATGTTCGGTTGTCCCTCATTCTGATACTGACTTTTGCGCATCCATGTTTACGATTACGCCTACTGATTCTGTTTTGTTGCACCTCTGAGCTCAGGTTCCTGAGGATATAGGCGCCATAGAAGTCAATTATTATTATTATTATTATTAAATTATTATTATTATTTTAGTTTACAATCCAAAGAGAGACATATATTGTTAAGTGAGAATAGAATTATAACATAATAACACTTGGGAGGGTGTCTGGAAATGTAGGTTGCCTTGAGCACTTTCTGTTATTAACACAATATTTATAAATAAATCACTGAGGCAAAAACAATAGCCGCAACATGCAAGATAGTATTATACTTAATAGCAATCTCTCTGAAACTCTCCGGAGAACAAATCACTTTCAATACCAAGGTAATTGAAATATTCAACAAGTTGTCAGTTTGTGTTTTAAATAAACCATCTTCATGCACATCCTATTTGGGTCACTGTTGCACCATCCTCCACAATACCCAACAGAATGAGCACATCCTCGTGCGAAGATGTTCACCCATGTTCAGTCCTGCAGCTTATGGTTGCTGGGTCTAACCGATACAGGGACCGACACAGGGACCGAGTTGGCAGACACACCACAAACCTACCTGATGTGCTGCACTCAGACCTCAGAAACAGATGTCTGACTGCAGTTGGCAGAGATCTTGTGAGGCTCAGAGAGATGGCGACTAACCGGGTGAGATGGGACTGACCAGGCGCGATGGCACTGGCTATGGGGGACTAATTGACACAGTTAGACAGCCAGACTACTTCTGTGCAATCAATCTCCCTCTTCCTCTGTGGGGGGCCTTCTACAGGGTTTTCAGGTAGCTGCCAACATTTTTTGATGTCTTGCTGCGACCATCTGTCAAAGGAAACTAGTGCCAGACCATGCCATAGTTCAACAATACTTTTGTTGTAACCTCCCAAGATGTGCTGTATCAGTGGCTATGTTAGATTACTTGAGGTAATATCATGCAAAACTGCAAATTATATGAAAGATAATAGCCTGTTTTTTTTCTGCATAAACTTGTTTGTTTCCATACTAAAATTACTTGGGCATGTAAAAATAATAACAACAATGCTAACTGACATGATGACATGATTATAATTACATTGACACGATGACATGATGCTAATGACATTTATACTAGGGGAAGAAGACCAATTAATGAAGATAAAGGTTGATTATTTGCTGTCCAACGATCAATATGCACAATTGGAAAAGTAATTAATTACCTACATGTTTCAGGATAATGAGTTACTGATTGAGTAGTTTGGTAAGACACCTGTCTATCCTTGCAGAGTCAATTAACTCACTGCAGGAATCTGTCTGAACCAGCATGCAGTCAGTGAGTCTTGTGTGGTTATTTTAATCCCGACTACAGTAACTGGTAGAACTGGTGGGGACCAATAATTATTTTACTTCCTGGTTTACGACAAACGAATAACATGCCAGTGGCCCAGTGATTTTGAGACGGTACCCCTTTTCAAGTATTTTTGCACCATTAATTTTTTATGAACAGGGGAAGGGCACATTTGTGAGCTGTGATATCTATGCTGCACACTTGTTTAAATTAAAAACGAATCCAGATTCCAGTCGATTTAGGTAACCAATGACATGGAGTATCTTGATGCTAATCATCCATGTGTGTACAGATTTTATTAAAACTGAATTGTAAGTTTGTGCACAGTTTGGAATTGCTTCACAATTTTTTTGCATTTTTTTTACATTTATATCTGCTAAATATGAACAAATCTAAATTAAGAGATACTGTATGAAAATTGTTGTACAACAACACATCAGTCCCAAGAATGATCTCAGCATAATGATATGAGTTATCCTTGGAAATGAACGAGTTATCCTTAGAAACGAAAATGAACCACCAAACAAATAGGAAAGCTAACATACTGGTGAAGATACTGAGTATCATCAGAAGTTTTCTGTTTTCTGTTGACTTCAAAAGGTTGTAGTGTTTAACCACAAGGTGGTTGCTTGGCGTGGTGTAAAACTACTATTGTTTTTCCCATTGAAATCAACGCTAAAGCTAAAGTCAGTAAGTCTGCCAGGCAATTCCAGACTGCGCGAAAACCTACGATTCATTTCTGATAAAAACTGTATATTTTAATTGTTTTCGTGAAAATCAACATGGAAGATTTGTCATCAAAAAGAAAGCATAGAGTGTACAGAGGATCCTTCCATTACTGACTTGTCCGTATACTGCCTACTGGCAACCAGACATTTATTAATGTACACATTATGAATATACACAACAGAAATGTGCCCTTTCTCTGTTCATAAAGTTTGACTATTTTTATCAGAGAGCAAAAAAATCCTTGAAAGCAGGTCCCATCTCAAAATCACTGGCATGGTATTCATATGACATGAACCAGGAAGTAAGAAGGCCTATACCCACCTGGGTGTAAAGATAAGACTGAACCAGAAAGATTTAATGACTGCAACTGATTGTAACCATGCCTGACGTGTCCATGGACAGGAAGGCACATCATGCAGGCCTGACGTCATGACATGAATATAATTATACTGCATAACTACCAGCATCAAAGCACATTAAATTGGTCTTTTTTTGTGGAAAATAAGCATTAAACATATAATACACATATGCAATAATTAATTCGTTAAAAATAAAGGTATAAATACAAATGCCAAAATAAAAATTTTCAACAGCAATGTTACGCCCGTGCTTCTCTATTGCTTTGAAACATGGAAAACAAAAAATTTTTAAATCAAACTGAAACTAGTAATTTTCCAGACCAGATACTTGAGCAGATTTCTAAACATCAAATTCAATGAATTCATCACAAACGAAGAAGTTTGTAAAAGAGCAAATGTAGAGCCAGTCAAACCTGACTGAAAAAGGAGATATTTGGGCCATGTCCTTAGAATGCCACCAACAAGAACACAAAAACAGGCGTGGAAACTGGAAACCATCTGGAAAAAGGAAAAGAGGACGTCCAAAAGAACCATCGCGAGACACAAACCCAGACAGTTTAGATACGACCTTGAAAGAATGGCATTGGCAGCGGTCTCGTCACCACAGCAAGCGGTGGGATACTGACCCAGCTGCTTTACAGAAGGCGCTACTGACAATGAAGGGTGATCCGTTGGGATCGGGGATGAAAGGCTGCTGGTTGGGGAGCCCCTGGAGGAGTTTATCCCAGAACCATGTAGGAGGGGAACACAGCTCCGGTTTTCCTAGTGACTCTTCCATTTGTAACTGTGAGGAAAAGAATTTACAATAATTTAATTCAGTCTTACAGAATATGTGTGCGTGTGCATGGAGACAGAGATGGACAGCGTCAGCTGATCTCTGCCTTGTGTGTCTGACAGCACAGGGAGTGAGTAAGTGGGTAAGGGTAAGTAATGATACACTGGTTTTGCCCCTGACCCTGCTACAGGTAAACACAAATGTCTCACCCTAGTGACAAACAAATTATTTATGCAAGAATGATAAGTTCATAACAGTAAACATGTCCATTAGGGTAACATCAGTATTTGTGATTCATTGACTGAACTGTATGATTTAGAAATCCTAAGGCTGCTTTACACACATGCCAGTTTTGCTCCGAATTGTCTACGAAGCACCATAACTTACATCAACTAAATTTAGTGTACATTTAGACAAGTGACATGTCTAGACACTACAACCTAGATTTTAACTCTTGCCACTCCCGCTTTGATAAAACGTTGGCCACTGCCTCAAATCGGGGTCAATGGTTACATCATATAGAACCAGTCCCAATTCTTCACGACAACATCATTCGGAAAATCGGCTTTGCACCAGTGTTGTTTACACGACCAATTCTTGCTGCTGACAAATTGGAAAAAAAAATTTACCTTTCAAATAATAGTAATATGTGGTCTTATATACCGGTGGTATCCATCTAGACAAGCGCTCATAGCATTTACTCCATTATCAAAGCAAGTTTTTTAGTTAGTTTGTTTGATATTTCACCTGGTACTGTTTCTATTTCTTAGACGCAGGCTGGAATGGGGTGATCTTTAAGGGACATAGACCCTCTCACCCCAAGTGGCGACAATATACATGAAATAGTTTTTTATTTGTTTATCAGACACACTTTGAATTTATTGAAACAACAATATACTAAACATATGCTGGGTCCTATTTTTTAGCTTGTTGGTGATGAGTGATTGGAACCATTTTCCAGAACAGGTAGCTAAATCTAACAATACAAACTTCATACACAAGAGGAGATGTCATATACACTGTATACATGCAATTCTTATGGTTAAAGGATTGCTAATAAATAATCCATAATTAAGTACGGATTTTCAAAAAATTGCAGTCTAACAAGCATAGGGAACTTTCCTAGTGGTTTTGAACAAGGCTTTTTTATATTACAGGTCATTGTCTGAAGAGTAAGTCTCACAAATATTTTAACTGTAAACAGAAAGCTGAGCCATGTGTCACGAGATCCAATCAATATATCCCATTCTGAACTTTTGAGCATGTGCAGCAAATCAGCGGACATAGATAATCATACGGGTTCATTTGTGGGTCTTACGGATTTCTGTTATCAGTTTTACAGGTGTACACCAAATGGATCCTGCGATCAGAACCATCCGAAGGTAACCTAAGGAAAGGTACTCACTGAGTTAACGGAATAAGTCCGTTAACAGGAATAAATCTGGTAAATGTGTCAACTATTACTATTATCCATTTAAATGCATTAATTTATTTATTCTTCCCATTTAACATAAGATGACTGACAACGTAGCTATGCGTGATCGCCGACGTCATTCGCAATAGCTTGTGTAGTAAACATGGTGTATCACGCTATATATGTCATTACCTGATCCATGGTGCGTCACGCTAGATATGTCATTACCTGATCCACCTGTGCTTGGGTCTACTAAAAGATCAAAACGTTACGTGTTTATAATTTAGGAAACGATTAGTAGGGCCTACCTCGAAATACATACGTAGCCCTGACGCCCCTAGTGGTTCGTGTTTACTCTGGTAGAGGCATATCGTAACGACAGTGATGTGGCTTCTGTGTCGTTGACCCTACGACAGGCTTTCCCGTGTCCGTGAACCTAACCCGAGTCGTGTCCGGCGTAAAGCGACTACAATAAATTCGACGGTATTCGATCTAGTATGACTAGCGCCAGAGACGTTGAACATCTACGACAACGTTTGACAGAAAACACTAGTCGTCTCCTACGTACCCGGTTCACAGTCGTTTCCGCAAATGTAACACTCGAGTAAGCCTCAGACCATGTTATCGTACAGCGTGTTCAAGAGAGGTGCGTTCGATGGGGTGGGATTGTCTCTGACCCATATACACATTTGTCTGCCTTGGACGGCGCTACGGCGCGCAGCCGCTGCCGCACTGCCAGGGGTCGTCTCAAGATCCGGGACACTTCCTGAAAAGGCCGCGGTGTCGTTGTCTTCTGGACAACGATCAATATTGTCAGTGTCGTTGACATTTTGATTGCCATTGTAACCCAATGCGATATGGAACACGAAGTCTTCGCTCGTTTCGTTTTACTATTAGAATATCTTCGCGAAAAAATGAAAACATTGTCTATATATTTTTATTAGGCCCTATAGTATCCTACATGCTAGCTCGTTCATGCAAATGTGTTATTTAGACTTTAGTTATGTCTTATGATGAAATCATCGGACAAACTATACATTATTTTTACCGGATTCGGTACGAAATCGGCGAAAAAACGATACAGTATGTTAAAACATCATAAACTGTGACGGTCCCAAAATGGAAAATGAAGTTAGCAGAGTGCGTGTCTACAGGTCTACGTAAGTTTGCTTTTCTGTATTGTCCTTGTCCGATTAACCGTGGAACAAGTGGTACGCTCGTACCGATGAACAGTACGCTCGTACTAGTGGTACGCTCGTACCAGCGGTACGCTCGTACAAATTGTACACTCGCACCAGGCCCACCACAAAAGCCCCCCAAAAAATCAATCATAATCCATATGATTGCCCAGAAACTATCACAGGTGACCTAGCTAGAGCCTGACGTGTCACCAGGGACGACGAGGTATTGCTTTGCATATCTGACTTTGGTAATTAGCAACCGTGGCGGGGATAGGTCTTTGTCCACTATTTCATCTGGCCGTGCTCAATGCGGGCTCGGGCGTCATACGGCGGAATAATCTTGACAAGATTTAGTTGGACTTCAGTGCTGCCAAAATGCCAAACGGTTAATTGGTGTTTCAGAAAGTTCAACATATGTACAATCACATCTGGCTGTCCACATGATTACATTTCTAGAACTGTTGGTAATTAATTTGGTGGAAAGTAGTTGTTGTTGTTGTCACTCTTTGTTTGTTCATGAGAACTTATAACAAGTACGGTCTTTATTTTACGATTATTGTATTTGTTTCTGGTATGTCATTGAATGTTGTAACTCTTGCGCTGTTTGTTCTTGTGTGTCAGTATACGCTGTATGTTCTTGTGTGTCAGCATACGCTGTATGTTCTTGTGTGTCAGCATACGCTGTATGTTCTTGTATGTCAGCATACGCTGTATGTTCTTGTGTGTCAGCATACGCTGTATGTTCTTGTGTGTCAGCATACGCTGTATGTTCTTGTGTGTCAGCATACGCTGTATGTTCTTGTATGTTAGCATACGCTGTATGTTCTTGTATGTCAGCATACGCTGTATGTTCTTGTGTGTCAGCATACGCTGTATGTTCTTGTGTGTCAGCATACGCTGTATGTTCTTGTATGTATGGTTGTATGTATGGTTGTATGTATGGCTGTATGTATGGTTGTATGTATGGTTGTATGTATGGTTGTATGTATGGTTGTATGTATGGTTGTATGTATGGTTGTATGTATGGTTGTATGTATGGTTGTATGTATGGTTGTATGTATGGTTGTATGTATGGTTGTATGTATGGCTGTATGTATGGTTGTATGTATGGTTGTATGTATGGTTGTATGTATGGCTGTATGTATGGTTGTATGTATGGTTGTATGTATGGTTGTATGTATGGTTGTATGTATGGTTGTATGTATGGCTGTATGTATGGTTGTATGTATGGTTGTATGTATGGTTGTATGTATGGTTGTATGTATGGTTGTATGTATGGTTGTATGTATGGCTGTATGTATGGTTGTATGTATGGTTGTATGTATGATTGTATGTATGGTTGTATGTATGGTTGTATGTATGGTTGTATGTATGGTTGTATGTATGGTTGTATGTATGGCTGTATGTATGGTTGTATGTATGGCTGTATGTATGGTTGTATGTATGGTTGTATGTATGGTTGTATGTATGGTTGTATGTATGGCTGTATGTATGGTTGTATGTATGGTTGTATGTATGGTTGTATGTATGGTTGTATGTATGGTTGTATGTATGGTTGTATGTATGGTTGTATGTATGGCTGTATGTATGGCTGTATGTATGGTTGTATGTATGGTTGTATGTATGGTTGTATGTATGGTTGTATGTATAATTGTATGTATTGTTGTATGTATGGCTGTATGTATGGTTGTATGTATGGTTGTATGTATGGTTGTATGTATGGTTGTATGTATGGTTGTATGTATGGTTGTATGTATGGTTGTATGTATGGTTGTATGTATGGTTGTATGTATTGTTGTATGTATGGCTGTATGTATGGTTGTATGTATGGTTGTATGTATGGTTGTATGTATGGCTGTATGTATGGCTGTATGTATGGTTGTATGTATGGTTGTATGTATGGTTGTATGTATGGTTGTATGTATGGTTGTATGTATGGTTGTATGTATGGTTGTATGTATGGTTGTATGTATGGTTGTATGTATGGTTGTATGTATGGTTGTATGTATGGTTGTATGTATGGTTGTATGTATGGTGGTATGTATAATTGTATGTATTGTTGTATGTATGGTTGTATGTATTGTTGTATGTATGGCTGTATGTATGGCTGTATGTATGGTTGTATGTATGGCTGTATGTATGGTTGTATGTATGGTTGTATGTATGGTTGTATGTATGGTTGTATGTATGGCTGTATGTATGGCTGTATGTATGGTTGTATGTATGGTTGTATGTATGGTTGTATGTATGATTGTATGCCGTAGTCAACAACAATCTATGAATGTTTATGCTTAAACATAGTTGAATAAACGTTGATGTGGGGGACCCCGGGTTACCATAGTCAATGCGTCTCGGTCTTCGTCTTTCACACACCCCCTAAGCCCCCCCCCCCCCACACAACAATTTTGTACCAGGACCCCCACATTGTCAATCAGACACTGTGTGTTGTTGTATTTGTCGGTTTTACAAAATTTTACATTGTAATAATAATTGTGTTATATTCGCCATCTAACGGAGACTTGAATCGAAATCAGCCTTGCAACAAAGCCTATGCTGCCAACTACGCATTTAGAGGGTGAAACACACCCCATGCCGTTTCGAAGCTTGAACAATTTCGTTTAGGCCACGTTGCATCATTTCACTCAACCGAATAAATGAGTAACGTGGCTGAATGTTTCCCAGAGAAGTCGAGATGACGTTCGAGTGAACTGCCAGGATGTGAAGTGCAGATCACTTTGAGCAGTCGTGTGGACTGCAAACACACATGCAATTTTAAAATCGAGTTGATGTTGTTCTCAGGCAGCCTAGCTGTGCCACACCATTCATCAAATACCTTTGAACGGAGAACTAGAAGCTGGAAACAGTTGTTTGAGTTCTCCACTCGAAAATACCAGTCACGAGTCTAATTCAAGAACATCACTCACAATCACTCTAAAAAAACAACAGGCCTAAGGCAGTCGCAATTGCCTGGCACACTGCATCTCGTGGCCACAAGAGATGCCAATAGTCCCGGGGGCGGATGGAAGGTGTTGTGTTTGTTTCTGACTTTCAATGCATGAGCATTTGCTTTTCCACTTTCCTGTATTCGCATTGCTTCCTTAGCGTGCATCACGAGCGTGCATCACGAGCGTGCTTCCTTAGCGTGCATCACGAGCGTGCATCACGAGCGTGCTTCCTTAGCGTGCTTCACGAGCGTGCTTCCTTAGGGTACATCACGAGCGTGCATCACGAGCGTGCATCACGAGCGTGCTTCCTTAGCGTGCATCACGAGCGTGCTTCACGAGCGTGCTTCACGAGCGTGCATCACGAGCGTGCTTCCTTAGCGTGCTTCACGAGCGTGCTTCCTTAGGGTACATCACGAGCGTGCATCACGAGCGTGCATCACGAGCGTGCTTCCTTAGCGTACATCACGAGCGTGCTTCACGAGCGTGCTTCACGAGCGTGCATCACGAGCGTGCTTCCTTAGCGTACATCACGAGCGTGCTTCACGAGCGTGCTTCACGAGCGTGCTTCACGAGCGTGCTTCCTTAGCGTGCATCACGAGCGTGTATCACGAGCGTGCTTCACGAGCGTGCTTCACGAGCGTGCTTCCTTAGCGTGCATCACGAGCGTGCTTCCTTAGCGTGCATCACGAGCGTGCTTCCTTAGCGTGCATCACGAGCGTGCTTCCTTAGCGTGCATCACGAGCGTGCTTCCTTAGCGTGCATCACGAGCGTGCTTCACGAGCGTGCTTCACGAGCGTGCATCACGAGCGTGCTTCCTTAGCGTACATCACGAGCGTGCTTCACGAGCGTGCTTCACGAGCGTGCTTCACGAGCGTGCTTCCTTAGCGTGCATCACGAGCGTGTATCACGAGCGTGCTTCACGAGCGTGCTTCACGAGCGTGCTTCCTTAGCGTGCATCACGAGCGTGCTTCCTTAGCGTGCATCACGAGCGTGCTTCCTTAGCGTGCATCACGAGCGTGCTTCCTTAGCGTGCATCACGAGCGTGCTTCACGAGCGTGCTTCACGAGCGTGCATCACGAGCGTGCTTCCTTAGCGTACATCACGAGCGTGCTTCACGAGCGTACTTCACGAGCGTGCTTCACGAGCGTGCTTCCTTAGCGTGCATCACGAGCGTGTATCACGAGCGTGCTTCACGAGCGTGCTTCACGAGCGTGCTTCCTTAGCGTGCATCACGAGCGTGCTTCCTTAGCGTGCATCACGAGCGTGCTTCCTTAGCGTGCATCACGAGCGTGCTTCACGAGCGTGCTTCACGAGCGTGCTTCACGAGCGTGCATCACGAGCGTGCTTCCTTAGCGTACATCACGAGCGTGTATCACGAGCGTGCTTCACGAGCGTGCTTCACGAGCGTGCTTCCTTAGCGTGCATCACGAGCGTGCTTCCTTAGCGTGCATCACGAGCGTGCTTCCTTAACGTGCATCACGAGCGTGCTTCCTTAGCGTGCATCACGAGCGTGCATCACGAGCGTGCATCACGAGCGTGCATCACGAGCGTGCATCACGAGCGTGCTTCCTTAGCGTGCATCACGAGCCAACAGTAATGACTTATTAATGGTGCCGCGTAGAACTTTGGTGTCAGTGGTCACGTAGAACTTTGGTGTCAGTGGTCACGTAGAACTTTGGTGTCAGTGGTCACGTAGAACTTTGGTGTCAGTGCCACACGCTGGTATTTTGCAGTTAAGCACGTAGTAACGCGTCATCGATTATCGACCACAGGATATAATAAACGCGGACACGCGCGGCCGGATAAAAAGGGAGGGAGGATTTGCTCGACCCCCCATCCCCGTTTCAGTGATTCAGTGCCACCATAATACGCCCTGATTTACGAGGCCTGCACGGCGAATGCTATTTCTTTAAAAAAATCTAATAATAATTTGTTGCGTTGCCACAACGACAGACTGGATGGAGGGAGAGATGCGATTTCTTTTTTAATGTTGAGCACAATCCGTCACTCTCACAGAAGGAGGGGGGCATTAAAAATATTTTTATAATTATTAAGTGCCGTGTATTTACCTCTGACGTACACAATACAAGAGGTGTAGACGTCAAACATACTTAAAGCGGCTATGATCGACAGTGCGAAGTTCCAAAGCACTGTCACTGTCGTGTGCATAAGTAAATATAAGGCCAACGGTATACGACATAGCCAACGTCACTTCATCTACCCGATCCGTACAAACAAAGACCTGTTGTTACCTCGCAACTAACGCCGATAGAAAACACAGCGACGCGTATGTTTGCGAATTCGACGCCTTGTGTACGGTGGACACCTGTGCTAATGTTCTATAAACCGTTGTTGAAATAAATCGTTGTTACAAACAAATCATGCATAAAAGTCTGTCAGAGCGACGGATAGACTATTTAAATTTTAATTGAACCAGCGACTCGCTAAAAATGCAATTATTTACACCAAACACAACGTCATGCCTCAAATCTGCTGCATCATGCATTGCATTAATTAATCAGGCATTCATAAGTAATATTGATCCTTTCGAGAGTCACACGGGCACAAACACAAATGACGTGCTGCCGATCACAACGAACATGTTTTATAGCGCTCTTTGGAAAGGGGTCGTATCACACTATCCCGAAGTGATACATTATTCTGATTGTGTGTGCGTGCGTGCACTCACACTTTTAATGACAGCAGAACACTACTAATGATTACACACATGATATTACGTGACTTATAGCCAACGTTCCGCAGAAATTAAACATAAAATCCATGGTTTAACACGACTACGCAGGATGCCACGGTCTTGAACGTGCGGGGAATGTGACGCATGTCATGATTGATAAGCGAGCGCACTCACCAGGATCTCCTTAATGGCTAATAGCTGTCACACACGAGTGAACGTGACGGCGCCCGTAGCTATCATAGCTGCCACACACGAGTGAACGCGACGGCGCCCGTAGCTATCATAGCTGCCACACACGAGTGAACGCGACGGCGCCCGTAGCTATCATAGCTGCCACACACGAGTGAACGTGACGGCGCCCGTAGCTATCATAGCTGCCACACACGAGTGAACGCGACGGCGCCCGTAGCTATCATAGCTGCCACACACGAGTGAACGCGACGGCGCCCGTAGCTATCATAGCTGCCACACACGAGTGAACGCGACGGCGCCCGTAGCTATCATAGCTGCCACACACGAGTGAACGCGACGGCGCCCGTAGCTATCGTAGCTGCCACACACGAGTGAACGTGACGGCGCCCGTAGCTATCATAAAGACGTTTACGTGACGTGACGTGACTACGACATGGTGATACATACGACTTACACACCTGGGCTTCTATAGTAAAATTATTAAAGCCATGGTTCCATGCGTGCCTTCAGCCTGTCGATTCCGACAACTTATCGACGTATATGGATGAACATGTGTGCTACTAAACTAATCATATAGCGTTCTTTCGCTTGTTTGTCGTATGTAATGTATGAAACTCTGTCTGCTTCTCAACACTGGCAACAGCAGGGACGATCTCCCCCAGCATATCACCACTACAGTATTGCCAACTCACCATTATTACCTATGCACCAATACACTGTATTACCAATTCACCAATATTACCAATACTAAATAATATTACCAATACTAAATTGTCAAATATTACCAACGCGTAACAATGTGGCGCGTGGTGGCATTGTGGTTAGAACAGCGGACTCTCAGTTGAGAGAATCCAGGTTTGAACCCTCTCGCTGCCGGTTCGAAGCTTGGGCAATTCCGTTCACTCCACGTTGCTCCAGTTCATTCGGTTGCACAAATGAGTACCTGGCTATGTGTAAACGAATAGTCTTCGCGCAGTATTGGCTGCGAGGCTGAATGCTTCCCAGAGAAGTCGAGTTGGCGTTGGATGTTGGAAGGAACAGGTCTGCCAGGGGATGAAGTGTAAACAGGTCTGCCAGGGGATGAAGTGTAAACAGGTCTGCCAGGGGGTGAAGTGTAAACAGGTCTGCCAGGGGATGAAGTGTAAACAGGTATGCCAGGGGATGAAGTGTAAACAGGTATGCCAGGGGATGAAGTGTAAACAGGTCTGCCAGGGGATGAAGTGTAAACAGGTCTGCCAGGGGGTGAAGTGTAAACAGGTCTGCCAGGGGATGAAGTGTAAACAGGTATGCCAGGGGATGAAGTGTAAACAGGTATGCCAGGGGATGAAGTGTAAACAGGTCTGCCAGGGGATGAAGTGTAAACAGGTCTGCCAGGGGATGAAGTGTAAACAGGTCTGCCATGGGGATGAAGTGTAAACAGGTCTGCTAGGGGATGAAGTGTAAACAGGTCGCCCAGGGGGTGAAGTGTAAACAGGTCTGCCAGGGGATGAAGTGTAAACAGGTCGCCCAGGGGGTGAAGTGTAAACAGGTCTGCCAGGGGATGAAGTGTAAACAGGTCTGCCAGGGGTTGAAGTGTAAACAGGTCTGCCAGGGGGTGAAGTGTAAACAGGTCTGCCAGGGGATGAAGTGTAAACAGGTATGCCAGGGGATGAAGTGTAAACAGGTATGCCAGGGGATGAAGTGTAAACAGGTCTGCCAGGGGATGAAGTGTAAACAGGTCTGCCAGGGGATGAAGTGTAAACAGGTCTGCCAGGGGATGAAGTGTAAACAGGTCTGCCAGGGGATGAAGTGTAAACAGGTCTGCCAGGGGATGAAGTGTAAACAGGTCTGCCAGGGGGTGAAGTGTAAACAGGTCTGCCAGGGGGTGAAGTGTAAACAGGTCTGCCAGGGGATGAAGTGTAAACAGGTCTGCCAGGGGGTGAAGTGTAAACAGGTCTGCCAGGGGATGAAGTGTAAACAGGTCTGCCAGGGGGTGAAGTGTAAACAGGTCTGCCAGGGGGTGAAGTGTAAAGCGTTTTGAACAGTCCCAATGACTGGATACCACCTATATATGGACGTACCTTTATATCACCGATATTACCAATACTAAATACATTAACGGGAGATACCACGCGCACCTCCACCAACGTTGATCTAGTTTTCAGCAAGGTGCTGGTCAACACAGTGAATCAAGGTCTGTGATAGGAATGAGTACATTCCATGAGAAATGCGTTTTTAAAAGGTTATGGCTGTTGTCTCAAGAATATCAACATTATGTATGTGGAGAGAAAAAACAGAAATCCTTAAACGATGTCCATTTTGCACCCTCTAATTACAAGTAGGGCCTAGCACCCCACCGCGTATTTGGTTAACGATTAATTAGCTTACCTTTAAAATGGAACGCCCCCCCCCCCGTCCCATGTATTACGGCAGTGACCCCCCCACCGTCCCATGTATTACGGCAGTGACCCCCCTCCGGTGAGTAGCTCGGTGAGTAGCTCTACACCCGTGACTGGTCGTTGACTCACTATTCAATGACAAATGTGCATGTAAGGTACTAAGGTACTAAGGTACTAAGGCTCAAAGAACGTGTTATTTTATCAGGTAACGATGATCGATGAAAGGACAGTAGAATTCTGTTGTAGCAAAGCACGAACGCAGGTCGTGACCAGTACGACCAGATTGCACCTTTCATAAGTATCGGTTCCATTATTTACGCGTCTCTATACAGTATGTTTGGGGGTCAGCAAGCAACCTTAAAGAAAATGCCTAAATCGTAGCCATGTTTTACTCATTGTACTTCGTGAAAGGCGTCTTTATTCCAATTAAAAATAATGGTTATGCAGTTCACATAAACTATTCACTTAAATGCATCGATTGTGGATTTACTAGGGCATCACTACGATTTAATCCGCCGAAATAAATAATTAGGCCTATAAAAAAATAACATAATTTATCTGATTGTCTTTTACCTTCGTTTCAGTTATCGACAATTGAGTTGAAATGCCGTAAAATATTATGGCTTGTGAAGACGAGATATGTAGCGCGCAGTGGACACTAATCAAGATTAGTCTGCCGGAAGAACTAAACATAAAGGTCTAATAGAAATAATATAATTAATCTGAATGTTTTTTTATCTTAACGTTAGTTGTCGATAATTGAATAAAAAACACCGAAATGTTATTTTACGGTTTGTGAAGGCGAGGTGTAGAATATGGCGGAACAAAACGCCCAGTTTTCAGGATAGTAATATAATCCTTTGGGTGATTATCGTCTGTGTTACGAATAATCCAGTTCGTTGCCTCAGGCACGTTGCACGTTGCACGTTGTTGGCACGTTGTTGGCACGTTGTTGGCACGTTGTTGGCACGTTGTTGGCACGTTGTTGGCACGTTGTTGGCACGTTGTTGGCACGTTGTTGGCACGTTGTTGGCACGTTGCTTGTGTTGACATGTTTAACGTATTTGGTTTCTTAAAAAAATTGCAGTAATTCCAGATAGGGTGGGACGGCGTTTCGCTCCACATGGGCGTTTTACCCCCTCCTATTCAACAGCATGCAACTGACACTACTAAAGACAAGTCCGGTGGCTTGGGGATAGACCACAGTTAGTGCATACATTGTGTTGTTTGAGTCATGCACAGTCATGCCAAAAGGGAGTTCCCGACGTAGGCTACGTAAATGACGACCGTCCTTGTACCAATGAATAGACTATGTTTGACATATTATAAACATGACAGTGACTCAAACAATACCCTGCGATGTTTAGTACAGCGGAGCCACCGAACCTGTTTACATCAACGCCCGAAGGGGTTTCTCGCTTAGTGTACTGGGCGTCTAAATAAGCTGTTACTTGCACGTCGACCGGCGGGGGGGGGGGGTTCCCGCGCTGGCTCAGTGATGGCATCTAGGGAAGTTTTCATGCAAAACGTTCGACTACCCCGACTGACACTACGATGTAGATACATTAGACGAGTGACATCAATCCGACATCACTCAATCTGCACCAACTAGTTGAATCGCGTCTGTATTTAATTTTGTATTATCTGTCTGACCAGTCAACTGAATAACAAAATATCATGTAACGAATTAAGTTTAAGTTCACAATTCTTGCCGCTATGAATAATGAGAGAGTTGTAGTATGTTTGGTATCGGCGAAATACTAAATCAGTGTATAATGGTGCATAACAACATTTTAAAAACCCATTGATTTAAATACACCTGTCTTGTGTTGCAGAGCTTTCGCGATGGATAGATGTCAGCATGTTGCACCAGATTTGGGGACCTTCAGAGTTTCATATTTTGCGTACGTAAACTTACCCCGGGGAGCCACGTTGCCCCAGATTACCCAACATACTCCTACAGTTTACATGTGCGCCAACATGACTGTCAAACTTAAGAACATTCGTTAGTGTTACAGGTATATCGTCAGAGTTGGCACGTCTATACTATGAAGTAGTTTGTGACTCTGCCTGCTCGTGACTGCGCGTTCCCTCGGGTCTCCGTCTGTTTCCCACGCAAGGGGCTGACATTTTGTAGGCCTGTCCGGGGAAACATGGCGAAGGTTCGTACATTAAAAAATGGTGGGGGTGTTACGAATGTAGACGTTTCGCATACTTTACGGATAGGAGTTCATAGTCACGTACACTAGTTAGCAACGCTATGTGCGTTTTCTACGATTGTTCCGAGTTACGCGATCTACGTCAAACGTCCACATGAATTCCTTCGTACGGTACGAACGCTTCGTGAAACCGGCAGTTGGGCATGCTTTTAGGGCATGAGGTTGTCATTGTCATTGCCATGCCAAAACTCGACTCGGTAGTGCAATGAATCATAAGCTGTTTCTTCCGTATAACGCCGGGCAACTCGGCTAATAGCATATAAAGTGTTCCAGTGGAGTTAGAATTCCCCAGCAGAGCTTCCAAACATTTTGCTAATGCATTTGGGAAAATTTAATTTTCAGCGCAAAAAAAACGACGTCCCTTTTTACTATATCTTGGATCTCCAACTCAACATGTTGGCTGTATACACAAGCGCATCGTTTAATAATTAAAGACATACATGTATGTCGTTAATTATTCAACGGTGCGCTTGTGTTTAAACAGATCAGTTGTTCACACAGTGACACGTAAATGGGCCTTCGCGCATACTTTATTTAGGCGATAAATTATTTGAAGTTTCATGGAAAATAGGGCCCTTTAAAGGTACACAGTCTGATCGTTTTTTATCGTAAAATCACGTTGTATGTTAATACATTTCATATTCTGTGTTAATCAAATAGGTATCCGGTGGCACAAATGTTAACAGCCAGGGATAAAGAATACGCCACAAGTTTATACTGCGTGAAAACAATTAAAACAATTATGGTGACGTACAACGATGCTTACTGGCTGTTCGCACTGCATTCTGTGCATGATATTGGTGACATACAAATATAAAACCCTCAACGTTCTGAACGTGCTGAACAATGTCGATGACTTAACATAACAATTGTAATGACTTATGTCGGCGCCATATTTGTTCAAACATATTTGTTCAAACATATTTGTTCAAACATATTTGTTCAAACATATTTGTTCAAACATATTTGTTCAAACATAATCACTATGACGTCACGATGCACTAACATCGTTAATCAGACTAGTTAACTTATTGTTCTTATTACTTTAAACTGTTGAGTACTTGCAAGCATTCGGAGTATTGTAGCGTTATCTCCTACACCATTGAATAGTATTAGAGAAAACATCTTGTCTTGTTTTGACAGGCTTGTCCGATACTCGCCTATTTGCAACGTTTTGCAACTATTTGCAACTTAATTATCCTTTCACGTTAAAAACAATACTGCGATCGTTTTGTGACATATTTTTTTCAATTGAAAGGCACATAATATAAATAGTATGAAGAAAATAATTTAGCGGTTCATATTTGTTGGTAAACCATCCCATCTGTAATAATAATAACTTTATTATTATTAATACAGTATTATTATTTATTTGTTGGTAAACGATCCCATCTGTAATACTAATAATAATATTAACTTATTTATACACTAATAATGTGGCCATAGTTGCCCCACGTTTGGCGTAAAAGTACTGATATTTTATGTAGATTAATACTTTAATATACATAGCATTTTATGTACATTAAACTAATGTATTTTTGGCAAAATGTGTGTCTTTTTGGGGAGCACAAGTCATCTTAGTTCATTCAAGATAAACATAGTTGTACTGTACAGAAATCAAGCTAATGTTAATGATCTCCAAGTGTTTTGTGCACGAGTTAATCCGGTATAGTCTGAGGCTAGTTCGGTGAACTAAACATTCGCTGACTAATTCTCGCCGCAAACGGCATTTCGTTATAGTGGCGCCATCGTGCGGACACCAAATCATCAATTTAATTCGTTGCTGAAAAAACTGGTTGTCATGGTTACTTTTCTTATTTTCTCTTTTTCACGCACGTACAGTGAAACCTCGTTAGCCCGTCCTTCGATAATCAATTCTGCGTGTGAAAAAATCTTGACAAACTGTAAATTGTTTAATTATTCAGTGATGCATCAATGTGCCTCACACTCAGTTTATCCAACCAGAACCATTGGGAGCCTATTGTGCGGATAAACGAGGTTCTGTATACGTCTTAACTACGTACGTAGAGATCAAAAATCTAACATAATCTACAAAGCTACCTTTTGTGCGCTATTAGTCGCCTAAGGCAAATTATGTCGTACGACATTCATTTATGTAATGCTTCAAAGTTGGTTTTAATTCTGGAAACCAGCAAAGCGACAAGACGGGTGTAGTCCACTCCGGGTATGTATTTATATCAGTTCCCCGTGGACAGCTGAAGCACTGCTTGCGCGTTCGTGGTCGGGTGTCAGTTAGTAGTAGTACACCCTTATACGCGGAGTTGGTCAACACCGATAACACTTAATCGGGTAAAACATTAACACATTAACTCAGTCACGACACTGTCATCCACCCGACTAACTTCACGATCTCACCCATCCCAATTTAACGATATTTCGACTACTTTTCAGCCAATTTTTTCTGCAATGAACTGTTTCTCGAGACATAGGCCTATAACTTTAACACACATACAACATATTCCTAAAATCGGCCCTATCACAAACACTGGAAATCACAGTATTGAAAAATTCAAGCATTGACGATTTCAGACCCATAACAATAACATACTCCACACTCCTCGTCGATTCGGAAGTAACAGCTATGCAATGCTGCAGTCAGGTTTAATGTTTGCTGTACGATGCGGTGACGTCATCCATCAGTGACGTCATTTTACGCTATGACGTCACATAGCAGCACGATGACGTCATCAGTCGGAATAGCTGGGACGCGATTGGTTTGCCGGCGTTGGCTCGGATCTTTGACGGGGTCACGACTCGTCACTGGCCGTTGCCTCTGTGACAATAGTGTCACCTTGTAGCGACCACGGGGCCAGGTCGAACTCCGCCGTGTCAACACTCCGTCACCTGTAATGACACAAAGCAGATGTTGTGGGGTAACACCGTTCACATAAACCGAGCGTTCGCGGCAGGAGTGGGGCGCAATACTCGAAGTTTTGCGTATTGCAGTATGATACCTTAGTATTTATTATGAATAATGCTGAGTATTTGCAATTCTTTTTAAAGGTATTGCACCCATCCATGAATTTGTGGACACGTTTTGTTTTTCATTTGTTTATATAATTTAACTACCAATGGTATTGATATTTAGGCTTTTTTTGTCAAATGAAAACACTCCTGAACATTTAACACTCCTATCTTACTCTGGATATGAATGTATAAATACTGTTTATAATTATTATTTTATTGTTATTACTAGTTGAGTATCAGTTAATAAAGTTGGCAAATGGATGGACAACGTGAGTATGTTCCGTGTATGGGCTAGCTGCAAATGGGCGGTCAACGTGAGCATGTTTCGTGTATGGGCTAGCTGCAAATGGACGGTCAACGTGAGCATGTTCCGTGTATGGGCTAGCTGCAAATGGACGGTCAACGTGAGCATGTTTCGTGTATGAGCTAGCTGCAAATGGACGGTCAACGTGAGCATGTTTCGTGTATGAGCTAGCTGCAAATGGACGGTCAACGTGAGCATGTTCCGTGTATGGGCTAGCTGCAAATGGACGGTCAACGTGAGCATGTTCCGTGTATGGGCTAGCTGCAAATGGACGGTCAACGTGAGCATGTTCCGTGTATGGGCTAGCTGCAAATGGACGGTCAACGTGAGCATGTTCCGTGTATGGGCTAGCTGCAAATGGACGGTCAACGTGAGCATGTTCCGTGTACGGGCTAGCTGCAAATGATGACTGCAGGACCACACGGTAGGCTGGTCAGAGAATGTTTGTAAATAGACCTACTGACACGTTTGTCCTATATCAAGGGCTTTATAAACATTTGTAGTCACTCTTTAACATCTGGTAGTTATTTGATTACAATGTCACAATGTATCCTTGAATATAAACAGTACAATCTTGACCTACACATCCATGCAACTGCAACGCCAAACACGCACGCACGCACGCACGCACGCACGCACGCACGCACGCACGCACGCACGCACGCACGCACGCACGCACGCACGCACGCACGCACGCACGCACGCACGCACGCACGCACGCACGCACGCACGCACGCACGCACGCACGCACGCACGCACGCACGCACGCACGCACGCACGCTGGTTATTTGTTCTTCGGTGTAATTATAAACACATGTTTGCATTTCAAACACTGGCTACTTATTTTAATTCTAGTGCGTTTGTTGATTCTGGTAGTCAGAAATACGCTTTGGAAAAAGTCGTTCTCAAAGGCAATCCCGAGGGCGCGATGACTACACATAGAGGACGAAACGACGGGTTACCCCGTGGGAGACCTAGCTCCTTGGCGCTGACACATAGGTTAACACATTTCTTTGCTTCCACCGTAAAAACAAGTGGGTCTTCCAGTAGTCGTGTATTTCGTAGATTTCCACAGCTCGCTTCGTGACTGATGAACTCACCCGTGAGTCAGCTCAGGTCAAGACGTTCTAGAGGAGTAGCATCCAATATGGCAGGTATGCATGGAAGCTACGTATGAAGACTCCACTTTTTTCTAACTGTAGCCCGCTTCTATAACATTTCTGTGAAGAAGAGAGAGAGAGAGAGAGAGAGAGAGAGAGAGAGAGAGAGAGAGAGAGAGAGAGAGAGAGAGAGAGAGAGAGAGAGAGAGAGAGAGAGAGAGAGAGAGAGAGAGAGAGAGAGAGAGAGAGAGAGAGAGAGAGAGAGAGAGAGAGAGAGAGAGAGAGAGAGAGAGGCTTATTACATCCAACACGCTCTCTCGTTTTCCTGGAGCTAATTCCGCCCTTACATCCAACACGCTCTCTCGTTTTCCTGGAGCTAATTCCGCCCCATACACTTAGGCGCGATGGCACTAACAGTACGAAAACAACATTAACCTGGGCCTTGAAGGAACAAGGAAAAGCGGAAGGCCAAAATCAATAATATACAAGAAACAAACTGGGGTGGAGGAAGTTACTAAACACCAACTAGGGTGGGAAGAGGAAATGTAAGTAAGCAATTAATTCCTCTAGTTAATCTACTTCCTAAATTAAACTTGAAGAAAGTTTTCAATACGTTGTCTAGTCGTTTATACATTTGTTTCTACGATAAGCCAATGACATCCTTGTCCACGTGCCACATGCAGTGAGTTGCTTTGAATGACAATGTTGTCAAATCTTGTACAATCGCGGTTGTAAACTCAGCATCAAAAGAAACATATCGATCACTAACATTACGTTGAAAACTGAGTTGTGTTACAAAAATAATAGCAGCAATGGTACTGACAATGGTACTGACATGCAAACACCAACGGGTTATTGACTGAAAGGTGACATTTTAGGTATATCATTTTTATTATGTAACTGTTTTTTAATGAACATTCCATACACCTGTTACACCTATATTGGTTATACGTGTCATACATTTCTAACCTGAAAGATAGTGGTTTGAGATTGGTCAAATATATTAAACAACGACACAGTTGTAAATGAGTAAATAGTGTTCTGTTTGTTGATATGTTTGTTGACATGTTTTTGTTTACACGTGGCTTGTGTACAGATAAGAAAACATACTAGGAATTCCCCCACAGAGGCATTATCATACGATTTATGTACGAGGTTTGCGACGATTTAGTAATAATCTACTTATCATATAACATTTTATTTTGAGCAGTAAAAAGATGGACACCTCAAATCTGCACAGCCGACATACCGTTGATGTCAGACGCACGGAAAGCGAGCCTGGCGCTGGCGTAGGCCCCCGTGGCTTGGATCAGCTCCTTCACCGTCACAACTCCGTCCTTCGGCTGCTTGTCGTAGTCGGCGAAATGTATCGGAATCCTCACCGCATGAAACGTTCCCAGCGTCTTCGTCGGCAGTTTCCCCTCGAGTAGCGCCGACTCCAGCTTTCTCTCTAGCCTCGCCCTACTTACCCCGTCGGTCAGAGGATAGAGCGGGCGATAGAGGGGCAACACATCCCCGCGGGCATCCGTGTAGTGTCCTCCATTGTACCCCGCGTTCTGTTGATGCTCGACAGAGCGGCCGAATGCTCCAAACTGGCACTGGACTAGACACAGGAGCCACGCTGCTGCTTGTGTGTGCATGGTTGTCGTCGTTGCTATCAAATGCCGCGTTCTATGGCTGTGGTGACACCGTTACCCCAGTAGTACGACCACACAGTCCTAGCACAGTCTGGCAGTGTCGACTTCGCGTCCCGAAAGTTCAAAGTAATATAAACACACAGCCTATCGGGTGGCGACCACACGTGATCTACTGCACGCACTAATCCAGTCCGTATGTTTCCCATCCCATAGATCTATGCTACGCTGTCGACGCCCAATTTTACTGGGAAGTGATATCATCTGTATCAGGCGATATACTAGTAAGATAGCGCTAGAAGTTACACATATAAGCGACCTGAAAACATGCGTCACGTAGCGCCTACAAGTTGCGTACATAGTATGAACCCCGGTAAAAGACTAAACATACTACAAGACTAAACTAAAAGACTAAATCTTTAAATGTCCGTTGCGTGATTCTATGCTGGGGCAGTTTGAATTTATTAAACAGTCCATCAACGTCCGAAATGAAACGATTGTTTTAGTAACAACACAAATAAATAATGTATTAAGCAATGCACCGCAAGCCCCTCCACGGGGGTTCGATGTTTCGAACGAACCCCCTTTTTGAGAGAATTTGTTTTCGCTGTAGCATCTTCATAAATCATCCTAGAAATCCCTGGCTTATTTTGTAGCCCGAACACCCCTTTTAAAAACACTTGTAAGCTCGTTTATTTTATGTGAAAATGGCGCTGCAATGTTTCCACCATCTAAATCCAAATCTCATATCAGTCTTACATGTCCCAATTATGATTCGGTCGGACGTTTACACGGAATGTGAACCGATTTTAATTGGTTAATTGTACGACTGTTGCGGAACATTACCACTGAGGTTGGGACATTACCACTGAGGTTGGGACATCACCACTGAGGTTGGGACATCACCACTGCGGTTGGGGCATCACCACTGAGGTTGGGACATCACCACTGAGGTTGGGACATCACAACTGAGGTTGGGAGATCACCACTGAGGTTGGGACATTACCACTGAGGTTGGGACATTTCCACTGAGGTTGGGGACATTGCCGTGCAGTTGGGAGATTACCACTGATATTGGGAGATTATCACTGCGGTAGGGACATTACCACTGAGGTTGGGACATTACCACTGAGGTTGGGACATTACCACTGAGGTTGGGACATTACCACTGAGGCTGGGACATTATCACTGAGGTTGGGACATAGCCACTGAGTTGGGACATCACCACTGAGGTTGGGACATTACCACTGAGGTTGGGACATAGCCACTGAGGTTGGGAGATTACCACTGAGGTTGAGAGATTACCACTGAGGTTGGGAGATTACCACTGAGGTTGGGAGATTACCACTGAGGTTGGGAGATTACCACTGCGGTAGGGACATTACCACTGAGGTTGGGACATTGCCACTGATGTTGGGACATTGCCTCTGAGGCTGGGACATTACAACTGAGGTTGGGACATAGCCACTGAGGTTGGGTCATTACCACTGAGGTTATTTAAGACATGTTGGTTGTTTAAAAATAATATCCGTGCATTCAAAACGTGTTATTATTGTGATCGTTTATGTCTTAACATAGAAAAAATACACGAATTAGAAATAGAAATGCCAGTTTTACGACATATTTGGAAATCACTGTACAGCAATAAAAGACAGACCGACAAATGACAAACACATTTGAACGTGAAATATATATATATATATATATATATATATATATATATATATATATATATATATATATATATATATATATATATATAGTTTTCATCGGATGACTAATTAGTTTGTCAAATTCCCGTTTTATGCCGTTTTTTGGCCGGCATATGACAGGCATATGACAGGCGTATGACAGGCGTATGACAGGGCGTATGACAGGCGTACTGAACTTTGAGATCGAAAACTAAAGAGAATTGAGACATTTTATATAATATACGAAACATAACCGATAGCTCCCTCCGGGTCAGCCAATGACAACCTCGGCACATTCCCTTAAGTCTTACGTGAGTCTGTGAACATTTCGTTGAAGCAACACATGTACCGAGTCATCCACATCCGACGTTACTGAGACGAGTTCGTGGAATCGCCATAAATACTCACGAATCAGCATCTTATAAATACTCCAGGTTGTGAAAGAACAGATGCGACATTTCCTGTTTTCTTCCTCTACCACGGATGGGGACCGATTATTTCCGTTGAATAACAAGTTATAAAACCGAATATAATTTTAAGCACTGCGTTGAGTTGTCCGACTCCTTTTTACAATGGTTTAACTGGGAAAACAATAGTGGTCTGTAGCCGGATATATCAGCATTTCTATTTGATAATCCGTGTTGTACACGTTGAGGAGCTGTTTACGATGCTGTGCAGTTTGGGATGTATGCCAAGTGACACATTATCTCATCATTCTGTTGTCTGAACAGTTTTGGGAAATTGCCACGAAGTACACATAGCTGCCAGCAAGCGTTGTGGGACGGTATTCGGGAGCCGTGTGGATCACGAAAAAGGAATGCACGATGTAAGCCTTGTTGTGCAGACGGCGACTGGGAAATTTTTTACCCGAACATATGCACATGTCGTGTTTCACGGCGAAGTGTGCGGGGGAATACACTGGCTGTCCATGTTAGATGTAGTCCAAGACAGAGATCCTGGTAACGTCTCGCCTGTCTTTAAGTGTGGGCCCATCCTGGCTGTTGTAAAACATTAAAGGTCATGTTGTTGTGACGCAGGACATTACTGAACTATGACCACTGCTCGGTAAAGCGGATCCCGGTGGTAATAATTCACATTACTAGCAACAAAATAACGACGACAAAGACAGTTACTGAAACTAATTAGAAGAAGACAGGTACGGGGATGTAATTTTTCCATTTAGAAATAATCAGATTGAAAAAAAACGTCATTGAACGAACTACCGAGGACACAAAGCTAAAGGCAAACAAAGAAAAAATACATCTGTCGTTTAAACATAATTTATGGCTTGAAGCACCAGCTGATGACATCCAGCTGCTGGTGACAAATGACTTGTGCAGTGGGGTCATGATCGCTAACGTCACCAGACATGGCAACTAAAGAAGAAGAAGGAGAAAGAGAAGGAGAAAGAGAAGGAGAAAGAAAAGGAGAATGAGAAAGAGAAGGAGAAAGAGAAAGAGAAGGAGAAAGAGAAGGAGAAAGAGAAAGAGAAGGAGAAGGAGAAAGAGAAAGAGAAGGAGAAAGAGAAGGAGAAAGAGAAGGAGAAAGAGAAGGAGGAAACGAACACCAAGAAGAAGAAGAGCAAAACAGATTGTTTAAGATATAATCATATCTACATATCTACATAGTAAAGTAGTTTTTCAAACAACAACTCTATCTGCAATATCGAGCGCGATTTCTGTGGTCCTGTTTGTAGACAATGCAGCCATTGTGTGTGTTCACACATCAAACAGGTTCGTCGACTGCGTGTTTGCGACCACCAACAGTTCACAAAAAACGATGCAATTGAAATTGCGAGATCTTTTGACAAACATTAGGAGTTTGCCAAATGAAATAAAATGTGTAAAATCTGCACATAACATGTAAGTTGTGACAGGGTGATAATACACATGTTGGCGGAGATTGGCGTGTCCGCCGTCTAAAGCCTCGGTTACAGCCAATTTTGCAACACCCGAGACGTGATTGATTAATTACGTAAACATCACGTCAACGTGGCAACGCTGTCATAAGAGTTAACGTTGTTTACCCAAAACCATTTAATTAACCTGCAAAATATTGTCCAGTCTTAATCCTGCAAACAGTCTGCAGAGTCCCTCTCACCACTGCAGAGTCCCTCTCACCACTGCAGAGTCCCTCTCACCACTGCAGAGTCCCTCTCACCACTGCAGAGTCCCTCTCACCACTGCAGAGTCCCTCTCACCACTGCAGAGTCCCTCTCACCACTGCAGAGTCCCTCTCACCACTGCAGAGTCCCTCTCACCACTGCAGAGTCCCTCTCACCACTGCAGAGTCCCTCTCACCACTGCAGAGTCCCTCTCACCACTGCAGAGTCCCTCTCACCACTGCAGAGTCCCTCTCACCACTGCAGAGTCCCTCTCACCACTGCAGAGTCCCTCTCACCACTGCAGAGTCCCTCTCACCACTGCAGAGTCCCTCTCACCACTGCAGAGTCCCTCTCACCACTGCAGAGTCCCTCTCACCACTGCAGAGTCCCTCTCACCACTGTAGAGTCCCTCTCACCACTGCAGAGTCCCTCTCACCACTACAGAGTCCCTCTCACCACTGTAGAGTCCCTCTCACCACTGTAGAGTCCCTCTCACCACTGTAGAGTCCCTCTCACCACTGTAGAGTCCCTCTCACCACTGTAGAGTCCATCTCACCACTGTAGAGTCCATCTCACCACTACAGAGTCCCTCTCACCACTACAGAGTCCCTATCACCACTGTAGAGTCACTCTCACCACTACAGAGTCCCTCTCCACCACTGTAGAGTCCCTCTCACCACTGTAGAGTCCCTCTCACCACTGCAGAGTCCCTCTCACCACTACAGAGTCCCTCTCACCACTGTAGAGTCCCTCTCACCACTGCAGAGTCCCTCTCACCACTACAGAGTCCCTCTCACCACTGTAGAGTCCCCCCACCACTACAGAGTCCCTCTCACCACTACAGAGTCCCCCCACCACTACAGAGTCCCTCTCACCACTGTAGAGTCCCTCTCACCACTGTAGAGTCCCTCCCACCACTGCAGAGTCCCCCCACCACTACAGAGTCCCTCTCACCACTGTAGAGTCCCCCCCACCACTACAGAGTCCCTCTCACCACTACAGAGTCCCCCCCACCACTACAGAGTCCCTCTCACCACTGTAGAGTCCCTCTCTCCACTGTAGAGTCCCTCCCACCACTGCAGAGTCCCCCCCACCACTACAGAGTCCCTCTCACCACTGTAGAGTCCCCCCACCACTACAGAGTCCCTCTCACCACTACAGAGTCCCCCCACCACTACAGAGTCCCTCTCACCACTGTAGAGTCCCCCCACCACTACAGAGTCCCTCCCACCACTGCAGAGTCCCCCCCACCACTACAGAGTCCCCTCTCACCACTGTAGAGTCCCTCTCATCACTGTAGAGTCCCTCTCACCACTACAGAGTCCCTCTCACCACTACAGAGTCCCTCTCACCACTACAGAGTCCCTCTCACCACTACAGAGTCCCTCTCACCACTACAGAGTCCCCCCACCACTACAGAGTCCCTCTCACCACTGTAGAGTCCCTCTCACCACTGTAGAGTCCCTCTCACCACTACAGAGTCCCTCTCACCACTACAGAGTCCCTCTCACCACTACAGAGTCCCCCCACCACTACAGAGTCCCTCTCACCACTACAGAGTCCCTCTCACCACTACAGAGTCCCCCCACCACTACAGAGTCCCTCTCACCACTACAGAGTCCCCCCCACCACTACAGAGTCCCTCTCACCACTACAGAGTCCCTCCCACCACTACAGAGTCCCTCCCCATCACTACAGAGTCCCCCCACCACTACAGAGTCCCCCCCACCACTACAGAGTCCCCCCACCACTACAGAGTCCCCCCCACCACTACAGAGTCCCTCTCACCACTGTAGAGTCCCTCTCACCACTGTAGAGTCCCTCCCACCACTGCAGAGTCCCCCCCACCACTACAGAGTCCCTCTCACCACTGTAGAGTCCCCTCTCATCACTGTAGAGTCCCTCTCACCACTACAGAGTCCCTCTCACCACTACAGAGTCCCTCTCACCACTACAGAGTCCCTCTCACCACTACAGAGTCCCTCTCACCACTACAGAGTCCCTCTCACCACTACAGAGTCCCCCCCCACCACTACAGAGTCCCTCTCACCACTGTAGAGTCCCTCTCACCACTGTAGAGTCCCTCCCACCACTACAGAGTTCCCCCACCACTACAGAGTCCCTCTCACCACTGTAGAGTCCCTCTCACCACTGTAGAGTCCCTCTCACCACTACAGAGTCCCTCTCACCACTACAGAGTCCCTCTCACCACTACAGAGTCCCCCCACCACTACAGAGTCCCTCTCACCACTACAGAGTCCCCCCCACCACTACAGAGTCCCTCTCACCACTACAGAGTCCCTCCCACCACTACAGAGTCCCCTCCCCATCACTACAGAGTCCCCCCACCACTACAGAGTCCCCCCCCACTACAGAGTCCCCCCCCACCACTACAGAGTCCCCCCCACCACTACAGAGTCCCCCCACCACTACAGAGTCCCCCCCACCACTACAGAGTCCCCCACCACTACAGAGTCCCCCCACCACTACAGAGTCCCCCCACCACTACAGAGTCCCCCCCACCACTACAGAGTCCCCCCCACCACTACAGAGTCCCCCCCCCACCACTGCAGCAAACACTATCGAGAAATGAACATACACGTTTATTATGTGACGTAGGCGTACATCTGATTAACAAATATATAAAAAATAAAGATGAAAGCGAAATACTTAATATGTTGTAACTAGTCAAATATATTTAGTTACTGATATTAACACTGTTTGTCAAAATACCATTTGTAGCTTACTAAACAGGCAAATTTTAACTTCGCCGTTCCATCGACATTTATGCTTTATGCTGGTCGTTCCGACATTTTGCGACGCCCTGTGCAAAGTTGTCATTCCGCAGATGCGACGTTTGAGTTTTGCGACGCCCTGTGTCGATTCAGGCATGGCCGATTAATCTAGTACGTCAGCTAGTTATGTTAAGTTAATCTTCCATTATATTAAGCTAACTTGTAATTTGAAAGTCAACTAGCTAAGTTAATGATTAATTTGACGCAATGCAGATATATTACTAATTTCGTGTCAAATAAGGATGTGCAGCCGGTCAACTATTTTACAGGCGACAAGATAGTAAAATAGTTGACCGGCTGCACATCCTTCAAACTCACAAGTGTTACCCACTGAGCCAATGTCCTCTTATCAGTATCTATGCACGTGGGTGACATTAATCAAGCTACTTTGTAAAAAAAAGACAAGTTAACTGAAACATTAATTGAAGTTAATCAGTTAATTTCACTGCAAGTTAAGTTAATATGCTGGTATTCAAAAGTTACGTAGTTAATGCTAACATTAAACATATTGAAAGGTTAAATGCTAACTTTAATAACTTAACTTTTGTAAGTTAACTATTAAGTTAAGTTAATCGCATCGTGAGTGCTGCAATCATGTTTGTAGTGAACGTCTAGAACGTCTAGAACACAAACCTTCTGGATCGACCGACATGTAAATAAGAGCACAGAAATACGGCTCGTCGACTTATGAAATAAACAACCACGACCTACGCTGGCCGTGTCGCTGTCCTAGTTTCCGCACGAATATATCATCGGTCGTGTAATTTAATAGGAAAAAGAGCGTCAGTTTCGGCTTTGCACTAACTTTTTCCCCAGCCTCGGCTTAACAGCTGCCGACAGCGAATCAGCCCTGGAAGGCGCCTCAGTCTCAGCCGTCAATATTTTGGTGATGAGCGTGAGTATAAATGAGAGACAGCCTTCTTCTTTTCCTGTTTACCATCTTTCTGCTTAATTCTAATCGTCGTCATCATCATCATTATCATCATCATTATCGCTAATAGTTGTGGTTGAAGAAAATCGTTACTCATAATAATCTCATATGTTCGTGAAAATGTTCATAAATTTGTATATATATATATATATATATATATATATATATATATATATATATATATATATATATATATATATATATATATATATATATATGTAAGTATGTATGTATGTATGTATATATGTTCACGACACAATAAAGTTAACAGAATGATATATGTGTGGTTCTGTGTAGACGCTGTTGGTGTTAGGTGTATGGTTCAGTGTAGAAGCTGTTGGTGTTAGGTGTATGGTTCTGTGTAGACGCTGTTGGTGTTAGGTGTATTTTTCTGTGTAGACGCTGTTGGTGTTAGGTGTATGGTTCTGTGTAGACGCTGTTGGTGTTGGGTGTATGGTTCTGTGTAGACGCTGTTGGTGTTAGGTGTATGGTTCTGTGTAGACGCTGTTGGTGTTAGGTGTATGGTTCTGTGTAGACGCTGTTGGTGTTAGGTGTATGGTTCTGTGTAGACGCTGTTGATGTTAGGTGTATGGTTCTGTGTAGACGCTGTTGGTGTTGGGTGTATGGTTCTGTGTAGACGCTGTTGGTGTTAGGTGTATGGTTCTGTGTAGACGCTGTTGGTGTTGGGTGTATGGTTCTGTGTAGACGCTGTTGGTGTTGGGTGTATGGTTCTGTGTAGAAGCTGTTGGTGTTAGGTGTATGGTTCTGTGTAGACGCTGTTGGTGCTAGGTGTATGGTTCTGTGTAGACGCTGTTGGTGTTAGGTGTATGGTTCTGTGTAGAAGCTGTTGGTGTTAGGCGTATGGTTCTGTGTAGACGCTGTTGGTGTTAGGTGTATGGTTCTGTGTAGACGCTGTTGGTGTTAGGTGTATGGTTCTGTGTAGACGCTGTTGGTGTTGGGTGTATGGTTCTGTGTAGACGCTGTTGGTGTTAGGTGTATGGTTCTGTGTAGACGCTGTTGGTGTTAGGTGTATGGTTCTGTGTAGAAGCTGTTGGTGTTGGGTGTATGGTTCTGTGTAGACGCTGTTGGTGTTAGGTGTATGGTTCTGTGTAGACGCTGTTGGTGTTGGGTGTATGGTTCTGTGTAGACGCTGTTGGTGCTAGGTGTATGGTTCTGTGTAGACGCTGTTGGTGTTAGGTGTATGGTTCTGTGTAGATGCTGTTGGTGCTAGGTGTATGGTTCTGTGTAGACGCTGTTGGTGTTAGGTGTATGGTTCTGTGTAGACGCTGTTGGTGTTAGGTGTATGGTTCTGTGTAGACGCTGTTGGTGTTAGGTGTATGGTTCTGTGTAGAAGCTGTTGGTGTTGGGTGTATGGTTCTGTGTAGAAGCTGTTGGTGTTAGGTGTATGGTTCTGTGTAGACGCTGTTGGTGTTAGGTGTATGGTTCTGTGTAGACGCTGTTGGTGTTAGGTGTATGGTTCTGTGTAGACGCTGTTGGTGTTACGGAGTGTTCTTTCGCTGCTGTCCAACAGTCACATTTAGCCGGGGCTGCTCTGCGTCTTTGTGTTTTAGGCATCTCAATTTCCCACTCTTCCGTTTTGGTAATGACAAGTCAAACAAGTCAAATGCTGTCTCTGTGCGTAACTTGCTAAGGTTTTCATAGTCGTTGATGAAACTGACAGTCCCTCAGCCGCTGACAAGTTTCGCCTTTGAAAACTTGTCAGCTTAATAAAAGAAATCAAATGTCACAATTGTGATAATGAACACCTCGGATCCGTGCCTTAATTTCCGTGTCTGAACAGTTATTCAGAGACCACGTCCATGGCTCTCTCAGGGTGGGGTAATTGTCGATGATGCTATGCATTGGTGATGCTCGACCAGTCCATCGCATAGCAATGCCTGGTTTCAACCTGTCACTCATTTGCAATACCTGGTTACGATTCAGAACTTTCTTGTTTCAACCTGTCACTCATTTGTTTCAACCTGTCACTCATTTGTTTCAACCTGTCACTCATTTGTTTCAACCTGTCACTCATTTGTTTCAACCTGTCACTCATTTGTTTCAACCTGTCACTCATTTGTTTCAACCTGTCACTCATTTGTTTCAACCTGTCACTCATTTGTTTCAACCTGTCACTCATTTGTTGCTCATTTATATCACGCTTTGGAGAATTTTTTTACTAGTTTTGTTATTTCATATAATAATATTATGGAACCCAATGCTTCTTTCATTATCTTTACTCTCCTTATACAATCCGCACTAGCCATATTCAAAGAATGTCAGTAGTAGTAACAATAGGCCACGCTAGTCTCGTTTTGCTTCATGCCGGTTTTATGCAAAGTTGTCCATATTTACCCCTGAATGCTCCGGCCCCCAACAACTCGCTGCCCGCTATCACATTTCACACATAAACACATTTGGAATTAAAGCAATTAAACGCATCTCAAAACTTAAAGTATAGCCAATAAGTTTAACTTACCTCATACGTAGTGCAGTTTCAGCTACAAGTGAAGTTGTCCATTAAGCCTTAGTGTGAGGGAGTGGCAGGGAGTGGCAGGGAGTGACAGGGAGTGGCAGGGAGTGGCTGTGGGAGGTAGGTGCTAAAATTGGTGGGAGGTGGGAGGTCGACTTAAAAAATAGGTGGGAGGTCGACTCTTAAAATTGGTGGGAATGGCAGATTGCCCCTCTCCCTCCAAAAAGCAGGTAGAACTGAGGTTGAGACTCCTGCGACACACCCCTCTGTTATATATAGTCGGCCTTTACCATGCCATGCATGAGTGATTTTCCACCAGCGATCATGTCGACTCGTCCTTAAACGTATCAACTACTATAAAATGACTAGTGTTTTCCCTGTCCTGTTAAGTTATCACTGTTCTTGGATATTTGTAGTACGTCGCATGTAAAACGTAAGCATATCTTCAATGTACTAACGTCTGAAAAACTTATTATAAGTAGCCTATTCACTAATGAAGGCCATTCTGTCAGTAGTTACGTATGTTACGTATGTTACGTATGTTACGTATGCCGCAGCGGATCCAGGTGGGTCTTAGAGATCCCAAGTCCCCACCTAGGCCATGTAGGGGGTCTTAGACCCCCTGTGTCCGTGACAAATGTTACCCTAAAGGAACACGTATACAGGCCTACATCGGAACTAGTGTCAATGTAAAGACTGAAGTATTAGCAGCCGGCTAATAGTAACCCTTACGTAAGTAGAACGACACATGTGTCGCCCCCCTCGAAAGTAGAATGACATATAACTACGACTGACTGAGACCCCCCGAGACCCCCCATGCCAACAAGCATAGATTCGCTTCTTCCGTATCTCGGCACGAAACTTATAGGAAACACGTGACCAGCGCATTCAGCTGACGTCAGTGCTTGTAACTTACGGAACTAGCAAAACGTAGAGCGAACAACGTATAACTGAAACTGTCTAATGTGATTATACTAATACCAATGGTTTATTTTATAATGACATACGTGTATTTAACGTGTTATGGTGAGCACGACTTATAGGCTGGAAGTGCACTGTTCAATAAAGATTGAACAGGGAAAAAACAAAAATGTTTAAAGTAACCATTGGAGTAAGACATAGTTGTATACTTTCACCTGTCACGTTTGGAATTATTTTACATTTTGTAATCATGCGGACTGAGCAAACGAAAGCAGGAATAGACTGGACAGATGAAAAAGTGCTGGGAGACTGTTTGTCGAGCAATGTCAACAAAGTTGGACTCTTCAAATGCCTCCAAAACTGAAGTCATGAGAGGAAACCGCAGTGGTAGAAAATCACTTTTACTAAACGACAAGGCTCTTGCAGACGTGGCTCGTTTCACCTGCCTTGGTAATGTCCAAAGACTATTCTATTGACTTCCAGAATAGGCTTGGAAAGCAACACAAATTTGGAGGTAAAAGAATATAAATACAAACATCAAAACATATATTTTCAGCAGTGGTATTGTTCTCTTGCTTCTCTATTGGTCTGAAACATTAAAAAAATCAAAGAAAGGTATGTTTTATATAGCGCGGTATCCAGTCATTGGGACTGTTCAAAGCGCTTTACACTTCACCCCCTGGCAGACTGTTCAGTCCAGTGCCATTTCGAATTCTCTGGGAATTCAGCCACGCTGCAATTACTGAACGAAGACAATTTGTTCCGATATACATTTCTGTCTGTAGCCAGGACTCATTTATACAGCTGAGTGAACTGTGGCAACGTGTGATGAACGATATTGCCAAAGCTTCAAAACGGCAGCGAGAGGAGTCGAACCCGGGTTCCCTCGACTGAGAGTCTAGTGTTCTAACCGCTGCGCCACCGCGACCCACAAAACATTACAAACAAATTGAAAATAAACTAGCAATTTTCAACACCAGAAGCCTCTGTGCAGTCGTCGTTACTTACTTACTTACATACTTGTTCACTCACTCACTCACTCACTCACTCACTCACTCACTCACTCACTCACTCACTCCTTGTGCCTCGCGGAGTGAGTAAATATTGACGATTGCACACTGATGAACAAGTGTCATTTGAGCAAATATATTTTAAACAAATGCCACCCACTGCACGTGTGATACAGTTGAATAAAACCAGGAATCAACTGTTCGACCACGTGTCTGTGTGTGCGTCCTGCCCGTCCATACAGTAGCCACCTCTAGTACGGCTTACATTATATGGACAGTTTGAACTGGCATTTTAACCAGTTTTAAATAAATGGGACGCATTTAATGTTAATGTCTTCCGTTGCATGGAATGGACGTGTCCCAACTAACAGAGTCTTAGATGCATTGGTATTTTGGTTTTTCGAGACAGCTGCAAATGTCAAACCGACACCGTTTTTCGTGTCGAGCACGTCGCATGCGTCAACTGATAAAACCGTCCGTGGGCTGAAAGCGACGACGTTTACGTGCAAGACTCATATGTTGTTCACTGGAAGCACCGCCGTATGCAATTTGTTTTTGTGTAACCATGGCTAACCACTCCCAGCGACTGACGACGTACGACTGCGTACACAGACTGCCTTTTGTCCTACGCTCTACTGGGGACAGACCACAGTAGAGAATTGCATTGGTGGCCATGTTAACGTTTTGTCCGATTATAGGAAACCTGACCATCAAAAATTCTGAAACTTTTTCACAGCAACTGCCATCATCTCTCTGACATGCTCACCAGCTTTTATCAAAATCACATACATCCAGCTCTTTTAAAACGCCCCCACGTGCGATGCCCGTCAATATTTACAAAAATAGCCAAGTATTCATGCGCCCACGTAGCCCATAGCAGAAAAATTCCCATAAATCCCTCCCCAATGAAACTCTAAAAAATGCACTGTTTCACAGCCAATAGCTTCTACAAACAAACCTGAGGATATTCCTGCTCAAAGGCACTCATGTCACATAATATTAATTTATTAAGTTCCCATTTTACAATTTCATACGCCCTACATTCATACGCCCTACAGTGAAACAATAAACAGGAAGGTTAACTGTGGTCTGACCCCTACTGGCCGACCCGGACCTGTCGCCCACGCGCGCTACCGTCGGCCGCTGTGTCGCTTCGCTTGGCTGACTGCAGGCGGCCCAGTCACGTGGTAGCACCAGTCGCTACAGAGCGGTGGGCGGCCAGTCACGTGGCAGCACTAGCGGCGGGCAGCTTGAACATGACAACTCGGCGACTATTGATCGTCTCAATACATTTCTTCATGACGTTAGATCTCTGTCAACCGTACTACTTCATCGACGAAGAGTGTATGTCGCGATATAACTGTACACTGAAGGTACGTGCATATACGAGCGTGTATCGATTATACACATCGTGTGGGCCTCCACCAGGACGTCAGGGTTTGTCATTATTACAATACTTCCTGGTTGCTCGCTACAAGGAAGATATCTATATCTACTTCGATATATCGCCCATGTATGCTACGTATTACGATATATCGCCCATGTATGCTACGTATTACGGGCGCACAGAACAAGCAGTAAAATAGATTGTCATATGTAGACTCAGAAGAGGAACTAGGTTCATTTTTATAAAAAATAAATCAGTCACCCATGATGTCATACTACTGGTGACGCCTATGATGTGCCCTTATTGCACTGCCGCGTTGGGTCATATTGTACAGTGCTCGGTCCGCGAGCGGGAGATTGAAGTTCGGATACAAGTAGGCGGTCAGTCTGGTCTATACTCGGGCACAACAGCCCCAGTCTTGAGCACAAGGAGTACGGCGTAGTGCGCACTACGACGGTTCTTTCTACCCGGTCTCTATGCCCCAGGTAGTTAGTGCCTCAGACAAGGATAAACGTGCGTGTAACCTGGCGTGGGTTCACACTCACCCCCCCCGTGGTCTCTGCCTGTGAACACACTAACATATAACGTTTATTAGCGTGTAATACAGATCAGACTATAACGAGAGACAACGTCGATGTTTCAAGGTGTTATGTAATAATAATAATAATAATAATAAAATACTTCTATTGCGCTAAAATCCTCGAGAGACCCAAGCTCGGCTGCGCACCAAAACAAAAGGGGTTAAGCCGTTCATAATCGATAAGCAGTTCCAGTCATAAACAGTTGGATCAGTACGCTGGGGAACTATGGAGGATAAGCAAGTTTAAACAGGTGGGTTTTTAGTTTACGGCGAAATGTTGTTATATTTCCTACAGACTTAACACTAACAGGGAGTGAGTTCCTACAGACTGAACACTAACAGGGAGTGAGTTCCACAGACTTAACACTAACAGGGAGTGAGTTCCACAGACTTAACACTAACAGGGAGTGAGTTCCACAGACTTAACACTAACAGGGAGTGAGTTCCACAGACTTAACACTAACAGGGAGTGAGTTCCACAGACTTAACACTAACAGGGAGTGAGTTCCACAGACTTAACACTAACAGGGAGTGAGTTCCTACAGACTGAACACTAACAGGGAGTGAGTTCCACAGAGTCGCTGCACCAACTGAACAAGTCGCTTTACAATTTATCACTCGCCAATGAATAACATGGACAAGATAATCTTGACGGATATAGGCCTACATATTATATATATTATGCCAAACTATATTACATAGTTGGTTCCAAGTCAAAGTATTGGCGATAAGCAAAGCTGCCTGTCGTTCATTGTTCATATTTATATGTTGGACCTAAAACATTTATTTGTCTCTCCTTTAGAAAACATCCTACGGACGTCCCTAAAAGAGCCGGTATGTTTGTATATGCTATGTTGTGTTCTAAATATACCAAGCGTGCATAATACATAATTAAATCCATGCTTTCTGTTTCGTTTCTAGCCCCGTCTTCCGTGTCACGTCAAAGTGTTATCGGGTAAGTAAAACGGGTACAAATATTATTGCTTGTTACGCGGTGCGATTCAATGAAGTGTGCCACGAACGTACAATACACCGATACGTTGTCAGCGACCGTGGCGCATGGGCCAGTGCCCGTCTTGGGCTACATGGCCCAGTGCCCGCCTTGGGCTACATGGCCCAGTGCCCGTCTTGGGCTACATGGCCCAGTGCCCGCCTTAGCTTACATGGCCCAGTGCCCGCCTTGGGTTACGTGGCCCAGTGGCCGGCTTGGGTTACATAGCCCAGTGCCCGCCTTGGGTTACATGGCCCAGTGCCCGCCTTGGGTTACATGGCCCAGTGCCCGTCTTGGGCTACATGGCCCAGTGCCCGCCTTAGCTTACATGGCCCAGTGCCCGCCTTGGGTTTCATGGCCCAGCGCCCGCCTTGGGTTACATGGCCCAGTGCCCGCCTTGGGTAACATGGCCCAGTGCCCGCCTTGGGTTACATGGCCCAGTGCCCGCCTTGGGTTACATGGCCCAGCGCCCGCCTTGGGTTACATGGCCCAGCGCCCGCCTTGGGTTACATGGCCCAGTGCCAGCCTTGGGTAACATGGCCCAGTGCCCGCCTTGGGTTACATGGCCCAGTGCCCGCCTTGGGTTACATGGCCCAGCGCCCGCCTTGGGTTACATGGCCCAGTGCCCGCCTTGGGTAACATGGCCCAGTGCCCGCCTTGGGTTACATGGCCCAGTGCCCGCCTTGGGTTACATGGCCCAGTGCCCGCCTTGGGTTACATGGCCCAGCGCCCGCCTTGGGTTACATGGCCCATTGCCCGCCTTGGGTTACATGACCCAGTGCCTTCCTTGGGTTACAATTTTGATTTCTGATGATTTGATGTAATCAGTTGCGCCATTACACGTTAGCATGGTAAACTAATGGGTGACGAAATTTGGCTCCCCATTGGCCTCCCCATTTGGCCTCCCCTTTTGGCCTCCCCTTTGGCCTCCCCATTTGGCCTCCCCCTTTGGCCTCCCCTTTGACCTTTCCCTAGGCACCCCAGTTGGTGCACAAGGCTAACTTGATGACCTACAATTACCTTTCAAAGAAACTATTATAATCAACAACTATTTAAAAATAGTTGTTGATTATAATATATGTTTAAAGATTTAACCAGATTGCCATCCAAGGCAACGGCCCAGATGGCAGTGGACAAGGAAATCACTGGCTTATTGAGAGTCCAACAAGTTTTAATCTATGTGTAAGATACACAGTGTAACCCACCCTCCTGAGATAATTGTAAAAAAACAATTTGTTTAACACATCTATGCTGCTAGCATTTACACAATCTGCAGATAACATGTTGCATTCATTTATTGTCCTCCGTGATAACGAGTACCTTCTGATATACAATCTACAATGATCTTTCACTAATGACACCTCTACTATTTTAAGTGAGAAAAAATATTTCTATAAACATTTTCATACCCATTCAATATCTTAGAAACTTCAATTTGATCTCCTCTTCTCTACGAGTTTTAAACCACATTCTTTAAGGCGTTCTTTACAATTAAGGTCTCTTAATTCGGGAATCATTTTAGTTGCTCTCCTCTGTATTCATTCTAGCGTATCTATATCCTTGTTACGAATCGTAACTTACGATATTGTCTGGAAGCTTGTATATAGTTTTCTAAATGAGGCGTAACTATTGCTTTATATAGAGGTATAATTATTTATCATGTTCCCTTATATGTTATATATCTCCTAATCAACCTAAGAATGGCATCAGCACTTATTGTTACTCTTAAGTCCTTTTCATTTATGGAAGTACCTAGAACAGTTCCCGGGTCCTGTGTGTAGGCATTTTCATTTCCCAACATTGAAGAACATCTGCCATTTTTCAGATAATTTAACTAATTTGTCTACATCCTTTTGTAAATGTTGTTTATCACCATCGTTATTAACACATTTCTAAACACTTTTGTACCATCCATAAATGTCAGTATCTTGCTTGTTAAATTATCATCCAAGTTATTTATATATATATATATATATATATATATATATATATATATATATATATATATATATATATATATATATATATATATATATATATATGTATATATATATATATACATACATATATATATATATACATATATATATATATATATATATATATATATATACATATATATATATATATATATATATATATATATATATATATATATATATATATATATATATATATATATATATATATATATATATATATATATATATATATATATATATATATATATATATATGAGTTCCAAGTGCGGAACTCATTTCCGTGTTTTATTCCGGTGGGTCATCAGAAGTGACAACGAAAGGTCACCACTGCGTGTGCTTTGTTTGTGACAGAATGCCCGCCTCCGACACGCCTGGTTCATTGGCCAACCAAGCCGACCGACGTCACCGTTACGGAGTATGACAGTGTCTTTGGCCTACGCAAGAGACAATGTTACGGCCGAGAGAACATCACGTGGGGCATCCCCAACGACGGTCAGTGATACTGGGCGTTAACAGTAGACATGTTGACACCACGAGAGAGCCGCAATGTAACAGGGACTGAGACAGAGTGGAGACAGGAGGCCACATAGACTAAAACAGTATGACTATCGATAAAACATGGCTTCCTTGTCCACAAGGCACAGTTTGTTTATTTGTTGCAACAAACTGCTGCTGTGCGTTATATCGTGGATGTGTGTAGTGTCTAGGACTTCCGCAGGATGTTATGTTAATGCTTTGTTCATGTTGTGATCTTCTGCTTTTTTGTTGCTAGTTCTAACTTATTCGAGCACTTCTCGAGATATTGTCTTGTCTTTAACATAAAAATATACACATATGGTTAGCATCAGGCAATATTCACACTATTATTTTAATACCTAAACTTATCCGCCATTAATTATCGAAGTACAAATGCAATGATAAGTGGGACGTCTTCTGCAGGGTCCGTGGAGAGATTGAAGGGCTTCACGCTGACTATCACGTGTCTACATGGTCACTGCTTTGGCAGGAAAGAATGCGTCTATTTCAACTTGTCTAAGGCCGTCTGGGATATAGGCGATATCGTAAGCAAGGTATGATATGTGCGTGTGTGCGTGCGTGCGTGCGTGCGTGCGTGCGTGCGTGCGTGGGCTGCATGCGTGCGTGCGTTCGTTTGTATGCGTCTAATGATTTTATCGAAAGCACGCACTCTTGTATTAAACCAACTGCGGGCATTACTAAACTATTCACACACTACAATTACTTACACTATTATCACACTACAATTACTTAAACTATTCACACACTACACATTTTAGCATCAACTGATTGGCTAAATAAATCGAGGAGTCAGTTTTAAATATCTACGACGTAGTTTGTGTTTCCGCGACTTGCCCGTCGTGTTAGCCTGACTCCGACTCCCTGCCGCAGGTGACGTACAGCTTCGACTGTCTACGGCCGTTGAGAGGGAAACACCACATCGACCTGGCTACGCTGCCGAAGGCACACGACGGGTCCAACAGCTACTCTACAACAGTAACATTGCCTCTGAAAGGTACAGCCAACTTATGAATGACGTCACAGACAGTGGCGTGAACCAATGATTTTGGCGTAATTGTATTGTGGCTGAACTCTTCCCAGATACCTTGAGTTGGTATTTAAGAGTATGAATTAAAGAGTATGAATTAAATAGTTTGAATTAAAGAGTATGCCAGAACGTGAAGTTTAAACTGCGCTATGATAGAACAAACGTGTTAAAACAAAATAACTGTCAAAGAAGTAGGACGTATTTGCTACGTCTCACGTCGGTTTCATATCTAAAGGGTACACCCAACGTACACCCAACGTACACCCAACGTACACCCAACGTACACCCAACGTACACCCAACGTACACCCAACGTACACATTCCTAAGCTTTCCCTGATGTAGGGGTTTGCAGGATGCAAATTAAACCACTATAGAGCTATGACATCAACACTTATTTTCTTCTCGCACAATTTTGAGAATGCCTCTCACGTAGAGGAGTTGGTCGCCAGGCGTTCTTTGGATGCTATAGGGAATGTTCAACGATTTCCATTGAATAATTTACTGTCGATCGTCTGTCGATAATTGTCATACAACGATTGTTATGTCGTAAAACAGGCTTATTTTAATTTCTTCGCCAATTTTTTTATTTTCGAAAATACTGACAAATGAAAGATCACGATATTAACACCTTTTGTATGGATATTATTGTTAACCAACAGAAGTGGTACAAAACCAATACATGCAGTGTGGCATGTCGCTATGTCCCATAAAGCGAAAATTGTAACAGAAAAATCACGTATGGGGAAAGTTACGGTGCCTATTTATAATTTAAAGTATTTTTCGAATTCCCGTTTTATATACAATTGCTGACAGCAGATATACTACAGATATACTACATATATACTACATATATACTACATATATACTACAGATATATTACAGATATACTACAGATATACTACAGCAATCACGATTAAAAACCGAGTATAACATTATTAATTTACATGTAATTTTAGATCGGTTTGGAGAATTTAAGAATTTTAATTATGCGAAAGCTGCGTTTTCCGATTAGGTCTAATGTCAACACACATCGACGCCCAACACTGCTTCAGATCAAGTTCGACATCTTAATCTATCATTGCAGTAATGTGATCACGGGATACTGGACGTCACGTAAAACGTGATATCGTTGTAGTGTGACGTAACAACCCCATTTTTTTCAACTTGATGGAAATATACTACTACTGGATACCGTGAAATGTGAGATTACTATTTGACTATTTTCAAACTGTTTTCTAAAATAGTCCAGTTAAAGGGATTGATGTGTTGGAGCACACTGATATTGGTAGGATTGTGGTCTACACTATGGTGGCATCTCGCTCTTGTTTAGCATTTAACTTGGCTCCAGATGATTAATGCAGGGCTTACTCGTCGATATTAATTAAGACGACTGTGTTACTTTCTCCGTGCAGACTGCCGCCCGCCTAGTACTGCAGCACCAACAACGCCGTCCACACCCCGACCAACATCGTCAACGGGTTCCGTTACCACATCCGGTACAGGTGATACGTCAACCGCCAGACAGAGGCCAACAACGACGTCGGACAGCTTGACAACAACGTCTTTCGTCTCAGCAACAACGTACGTCGCCTCGACGCCGTTGACGTCGGGCGAGTGGACGCCGACGCGAGCCGAGTCGAAGGAAGCGACTAGAAGCAGACAGAACCCCGGCGTCTTCACGGCTGTCACCATAGCACTGGGCTGCTTCTGCGGCTTTCTTCTGTCGACGCTGTCGCTGTTTTTCATATACAAACGTTACAGATCGACAGGTAGGCGACGTTTTAATACGTCTATACGTTTGGAAAGTTTCACAGTTAAAGCACTAGAACTACAAAACACCCATCCTAAATTAGTTAAAGTTTCTGGAAAATGTGAATTAAGCAATAGTGATTTTTTTTACTAAATGCTATGCAAATCAACTTGCGTATGCATTAACTTTCTTGTGCAATTTAAAGCGACTTTGTCTGCTCGTTCTTATTGTAAAATCATGTTATATACACGAATTACACGTAGTATAAATGATGTTATGTACACGACTTACACGTAATATAAATCATGTTATATATACGACTTACACGTAGTATAAACTAAATATCATGTTATACAGTATAAACTAAATATATTCTAATATAATACTGACCGCCCAAATGCTTCTAAATGAAACAGAAGAAAATGTTGAAATCAACATTTCTATGTTTACAAAACTCGAGCTTTGAAATGTCAGCACTTGTCACTTAAGCCCGCAGTACACTAGCCGATTTTTCGTCGGAGGACTGCAGATTTGTCATTGGGGTTAAATTTGTCGGGCCATTAGCTCGCAGCACACTACATATTTTGTCGCGACTAGCACGCCTCTAGTGGCGAATTTGGAATGAAGCAAACATGGCGGCGCTCACACCACACGTGGCGGCGATGCGGAGAAGAAGACAGAAGTTAGCTTTGTTCGTCTTGATTATGCTACGGGGGATAAGGAGATGCAGAAAAGCAAACAAACAAAATCCTTCCGCCTATTGAAATCATCTCAAAATCCACAGTCACACTGTCAACATGTTCTACCAGCAAACTTGCCAATGTACCTGCTCAAATGCAGTTATGTCAGGTGATATGATTTTTTTTAAATTACACATATCTAAAATTACTGTGCCCTACATTCGTAGGGTGTAGGGTGTAACACACCAGGAAGTCTAACTGAGACATGATCCCATTTGTCATCGTGGTCGTGGCACTGGAGCCGCCATGTTTACAATGACGTTTGTGCGCGTGACTGCAATCACGCTTCCTATTGGTCGCTAATCGCGCGAGCCCCGACGATTTGTCGGAGTCTGCAGCACACTAGTCGACAAGGCCCGTCAGGACGTCCTGAGATCTAGCACTGTCAGAATGTATCCGACAAGCCTCGATCTTGTCGGAATTCGCAGCACACTAGCCGACAACTGCAGATTATTTGTCCCCCGACGAAAAATCGGCTAGTGTGCTGCGGGCTTAAGGCTATAAACAACTTCCATGGCAACTGACAATTCATCGAACCAACATATCACCCGGCACGGAACGGGGTGGGACGGCGCAACACCCGGCACGGAACGGGGAGGTACGGCGCATAGTAGTCAGTGGTACTGTATATAGTGATGTTTAGATTGTTCTCTGCTAAGATACTTCGGAGCTAATTCTTAAGTTATTTGATTTCGTCGGTTAGTAACAATAGAAAATAGTAACCTTGAGATGAACAGCCGAAAAAGTATATCATCAGTTGACATACGTCGGGCGAAAGTTGATTAAATATTAAAAACGAAAATCGATAATTGTTTCGCTTCGTCTTTCAACCAATCTGAAGGCATCGATTTGGGAATGTACACATCCCGTGTCACGAGATATTGCGATTCACCGTGCGCCAATTCCATATTTTCCGTTACGCAGCCGATGTGCTGGGTCCGTCAAAGCCGAAGGCAGAGACTACTTTAATAGATTTAACAAGATTTAACAAGATTTGCCATCCAAGCCAAAGGCCCAGATGGCAAGTGGACAAGGAAGCCATTGGCTTATCGAGAGTCCAACAATGTTCATCTACTTATAACCCGCGCTCCTGAGATATGTGTCAACCTTGTTTTTAAACATATTCACGCTGCTAGCAGTTACACAATCTGTAGACAATTTGTTCCATTCATTTATTGTCCTCTGTGAGAACGAGTGCTTCCTGATGTCCGATCTACATTGATCCTTTACTAATTTTACCTCATGTCCTCTAGTTGTGCTATCCTTCTTGAGTGAGAAAAACATATTTCTATCAATATTTTCATACCCATTCAATATCTTAAAAACTTCAATCTGATCTCCTCTTAACCTCCTTGTCTCTAGAGTTGTTAAACCACATTCTTTCAGGCGTTCTTCATAACTAAGGTCTCTAAGTTCTGGAATCATTTTAGTTGCTCTCCTTTGTATGCGTTCAAGCGTATCTATATCCTTCTTACGATATGGTCTCCATGCTTGTATACAGTATTCTAAATGAGGCCTAACTATTGCTTTATAAAGAGGTATAATTAACTGTTTTCCCTTGTATGTTATGTTTCTTCTAATCAATCCAAGAATTTGATTACCCTTTGAAGCTGCAATACCACACTGCTCTGAAACTTTCATATCAGCGCTTATTGTAACTCCTAAGTCCTTTTCTTTTACAGTAGTACCCAGAACAGTACCTCCCATTTTATAGTTTACATTCAAGTTCCCATGTCCTGTATGTAGGCATTTACATTTCCCAAAATTGAACAGCATCTGCCATTTCTCAGACCATTTCACTAATCTGTCTAGATCGTTTTGTAAATGTTGTTTATCACCATCAGTATTAACCTTTCTAAACAGTTTTGTGTCATCCGCAAATTTCAGTACGTTACTTGTTATACTGTCGTCCAAGTCATTGATATATATTAAGAATAATATAGGTCCTAATACTGATCCTTGATGTACCCCACTCAAAACCGATTTCCAATTTGAAACTTCTCCATCTACTACAACTCGTTGTCTTCTGTCAGTCAGCCATTGTTCTATCCAGTCAGTTATGCTATCCCCGATACCATGGGCTTTTAATTTAAGTAGTAATCTTTGATGTGGCACTTTGTCAAAAGCTTTCTGAAAATCTAAGTAGATAATATCTACTGGCGATCCCACGTCTATCCACTTAGTGATTTCTTCCAAAAAACATAACATATTTGTTAAGCATGACCTCGCTTTAAGGAATCCATGTTGAGATGAATTTAATAATTTATGCTTAACGAGGAAGTCCACCATATGGTCTTTAATTAACCTTTCTAATAATTTACAAATCACTGACGTTAAACTCGCTGGTCTGTAATTCTCTGACTTATTTCTCGAACCCTTTTTAAATAATGGTATGATGTTTGCTTCTTTCCATGCAAACGGAACAACTCCCTCTTTTAATGACAAGTTGAATACTCTTGCAAGTGGTATACAATCTTACTACGAACTATTTCGTGTATATGGCTAATATGTATTAGTACTACCTTATCTATGATACCATATAATTTATTTATTTGTCGTAAAACTTATTTTTGAAGTTGTTGGCATCATTTGGTTTTGCATTAACGCGGTCGGAGGATTAGGCCCCGCCCTCTCTGTAGATAGTAAACCTCGGATTTCGACCGTTTCCGACAAAATTCAAACAATGCTTTCGAACATATTTATGCACTATTAATAAATAAATAAAAAAACGAAGATTAAACTAACTCGTTTTGACACTAGTGAAAATGAACAACTTATGAAATATATGTTCACACATTTACAAATAACATTAAAAATAATATTTAAAACATGCCATTTATGTAGTCCTAAAATCAAATGCTTCTCTAAATAAACATATTTTTGGACGTGTTTTCATTGACAAAAGATCTAGCAGGATCCATTATTCATACAATTTCATTTGTATATTGTGTATATTAAAACAGAATAATGCTTTACGGCGTCCAGGAAAAAGCCACCAAAACTCGTCCACTGTTGAAAACGAGGCAAACAACGTGACCTACAACAGTGCGCGAGACGCAGTGACCATTGGCGGCCGGGAAAATGGGTACACAGTGCCAGACTCCATGTCTACCCTAGAAACCATGCTCAGTGTGAATACGGAACAATTTTGGGGTGAGTTGGAGCCGAAAGCCATGGCTGAAATCTGAAGTATTACATTTGTTGTAAAACTGTATTTAAAACAGGCAATCAGCAGATTGATATATTAGTAAACTTCACGAAATCGCCAGTGCTGAAAGTTCTGGTCAAGTGATGAGAAACTGTGTGTCCCGTGCGTGTGTGTGTGCGTGCGTGCGTGTGTGCTGTGCGTGCGTGCGTATGTGCGTGCGTGCGTGCCTGTGTGCTGTGCTGTGCGTGCGTGCGTGCGTGCGTGCGTGCGTGCGTGCGTGCGTGCGTGCGTGCGTGCGTGCGTGCGTGCGTGCGTGCGTGCGTACGTATGTATGTGTATTCACGTGTCGAACGTGACCAAAACCCAAGAAGACTATGATAGCCCCTGGAGTCCCCAGTTTAACCATGACATGTGTTTCAGACGTAGGTCCATTCACGCCGCCCGAGCTGGTGGACACGGACACCCGAAGCATGACAACGAGTGAGTTGGACCGGGCAGTGCGGGCCATCAACGCCGAGGACGCCGAGCAACAGCAGCATCGGACCAACAGCTCCGGCTGCATGACAGACTTCAGACCGCTCGCTGCCGTCTTCAGCAGGATCGACGAGAGCGAAGAAACTTGCAGCATCTCGGGCACGTCGATATGAATAGAATAGGTCTGTCTGTGGATACGTCTGACTGATGATACGTCTGCCTGTAGATACGTATGACTGATGATACGTCTGCCTGTGAATACGTCTGACTGATGATGCGTCTGACTCGTCCTCGGAACGTTTGACATCGCTCAACAATGAATTTCGTCAGTGTAACTGAATACACCCTTGCGTGTATGAAAATGAACCCAATGGAAGAATCCGTGATGGATGATATTCTCTTCCCCTGAATTATATGGAAATGAGAACGTGCGTTGCGGCCTGTATAGAGCAAGGCTCCCAGCATGTTTTACACAGGACCTGCAGCAATGTAGAGCGACAACTACCTCAGTAGACACTACTAGCGACAGGTCAAACCTCACCATTATTCATGTCGTCTCTTTCCCCGTCGCTATTGGCATTGTCGTTAGAGCAGCTGTACGCTCGACTCAGACCATAGTTATGCAGTGATGTAGGAGTGATGTGGAAGTGATGTAGGAGTGATGTAGGAGTGTTGGAGTGTCATTACGTTAAAAAGGTACATTTTAAAAGATAATTTCTCAACACGTTAGATACAATTTTCTGAACACGTTAGATATTTATAAATTAAATTAATGTATCGATGCAAGTTCATCTGACTCGTGGATGTCATCATTCCACATTGAAAACACAGAAATTATCATGGACTTGGTAGACTTGAGAAACCAGCCGAATTGCTATCGTTCCGCATGACTGGTGTTACGACTAATTGAAGACACTCGTGAGTGCTTGTATGCTCAGACACGTCATGGGTTACCGAAGACACACCCTCTTCCTGTCATGCAGACATCCAACGACGATAGCATATTCGATGGCACATTCTTACACTGAGGCCACATTTTTTATGGGAGCGACGCAATGTGCAATATTAATTATACGCCTGTTACATATCACTTCGCACGTTCGCCCGATGAATGACTTATTCGTGTAAGGAATAACTGGTTACTCCTAACGCCACAAGGAGGAGCCAGTGTCAAGATTCGTCGTCATTCGTGGCAAGAAAAACAGAGGGAAACAAAGACAACTTACACCAAACTCATCTGTAAAAACCTCGATGTTACATCCCCGGTGAACAACCGACCTTTGTGGAAGCAGCTCGTCAATGTTCCAGCCTGCCAGGCCAATTGATGAAGAACGTATTCGTTATAACAACTTAACACTCTGACATAAAACAACGACCCGCCATTAACGAGGGCTTTCGTGGAAAAGGCGACGTGCAGTATGGACAGTGTCTGTCTTGTGTCGAGTTCAATCATGTCGCCGAACACCCTAAGAAAATCAAGATCTTGGTTCGAATTGTCTCCACTTCAAGCCAAGGCGACGCTTCCAGTTAGATGAATGTCAGTTAGAAGGAATAAACTACTAAGGAACGAATCAAATAATGACTTAACATAATCTAAGGAGGATTATATTTGTTCCCGTGACTATCGGTGTCTGGGTTATCATACAGATCGTTTGAAGCCGACTCTCTGAGAACACCTTCACAAAAGGACAAAAAAATATGTTGTTTCAGGGTCTACTCTGCATAAGTATCCCCCCAGTCATGACCGTGGCCCGTCGTTGCAATGACTGCCAGACGACAACGGTCACTTTCTTCGCCGTGTGTATTCTTTACCAAAATGACAGTATTGGCACATATCACAATAATGGCGCATAATAAATACATGTTATAACCGTGTGTGTGTCCTTGATAATTTTATTTTAATTGCTCATTAGTTACACGCACGCACGCACGCATTCATCTATACATTCATGTACCCACCTATGCATGCATGCATGCGTACACACACGCACGCACGCACGCACGCACGCACGCACGCACGCACGAACAAACACAAACAAACACACACACACACACACACACACACACACACACACACACACACACAAACACACACACACACACACACACACACACACACACACACACACACACCCACACACACACACACACACACACACACACACACACACACACACACACGCACACACGCACACACACATACACACTCACACATGTAAACTTATGACAAGTCTGGCTTAAGAGGGAACAACGTGCAAAACGGGCCCCATTAACCAGACTTTTCTTACAGTTTGCACACACGCACGCACATACGCACGCGTGCGTGTGTGTAAACTTTATGACAAGTCTGGCTAAAGGGGCCATTTTTGCACGTTGTTCCCTTACGACTACCTCCATAAAGTCATGTGGCGTCTTCCGACGCGTGCCTTCAAAATAGGAGATTACGTGTACCGACATGCGATTTTATAATATTTATGAACGTTCCAGATATAGTAGAAATAACGATTGGCACAAAAACATAGCGATTTCTTATGGTTGTCATGTGTCGTGTATGCATTGATCGTACGTTCAAAATGTCGACGGTCTGTTACTTTCTCTTCTGCATTGATGTCTTAAATTCTCCAGATAGACAGGCCACGCTGGCGACAGCCGCCTACCAGCATCAACGCGCTGCCAGACGTGGGCCCTTTTGTAGACTTACAAGCCTGGTCATAGAAGAAGGACAGACGTGGGCCCTTTTGTAGACTTACAAGCCTGGTCATAGAAGAAGGACAGACGTGTGCCCTTTTGTAGACTTACAAGCCTGGTCATAGAAGAAGGAAAGACGTGTGCCATTTTGTAAACTTACAAGCCTGGTCATAGGATAAGGACAGACGTGTGCCCTTTTGTAGACTTACAAGCATGGTCATAGAAGAATGTCAGACGTGTGCCCTTTTGTAAACTTACAAGCCTGGTCATAGAAGAAGGACATATATGTGCCATTTTGTAGACTTACAAGCCTGGTCATAAAAGAAGGACAGACGTGGGCCCTTTTGTAAACTTACAAGCCTGGTCATAGAAGAAGGACAGACGTGTGCCCTTTTGTAAACTTACAAGCCTGGTCATAGAAGAAGGACAGACGTGGGCCCTTTTGTAAACTTACAAGCCTGGTCATAGAAGAAAGACAGACGTGTGCCCTTTTGTAGACTTACAAGCATGGTCATAGAAGAAGGACAGACGTGTGCCTTTTTGTAGACTTACAAGCCTGGTCATAGAAGAAGGACAGACGTGTGCCTTTTTGTAGACTTACAAGCCTGGTCATAGAAGAAGGACAGACGTGTGCCTTTTTGTAGACTTACAAGCCTGGTCATAGAAGAAGGACAGACGTGTGCCCTTTTGTAGACTTACAAGCCTGGTCATAGAAGAATGACAGACGTGTGCCCTTTTGTAAACCTACAAGCCTGGTCATAGAAGAAGGACAGACGTGGGCCCTTTTGTAGACTTACAAGCCTGGTCATAGAAGAAGGACAGACGTGGGCCCTTTTGTAGACTTACAAGCCTGGTCATAGAAGAAGGACAGACGTGGGCCCTTTTGTAGACTTACAAGCCTGGTCATAGAAGAAGGACAGTAAGGAGTCAAATATCATGGTCCGACTGTTGAAACGCTTTGGAGACTTGAAACCCTTTGCCACCTGTTAATATTTGGGTACTAATATTTGACGTACCCAATGTGCATGGTTGGCTGTATTTGACCATTTGATCACTGGATATGTTATATTTAGAATAAAGTGTTACTTTATCAACCACACAACCGTAGTTCACTCTGTTTCAAATAATAATCGATAATTAAGTCGCACACAACACAATGTCACTAAAGGGTAAACAATTATTATTACCCACTCAGTTTCCTAAATAGTTTTTCTATGTCTTCTAAGCCGGTACTTTTAAAGCAATACGTTTTTTTTATTATAATGAATTATTATATCAAAATGGCCTTGCCAAAACATACTATTGCCAAAACGTCCTATTGCAAAAATGTCCTATTACCAAAACGTCCTATTGCAAAAATATTCAATTACCAAAACGTCCTAATGCCAAAATGTGCTATTGCTAAAATGTCTGTGGTCCAACTGTCCAGAACCAAAGTGTCCTTTACCAAAACGTTTGGTTACTGCTTCTGTCCACGTGTGATTTTCGGCCATTTTGTCAGTCTTTCTGTGACACATCTATAATGTTGTATGTCATCATTCATTTCAAAACGGTGTTATTTCAACTGAAATCAGATAATGAATATGCATGTTATGTTATGTTATGTTATGTGTTCTTTTATTAAAATTAAGAGTAATTGTACGCTTGATTATAGTCGGCCTAACACTGCAACTGCGTTAGCAACTTAGCGGATGATCCCTCTGTGTGCGTGAGTGTGTGCGTGCGTGCGTGCGTGCGTGCGTGCGTGCGTGCGTGCGTGCGTGCGTGCGTGCATACAATGTTTTTTGAAGAGTAATGATGAATGAGTGTTTAGGTCCGACCCAACTCAGAGGTGGTTGCATCAATTCTCAAAAACTTGTACCATTACGTATTGGTGCAGGGGCGGATCTAGGCTTGTTGGCGGGGGGGCCTCAGTCAGTCGTACCGTGGGGGGAGGGGCGACACATGTGTCGTTCTACTTACAGAAGGATTAATATTAGCCGGCTGGTTATACTTAAGTCTTTACATTGGCATTGACACTAGTTCCTATGTAGGCCTGTATACGTTGTCCTTTACCGTAATATTTGTCGCGGACACAGACCCCCTCCATGGCCTAGGGGGGTATTGAGACCCTTAGACCCCCCTCCATGGCCTAGGGGGGTATTGAGACCCTTAGACCCCCCTTCATGACCTATGGGGGTATTGAGACCCTTAGACCCCCCTCCATGACCTATGGGGGTATTGAGACCCTTAGACCCCCCTCCATGACCTATGGGGGTATTGAGACCCTTAGACCCCCCTCCATGACCTATGGGGGTATTGAGACCCTTAGACCCCCCTCCATGGCCTAGGGGGGTATTGAGACCCTTAGACACCCCTCCATGACCTATGGGGGTATTGAGACCCTTAGACCCCCCTCCATGGCCTAGGGGGGTATTGAGACCCTTAGACCCCCTGGATCCGCTGCTGTGGTTGGTAGTGGTTTGGTCGTCACCACCAACCTCGCTGCTACACTAAACATTTGTTTTGCCTGATTTTACTTTTCAGTCGGACAGTTGTGTCAATATAATCAAAGTGTAAAGTTAATTAGAACTACATCGTATCAACTGATAAAAGTTAACTCTATTTTTATATTTTTATTTTATGAATTAGTCAAATATCCGGATGACATCGTTATTAGCTAGTTATGTATTCACTCAGAATCTGGGCGCATACATAATTTCCATCACAATAAAAACCCCACTCTGCATCCAGGCGAAGATGTGTGCGACAAACGGTGGCGCCACAGCGCGGAGCCTGGGTAATCAAAGCTACATTTCAACAGGTCGATCTACCGGGGTACTATTGCAACCAGGTGCCCCTGGCGGCGAGGATGGTCACCACGTCTCGCGGACAAACAAATCCCCACACTCCCCAACACTTTGATTATATTGACACAACTGTCCGACTGAAAACATTCCATCAACGTTGCCTCAGAAAGACGCTTCACATCCGGTGGGAAGATCGTCGCACCAATGCCAGCGTCTGAACTGAAGTCAATATACAACCAGCATCCGCTGGACTGGCCACTGTGTCAGAATGCCAGACTGCCGCCTCCACCGACAAGAACTATTCGCCCAGCTGACTCAAGGATTGAGAACCCGTGGTGGGCTGAGAAAATTTACTTTGGCGCCGCAGCATCCACCAGGCGGCGGCCCTCTTCGAGACTGACCACCTACTTCACGAGGCGGAGAAGCGGCAGAGGAGAAAGGAGAGGGAGATGTCTCAACACATTCACATCTTTCTTTCACCCGGAACCTCCTGCCTCCATTGCAATATGATCTGCTTAGTCACCCCCGGACCCACGGCCAACCCCTGGCAGACGTCACCCTCGTTTCGAGGGACCGCTGATGACGATGGTGAGTGACGCCACTGGTGGGAATTTGACGAATCCCATCAGCAGTGGCGCCACCTAACGAATGAACAGGTTATTTATGCACATTGTCGTTATTGTGGATAGCCGAAGCGAGCAGCGTGGTGCCTAGTGTCTTGGTAGCAGTGTTCTACTTTGACCACCAGTAGGTTCTGGTCAGTCGGACCAGCAACGTCCAACATTTACTGGTCCGACAGCAACGTTACTGTCGGACCAGCACCGTCCAACATTTACTGGTCCAACAGCAACGTTACTGTCGGACTAGGCAAAGTCAATCGCCCTACAATGTTTTTCTATCTGGCTGTTGCTACTAGTACGGCGAAGATCTCGCTCGGCCGAAACGTAAGTATTTTCATGAAACAAAAACGCCATAAACAGAGCAATAAACACGTCTTTCGTGTCTGTATGCATTCTTATATGTATATCACTAAAGTTACCTGACAATAACCATGTAAAAGTGTGAAATTATTACCTTTTTGTCAGAACGCATGTGCTTGTCAAGGTTTGTATATAACCGGATGTTGTTGTGAGCGAGAATAGCACGCGGGATTTCCATAGATCTATATAAGGTCACGCTAAGAATTGCCGTCTGCTGGCCATAGAGTTACATCATTAATAATGCCCCTATAAACTACTAACTTACTAACGGGTGTTTTATTTATGTCTGTGCTGCTGGCCCATTCTGGCCTCATTCTACACGAAATCGCGTTTGATCATGTGACCCAAAGGCAACATCACGTGCACAGTATGGCGGCTAATTGTGAAATGTTTTCTATGTCACCGATAAAAGTACTCATAAGTAATTATTTTGAGCACATTTCTTCAGTTTCTTGACGCCCAATTGTCGGTTGTATGTCACAGAATACACATGTGAAACGGTTAGTGCGTATCGGTTTTAAAACTTAAGTTATTAGTTCCGTAGCCAAATGGCTACGGAACTGCCAAAATGGCGCTTTAGCAAATGCACGTCAGGCCTTTCGCCCCAGAGACGAAGAGCGGGGCGAAAATTTTTGCCTACTGTCGGACCAGCAACGTCCAACATTTACTGGTCCGACAGCAACGTTACTGGTCCTTATTTTACCGAAGGCACAATGCGGCAACGCAAACGGCCTGTATAACGACATATTGACCATTTTTCTGGTAATACTTACCTGACTAATTCTGATAATATTTGCCTTTAACCTAGCAATTCCAATGTTTAAAAAATAGAAATCAACGTAAGTTGGTCGCACAGCTGTAGACGTAGAGGTCTAATCGCTTCAATGAAGATCTTCGATGCGAATTAACGATCATCTTGTCGTTCTGGTGAATTTCAATTTAAGTTATCGAATAAATTATACAACTAGATTCTTTACGAGGATTGTTTCATCCTTTCTTCACTAACGATTAATAACAGAACATATCAACTTAAACATTAGGGCTTTATTCGACCAATATATTAAGTTTCTACATATTTGCAAAAGTTCAGCTTAATACAGCTGTAACAAAATACAGGTCATCACACACTCAAACCAAAACTCCGAATGACGCTTATAGTCGTTACCGGCGCTAAAACCAAATATGGATGATTTCTGTTTTAACCAATCAAATCATATTTAGAGACGGTACGCAGCGTTTCTATGTCACATTTCAATCCCAAGATGCCATTGGAGGCGGGAGTCTTGAGTGAGTTTTTTATTCGGCCCTTAAGGAAATTCGTCGATCAGTGAAATAAACCGTATGAAACCATGTTTCATCTTCCCTTTATACCGATAATTCACCAAATAATCAAGCAAATTGTTCACTAAAATACTATTTTTTTATAAATATAACGAACCGTTTATATTGCTTCACCAACAATATAAACCATAAATTACTGATTCCATATATCGAATGGAATTCAGTTCTAAATTAACTATTATACGGGAAGACTATTGATTCTAGCGTCTATCCGTATTTATTTCAATAGTTTTTTTTTAGCTTTTCCTCACGCAATGTAACTAAACTCTTATTCTAAGGATGATTTATTATATTTGTTCTATACCATTTTTTCAATGTTTCATAAATAAATAAAATAAGATACCGACATCACAGCGATAAAATAAAATAAGATACCAATATCACAGCGGTAAAAAAAATAAGATACCGACATCACAGCGGTAAAATAACTTCAGATAGAGTAACATAATATCATATTTATATTTGTTCTATACCTTTTTTTCAATGTTTCATAAATAAATAAAATAAGATACCGACATCACAGCGGTAAAATAACTTCAGATAGAGTAACATAATATCATATTTATATTTGTTCTATACCTTTTTTTCAATGATTCATAAATAAATAAAATAAGATACCGACATCACAGCGATAAAATAAAATAAGATACCGACATCACAGCGGTAAAATAACTTCAGATAGAGTAACATAATATCATAATAACTCGTTAAGAGCATTGTTATATATATATATATATATATATATATATATATATATATATATATATATATATATATATATATATATATATTGATAGCTTTCTCTAAAGTGAGTTTGTCGGGCTCCATTAACAGTCGTTCGTTAACTCTGGAGTTTTTCGTTTTCTCGACCAGCTGGTCGCGGATCAGTTCATCCGACAGCTGACCGAAGTTACAGTTAGCTACAAGTTCTTGCAATGCAGCAATGCACTTTCCACCATCACACTTCGGTTTTGGCCGAAATGGTTCCGTAAGTTACGACGGCCTTCACTGACTGGCGATAGAAGACTACTCCATAAAAAAGCATGTTAAAATAGATGACATTCTTAAATCAAGGAGACCACGCCTCTGGGGCCAGACTCTCTTCTCGGTGTCTGGTTTAGTATTATTGACGTTAGTGCATTTTCCATTCTTGTGCTACTTTGGTGTTAATATACTTTATGTTTTATTTTCATGCTATAATAAATTGATCAATACATATTGAAACCTCGTAATAAGTGGAGGTTTAAATTTATAGTTGCATTCTACTGGTGTGTGTGGTGTGTGTGTGTGTGTGTGTGTGTGTGTGTGTGTGCGTGCGTGCGTGCGTGCGTGCGTGCGTGCGTGCGTGCGTGCGTGCGTGCGTGTGCATTCTACTGATGTGCGTGCGTGCGTGCGTGCGTGCGTGCGTGCGTGCGTGCGTGCGCGTGCGTGCGTGCGTGCGTGCGTGCGTGTGTGTGTGTGTGTGTGTGTGTGTGTGTGTGTGTGTGTGTGTGTGTGTGTGTGTGTGTGTGTGTGTGTGTGCATTCTACTGATGTGTGTGTGCCGGTGCTACTGGCTGTGAATTTTGTTGGCAATATGCGCGTAATCTTGTGTCACACATCAAGTCTTGTGGACTAGATGACATCCTCGCCGCCAGAGCTTTTGACGGCAGCACCCCTGGCAGATCGACCTGTTGAAACGTGGACTTTTCCGTTACTGTATTAACCAATAATACTGCTACCTCAGATGTACAGGGCTCGCATACAGTAAATCGACTTTAATTGGTAGTAGACCCGTCGTCACTGGTCGGATGTATAACGATGAGCACTTCGTGGGAACGCTCTTAGGAGTTTGGGCGCGGGCGCGTCTAGTTCCCAGAAACACGTCGACCAAGACAGGAAGTATGACGACTAAGTACAAAAGATTGAGCGTACATCTACACTTTGCATGGGATAAACTGACAAATCCACGATCCAACTGGTCGATCTGTCAGAGGTATACGTTTTTGGACTTCAACTTATGCTACCACCCCTTACCCGGCGCTACCACCCCTTACCCGGCGCTACCACCCCTTACCCAGCGCTACCACCCCTTACCCAGCGCTACCACCCCTTACCCAGCGTTACCACCCCTTACCCAGCGCTACCACCCCTTACACAGCGCTACCACCCCTTACCCAGCGCTACCACCCCTTACCCAGCGCTACCACCCCTTACACAGCGCTACCACCCCTTACCCAGCGCTACCACCCCTTACCCAGCGCTACCACCCCTTATCCAGCGCTACCACCCCTTACACAGCGCTACCATCCCTTACCCGGCGCTACCACCCCTTACACAGCGCTACCACCCCTTACCCGGCGCTACCACCCCTTACCCAGCGCTACCACCCCTTACCCAGCGCTACCACCCCTTACCCAGCGCTACCACCCCTTACACAGCGCTACCACCCCTTACCCAGCGCTACCACCCCTTACCCAGCGCTACCACCCCTTACACAGCGCTACCACCCCTTACCCGGCGCTACCACCCCTTACCCAGCGCTACCACCCCTTACCCAGCGCTACCACCCCTTACCCAGCGCTACCACCCCTTACCCAGCGCTACCACCCCTTACCCAGCGCTACCACCCCTTACACAGCGCTACCACCCCTTACCCAGCGCTACCACCCCTTACCCAGCGCTACCACCCCTTACACAGCGCTACCACCCCTTACCCGGCGCTACCACCCCTTACACAGCGCTACCACCCCTTACCCAGCGCTACCACCCCTTACACAGCGCTACCACCCCTTACACAGCGCTACCACCCCTTACCCAGCGCTACCACCCCTTACACAGCGCTACCACCCCTTACACAGCGCTACCACCCCTTACCCAGCGCTACCACCCCTTACCCAGCGCTACCACCCCTTACACAGCGCTACCACCCCTTACACAGCGCTACCACCCCTTACACAGCGCTACCACCCCTTATACAACGCTACCACCCCTTACCCGGCGCTACCACCCCTTACCTAGCGCTACCACCCCTTACCCAGCGCTACCACCCCTTACCCAGCGCTACCACCCCTTACACAGCGCTACCACCCCTTACCCGGCTACCACCCTTTACCCAGCGCTACTACCCCTTACCCGGCGCTACCACCCCTTACACAGCGCTACCACCCCTTACCCAGCGCTACCACCCCTTACCCAGCGCTACCACCCCTTACACAGCGCTACTACCCCTTACACAGCGCTACCACCCCTTATACAACGCTACCACCCCTTACCCGGCGCTACCACCCCTTACACAGCGCTACCACCCCTTACCCGGCGCTACCACCCTTTACCCAGCGCTACCACCCCTTACCCATCGCTACCACCCCTTACACAGCGCTACCACCCCTTATACAACGCTACCACCCCTTACCCGGCGCTACCACCCCTTACACAGCGCTACCACCCCTTACCCGGCGCTACCACCCTTTACCCAGCGCTACCACCCCCTACACAACGCTACCACCCGTTACCCGGCGCTACCACCCCTTACACAGCGCTACCACCCCTTACACAGCGCTACCACCCCTTACACAGCGCTACCACCCCTTACACAGCGCTACCACCCCTTACCCAGCGCTACCACCCCTTACCCAGCGCTACCACCCCTTACCCAGCGCTACCACCCCTTACCCAGCGCTACCACCCCTTACCCAGCGCTACCACCCCTTACCCAGCGCTACCACCCCTTACACAGCGCTACCACCCCTTACACAGCGCTACCTCCCCTTACACAGCGCTACCACCCCTTACCCGGCGCTACCACCCCTTACCCAGCGCTACCACCCCTTACACAGCGCTACCACCCCTTACCCAGCGCTACCACCCCTTACACAGCGCTACCACCCCTTACACAGCGCTACCACCCCTTACACAGCGCTACCACCCCTTACCCAGCGCTACCACCCCTTACCCGGCGCTACCACCCCTTACCCAGCGCTACCACCCCTTACACAGCGCTACCACCCCTTACCCAGCGCTACCACCCCTTACCCAGCGCTACCACCCCTTACACAGCGCTACCACCCCTTACCCAGCGCTACCACCCCTTACGCAGCGCTACCACCCCTTACGCAGCGCTACCACCCCTTACGCAGCGCTACCACCCCTTACCCAGCGCTACCACCCCTTACGCAGCGCTACCACCCCTTACGCAGCGCTACCACCCCTTACACAGCGCTACCACCCCTTACACAGCGCTACCACCCCTTACACAGCGCTACCACCCCTTACCCAGCGCTACCACCCCTTACCCAGCGTTACCACCCCTTACCCAGCGCTACCACCCCTTACACAGCGCTACCACCCCTTACCCAGCGCTACCACCCCTTACCCAGCGCTACCACCGCTACCACCCCTTACACAACGCTACCACCCCTTACACAGCGCTACCACCCCTTACCCAGCGCTACCACCCCTTACCCAGCGCTACCACCCCTTACCAAGCGCTACCACCCCTTACCCTGCGCTACCACCCCTTACCCAGCGCTACCACCCCTTACCCAGCGTTACCACCCCTTACACAGCGTTACCACCCCTTACACAGCGCTACCACCCCTTACCCAGCGCTACCACCCCTTACACGGCGCTACCACCCCTTACACGGCGCTACCACCCCTTACCCGGCGCTACCACCCCTTACCCGGCGCTACCACCCCTTACACGGCGCTACCACCCCTTACACGGCGCTACCACCCCTTACCCGGCGCTACCACCCCTTACACGGCGCTACCACCCCTTACCCGGCTACCACCCCTTACACGGCGCTACCACCCCTTACACGGCGCTACCACCCCTTACCCGGCGCTACCACCCCTTACCCGGCGCTACCACCCCTTACACGGCGCTACCACCCCTTACCCGGCTACCACCCCTTACCCGGCGCTACCACCCCTTACACGGCGCTACCACCCCTTACCCGGCGCTACCACCCCTTACACAGCGCTACCACCCCTTACCCAACGCTACCACCCCTTACCCAGCGTTACCACCGCGTACCCAGCGCTACCACCGCTTACCCAGCGCTACCACCCCTTACCCAGCGATACCACCCCTTACCTAGCGCTACAACCCTTTATCCATCCCTACCACCCCTTACCCAGCGCTATCACCATTTACCCAGCGCTACCACGATCGGGCAAGTGATGTGCGCAGCCAAATTGTCCAACCGGACATTCTACTTCACCCGGGCAATGGGCCAAGTTGCATATGTTGGGGGGATTAGACCAAGGCCCCGATTTGGCTTAATTATTTTTTTTCCGTGGCCACGCTACATGGTAGGCGTGCCTCCTTTGGCCTTCCGTTTGCGAAATCCTAGATACGCCACTGAATCGGGCAATTGTACATGTCAAGCCTCCCTCGCTCGCTGGCTCACTCACTCACTCACTCACTCACTCACTCACTCACTCACTCACTCACTAACTCACTCACTCACTCACTCACTCACTCACTCACTCACTCACTCAGAATCGGGCAATTGTACATGTCAAGCCTCCCTCTCTCCCTCCCTCGCTCACTCACTCACTCACTCTCTCACTCACTCACTCACTCACTCACTCATTCCCTCCCTCGCCCACCCACCCACCCACCCACCCACCCACCCACCCACCCACCCACCCACCCACCCACCCACGCACCCACCCACCCACCCACCCACCCACCCACCCACCCACCCCTCCCTCCCTCCCTCCCTCCCTCCCTCCCTCACTCCCTCACTCACTCACTCACTCACTCACTCACTCACTCACTCACTCACTCACTCCCTCACTCCCTCCCTCCCTCCCTCCCTCACTCACTCACTCACTCACTCACTCACTCACTCACTCACTCACTCACTCACTCACTCACTCACTCACTATTCGTGACGGCACCCCACTTCACTGTGCTGGCCAAAGTGGCTGAAGTAGTTGGAATAGTGGCGCCACACAACGGGTTGAGACCACACAAACGCTGTGTTCCGCGTGAAAGACGGCCACATACAACGTCCGTCCGCGATTAAACCCGACACATAAAGAGTCTTGTCATGTCTTTTGTCTTGTCTTGTGTATGATACTGGCAAACATTCCTAGAGAGTAAAACTGTTGGGGTTGTGTGCGCATGGAGTGATTGCTGCTTTGTCGTATTTGTTTGGAACTGAGTAGGTGGCTTGCTTCAATTGTTGGGTCTGGTAGTGAGTTCCAATCTGCTATTATCCTGAAAAAATAGGAGAATTTATAACAGTTCTTGCTGGTGTGGATGGTATTAAGGCTTTGAATGGAGATGCCGACATTGACGTTGTGAGGGCTGGAGTTATTCCTAGTGTAATTTCTTTATCACAGGAACGTGAGGATGGCGTGTGATGTGTGATTTGGCTTAATCTATTTGTCTGGCTGGAGAAGGTTTCCGATTGGCAATAATAAATGTATGACCTTAGAGGGCTTCGTGGAATATGATGAGATGTATGTTTGTTCTTCAGGTGGTTAGTTGTTCCCAGTGTAAATTCTTTACCTTAGGAACCTGAGGACTGCGTGTCATGTGTGAATTTCGTCGAGCACTTTTGCATCGGATAAATAAGTACAGAAAAGTGAGTACAGTAAACATTTGCCATGGAGCCTATGAAACGCTAGGTGAATGTGGATTTACCACAGAAGCCGGCCATAGTGTAATTATGCAGCACAAACACACATTCAACAAGCTTTAAAACCATCCGGTCAGCCGCTTTTAATGTGTTCATGCAGTCGGTAATTTAAAATTCATATTATATTCAATGTAACATGGAGATCAGATACCTGTACCGATCACAGAACTACATCAATAATCGTCTCCCTACAGACCAGAGCGATGCGCCCTCTGGCTGCGGAGACGTAAACGTGGACCACTGGCTGTCATCTCACGCTACGGCAGATGTTCTGTTACTATTTTGTTCTGTTACCGTCTGTAGTACCGATATGTACTTGTGTGTAGGCCTGCTTGTTTCCTAACCGCACCGGTCTGTCTGAAGATATCCATTGACTGTGGACGGTGCGCCACAGTCATCAGCACGTCTTCCGTTGGTGCAGGGCCGTCCAGAGAAGCCTCATGGAGTTGGCTGTCTGGCGGGTTCCCGTGACAACACGGTCCATCTCGATGTCGCAAGGCCTCGGCGGATTACTAGTCCAAAAGGCAAACCCGTCGTGAACCACGTGTCTTGCGCCGACGATCCGTCCCAGGATGCCCGTCACGTACACGTCGTCTATGAATATGTGTGGCACGTACTGCGACGTCTCGTACAGGGGACGGACGAGATCGGCGCTGATGACGTAGGCCGAACCCGACTCGTAGGGCGGGAAATGATAAAATGGATAATGCGTTTTTGATATCGCCCATTTGCCATGCCTGTACACTCTAGAGCGTTCATTGTGCGGCCCCATTATCGAGTTGTGCATATCTTTATGGTTGAGTATTGTCAACAGATACGGAATATTAACAATCATATCGTCGTCGCTTTTCAGTAAAAACTTGGCATTCGGACAATATTGCATGTTCCATTTCAAACCTAGCAGAGATTTGAGCGTCATGTTGTGGTAATGTTCGTAAAAACTGCATTGGATTATGTCTCCGTATCTCTTGTGTTCGTCTTTCAGGATGCTCTCTAACAATACGTCGCGGTTCACTCCGAATATGAAGGCCAGTTTAACATTTACAGTTATGTTCCTGCCGGGCCAGCTGCGCGCTACTGCAGCGCCTCCCCACGTTTTCCGAATGGCGTCGCGTCTGTCGGCGTGGTTGTGTAGCGAGTGTACGAGAATGATCAGATGTGTGTCGTTCGTGCAGATGCCGTCACCGGGAATGAGATAGGTGTAGTTGACATTGTTTATCTTGTGGCTGCGTCTGCGGTAGTACGCTGATTCGAGTCGCTCCAGTTCCTTGCACGTCTGCCATAGTGGTTGTGTTGAGTTTACCGAGGTATTGACGCCGTCACACAGGCAGTTCTTCATGGCGTACTCTAAGTTGACCGTCGTGCTCCAGTTGACGCACACAGTCCACAGGCCTACCACGCATAGAACAGACGGTACAACGAGCGCGACATATTTTATGCTTCTGACGAAGAAAGCGGACGGATACATGTCAACTCAACGGCAACCGAGCTGAAGCAAAACCCAACGTCATTACGGGTCGGGAGCCAAGACCAGCTCAAATGGTTTCGTTCAACACCCGCTACACAATTGGATTGCCGCTCTAGGCTATTTGGAGGATGTCTCTAGACAAAGTCTAGCCCTGATGTACAATGGAATTGTGGAAGTGTGTTTAAGTGTTTTCTCTCAACTGAGATAACCCAGATTCTTTAATATTAGTTATTAACATGTTGCTATGGTATTAGTTATTGTTCTACTGCCGAAGTGGTTAATATTTGCATGGGATATGTTACGTTAAGGTAAAAAAATATACACAACACGTAAAATGGGGACGTTTCTCTTCCCATACCCCAAAATACAATAGCCAGGTCATAGTCCGGTTCACTGTGTTCATGTTTAGAATTTTTTTCAGTTTTTTTGGAGGTTTACAAACCTATATACTTTTGGAAACTTTGGAATATACTAAATCAAAAAGACATTGTTTCCATTTGTCCATATTCATTGATGGCGCCATATTGGATATTCAAAATGGCCGCCATTGAAAACCCGTATTTGTCAACATATCGGCATCTACGCAACCTAGGACCTTGATTGTAACGGCTAAACGTACACTTTTAGTGTAAATTAATCAAATGGTACTACTCACAATGCGATTATCGCGATCGTTGAAGTGTGTTCGCCATTTTTTTCATGTATACATCAAAATGGCGTGTCGCTCGTACACCGGAAATAAACGGCACACCATAATACCGCCAATATAATATTATTCAATTAACTTTTTTATAATAAGTCCTAAGTACGTGCAAAAATTAGCTAATTGACCCTTAAAATGTTTACCATGTTGGATATCCACTTTTGAACCTTGCCAGATCTAACGACTAAAGTAAATTTCGTCGATGATTTGAATAAAAATACGCTTTTTCAAAATAAAATCGACTGCGGATGTTACATAAAGTATTCACACATTACATATTTGATCATCAACGTACAGGATTCACGATAGGCTAAATCATCAACGTACAGTATTCACGATAGGCTAAATCCGTTAAGGATGGAGTTTTAACGTAACATATCCTATGCAAATATTAACTACTTCCGCAGCAGAACAATAAATAATGACATAACAACAGGTTAACAATAATTATTAAACAATCTGGGATATCTCAGTTGAGAGAAAACACTTAATGGATGATTGACTGCTACATTTTAGTGATACCACAGTTGGTTTGTAACACGAGTCCTTTTGGGGACTTAATCAACGTTTTACGCTCGCGGCTTTGACACATTGATACTTTCGAGAACATTAATTTTAGTGTAGAGGCCTTCGTTTGGTAAACACACGACCTCTCCGTCGTAATATAACGACTTACTTGTTACTCCGGTCCTCCAAACGTTGAAGTAGTTAACGGGGTTGTGCTATATTGTACGCACGTCACATATCATATTGACTTTTTCTCACCTATTACCTCATAACACGCACAGTACATAACTAGTGGCGTTTCTTCGCATCGTGTCGTATTCAGTAGCACCAAAACGGATATACAGGTGCACACCAGTTTGGTTCCAGGCATAAAACATCAGGTTATAAGACGGAATGCAATTAACAGCTTACCTGCGGCTTTCTGTGTTTCGTAAGACAGCAGTGGTTTAAAAACCACCGTCTGGTGTCTAGTGGCCGCGTGACTGTTGGGTGAATGGTCCGGAGACGAATGACTTGTGCGGACGACGTGTACTAGTTATGGAGTCACACGATGAGAGCCCGGGCCAGTAGTGTCACTAGACAAACACTCGAGACGTCGTAAAGGCGATGGTAATCTCTTGACCCCGGTGTATGTCTCCGGCTCTCAGGTGCACTAAATCAAACACAGAGAGGATGTAGGGAGTAGTTTAGTCCGGGCGTACATTTACCTCTGCAATCATGTGGTAATAATGAATGGCTAAACCGAATATTTTGTTTATAAAGAAATGCATATATAATGTTGCAAATAAATGTATACGTACACAAACAAACAAACAAACAAACAAACAAACAAACAAACAAACAAACAAACAAACAAACACACACACACACACACACACACAAGTATGCGTGATTATTTCTATACACACTAAGGCTGGGGTTCCCAAACTGTGGTCCGCGGCCCTCAGGTGGCCGGCGGGATGGTTTGAGGTGGTCCAAAGGGACAGCACAATGTCCATGTTAATTGTGTGTATAAAAAAATCCTTTAACCCATTAGACCCCGCAAATCGAATTAAGCGTGTACTGCTTTTCCCGGGGCAACTGAGAAAGATTCTGAAAATTATATATAATATATTTTTATTTAATAAAAATGCACATCTTTAATTGTATCGATAATTTTTTGAAATACAGTGGGCCTGAGTGGCTTTAGCAGCCCCAGGTGTGGGCCTCAAGGAAATAAGTTTGGGAACCCCTGCATGAAGCAGTCACCCAACGCATCATCAAGAAGGTTGTAATCTTAAGACCCTTTCATATATTCGTAGAAGGTTTTGTGTTGTGGATGTTCTTCTCGTCGTACTTGAAGTCCTGGATGAGGCTGGCATGTAAACGGACGAGTTTCTGTATTCCGTGCTGTGTAAACGGACGAGTTTCTGTATTCCGTGCTGTGTAAACGGACGAGTTTCTGTATTCCGTGCTGTGTAAACGGAGGAGTTTCTGTATTCCGTGCTGTGTAAACGGAGGAGTTTCTGTATTCCGTGCTGTGTAAACGGAGGAGTTTCTGTATTCCGTGCTGTGTAAACGGAGGAGTTTCTGTATTCCGTGCTGTGTAAACGGAGGAGTTTCTGTATTCCGTGCTGTGTAAACGGAGGAATTTCTGTATTCCGTGCTGTTTAAACGGAGGAGCTTCTGTATTCCGTGCTGTGTAAACGGACGAGTTTCTGTATTCCGTGCTGTGTAAACGGAGGAGTTTCTGTATTCCGTGCTGTGTAAACGGAGGAGTTTCTGTATTCCGTGCTGTGTAAACGGAGGAGTTTCTGTATTCCGTGCTGTGTAAACGGACGAGTTTCTGTATTCCGTGCTGTGTAAACGGAGGAATTTCTGTATTCCGTGCTGTTTAAACGGAGGAGCTTCTGTATTCCGTGCTGTGTAAACGGACGAGTTTCTGTATTCCGTGCTGTGTAAACGGAGGAGTTTCTGTATTCCGTGCTGTGTAAACGGAGGAGTTTCTGTATTCCGTGCTGTGTAAACGGAGGAGTTTCTGTATTCCGTGCTGTGTAAACGGAGGAGTTTCTGTATTCCGTGCTGTGTAAACGGAGGAGTTTCTGTATTCCGTGCTGTGTAAACGGAGGAGTTTCTGTATTCCGTGCTGTGTAAACGGAGGAGTTTCTGTATTCCGTGCTGTGTAAACGGTGGAGTTTCTGTATTCCGTGCTGTGTAAACGGTGGAGTTTCTATATTCCGTGCTGTGTAAACGGTGGAGTTTCTGTATTCCGTGCTGTGTAAACGGTGGAGTTTCTGTATTCCGTGCTGTGTAAACGGACGAGTTTCTGTATTCCGTGCTGTGTAAACGGACGAGTTTCTGTATTCCGTGCTGTGTAAACGGACGAGTTTCTGTATTCCGTGCTGTGTAAACGGAGGAGTTTCTGTATTCCGTGCTGCGTAAACGGAGGAGTTTCTGTATTCCGTGCTGTGTAAACGGACGAGTTTCTGTATTCCGTGCTGTGTAAACGGTGGAGTTTCTGTATTCCGTGCTGTGTAAACGGTGGAGTTTCTGTATTCCGTGCTGTGTAAACGGTGGAGTTTCTGTATTCCGTGCTGTGTAAACGGTGGAGTTTCTGTATTCAGTGCTGTGTAAACGGTGGAGTTTCTGTATTCCGTGCTGTGTAAACGGTGGAGTTTCTGTATTCAGTGCTGTGTAAACGGTGGAGTTTTTGTATTCCGTGCTGTGTAAATGGAGGAGTTTCTGTATTCCGTGCTGTGTAAACGGATGAGTTTCTGTATTCCGTGCTGTGTAAGCGGAGGAGTTTCTGTATTCCGTGCTGTGTAAACGGAGGAGTTTCTGTATTCCGCGCTGTGTAAACGGAGGAGTTTCTGTATTCCGCGCTGTGTAAACGGAGGAGTTTCTGTATTCCGTGTGGTGTAAACGGAGAGGTAATGTGGAGAAGTTTTGTTATTTCCATGGGGTGTAAATGGAAGGTAACTTTTATCAAGCCGTGCGGTGTAAATGGCACAATTGTATTCCGTGCGGTGTAAACGGAGGAGTTTTATTCCATGTGGTGTAAACGGAGAAATTGGGTTAACCCATGCAGTGGAAAAAATACTGTTTTGTTAACCCATGCAGTGAGTAAGCGGATGTAAATTTGGGTAGTCCAGGCAGTGAAATGGAGAAGTTTTGTTATTTCCATGTTGTATAAATGGAAGAGAACTTATATTAAGCCATACGGCATAAATGACACAAATGTATTCATTGCGGTGTAAGCGGAGAAGTTTCTGTATTCCGTGTGGTGTAAGCGGAGAAGTTTCTGTATTCCGTGTGGTGTAAGCGGAGAAGTTTCTGTATTCCGTGTGGTGTAAGCGGAGAAGTTTCTGTATTCGGTGTGGTGTAAGCGGAGAAGTTTCTGTATTCGGTGTGGTGTAAGCGGAGAAGTTTCTGTATTCCGTGTGGTGTAAGCGGAGAAGTTTCTGTATACCGTGTGGTGTAAACGGAGAAGTTTCTGTATACCGTGTGGTGTAAACGGAGAAGTTTCTATATTCCGTGCGGTGTAAACGGAGAAGTTTCGGCATTCCATGTGGTGTAAGCAGAGAAGTTTCGGCATTCCGTGTGGTGTAAGCGGAGAAGTTTCTGTATTCCGTGTAGTGTAAACGGATAAGTTTCTGTATTCCGTGTGGTGTAAGCGGAGAAGTTTCTGTATTCCGTGTGGTGTAAACGGAGAAGTTTCTGTATTCCGTGTAGTGTAAACGGAGAAGTTTCTGTATTCCGTGTGGTGTAAGCGGAGAAGTTTCTGTATTCCGTGTGGTGTAAACGGAAAAGTTTCTGTATTCCGTGTGGTGTAAGCGGAGAAGTTTCTGTATTCCGTGTGGTGTAAACGGAGAAGTTTCTGTATTCCGTGTGGTGCAATCGGAGAAGTTGGGTTAACCCATGCAGTGGAAAAGTACTGAACATTTTACTAGTCCGTAACTGGAAGATAAGTTTTATTAAGTCAGACGGTGTAAATGCGGTGCAAACGGAAAACGTTTTATATTCCGTGCGGTGTAAATGGAGAAGTTTTTGTATTCCATGTACTATTTAAACCTTTTTATAGTATAAATGACACACTTTTCATGGTAACATAGGTGACCGAACGTTAATGTTTGGTTATGGTTTAATAGTGGTTCATGATATGTAATGACACAATAATTACAGGGGTTATACAGTGGAAACATATTAAGTTATTGTTACAGAATGCCCCCCTCACATATGGCACTCAGAGTGCCAGGGACAGCTGCGATGGCTTGTCCCCCGAGGGTGGACGTTGACGAGCCTGCAGCAGCGATGGCTTGTCCCCCGAGGGTGGACGTTGACGAGCCTGCAGCAGCGATGGCTTGTCCCCCGAGGGTGGACGTTGACGAGCCTGCAGCAGCGATGGCTTGTCCCCCGAGGGTGGACGTTGACGAGCCTGCAGCAGCGATGGCTTGTCCCCCGAGGGTGGACGTTGACGAGCCTGCAGCAGCGATGGCTTGTCCCCCGAGGGTGGACGTTGACGAGCCTGCAGCAGCGATGGCTTGTCCCCCGAGGGTGGACGTTGACGAGCCTGCAGCAGCGATGGCTTGTCCCCCGAGGGTGGACGTTGACGAGCCTGCAGCAGCAATGGCTTGTCCCCCGAGGGTGGACGTTGACGGGCCTGCAGCAGCGATGGCTTGTCCCCCGAGGGTGGACGTTGACGAGCCTGCAGCAGCGATGGCTTGTCCCCCGAGGGTGGACGTTGACGAGCCTGCAGCAGCGATGGCTTGTCCCCCGAGGGTGGACGTTGACGAGCCTGCAGCAGCGATGGCTTGTCCCCCGAGGGTGGACGTTGACGAGCCTGCAGCAGCGATGGCTTGTCCCCCGAGGGTGGACGTTGACGGGCCTGCAGCAGCGATGGCTTGTCCCCCGAGGGTGGACGTTGACGAGCCTGCAGCAGCGATGGCTTGTCCCCCGAGGGTGGACGTTGACGGGCCTGCAGCAGCGCCGGGTCAACCAGTCGGCTCGTCTCGCTGCATCTGCTGCTTCGGAAGCAGCACTGCGTGGAGCGTCGTCTGGATGGGCCGGACCCGCTGCGTCGTGGAGCGTCGTCTGGATGGGCCGGACCCGCTGCTTCGTGGAGCGTCGTCTGGATGGGCCGGACCCGCTGCGTCGTGGAGCGTCGTCTGGATGGGCCGGACCCGCTGCGTCGTGGAGCGTCGTCTGGATGGGCCGGACCCGCTGCGTCGTGGAGCGTCGTCTGGATGGGCCGGACCCGCTGCGTCGTGGAGCGTCGTCTGGATGGGCCGGACCCACTGCGTCGTGGAGCGTCGTCTGGATGGGCCGGACCCGCTGCGTCGTGGAGCGTCGTCTGGATGGGCCGGACCCGCTGCGTCGTGGAGCGTCGTCTGGATGGGCCGGACCCGCTGCGTCGTGGAGCGTCGTCTGGATGGGCCGGACCCGCTGCGTCGTGGAGCGTCGTCTGGATGGGCCGGACCCGCTGCGTCGTGGAGCGTCGTCTGGATGGGCCGGACCCGCTGCGTCGTGGAGCGTCGTCTGGATGGGCCGAACCCGCTGCGTCGTGGAGCGTCGTCTGGAAGGGCCGGACCCGCTACGTCGTGGGCTGCGCAATAATTTTGGGTAGGAGATGTTGTGAGCTGTGCTGCCACAAATGGCAAGCAGTCAGGGTGCTGATCCGGCTGCATCGGTTGCTCGCCAGGTAGCGACACCGGTGGAGCCGCCGAGTCAGCAGGGGGCTGCGACGGCTGCTTCCACACCACACCTTCAACAAGTGGTCAAGGGCCGGCTTGGTTGCTCCCCCCCCCCCCGTGAATGGCCTATTGGAAACGGCCACTGGCCTTCCCCTCCCAGGATACTAAAGGGGTAAGACCACTGTTGACCTTCCAGTTTATTGATTCACGCGAATGTAGGGCGTATTAAATTGCGATATGTGAATTTAAACAATTCATATGATGTGACATAAGTACAATTGAGCAAGCATATTCACAGGTTTGTTTGTAGATGTTATTGGATGTGAAATGGTGCGGGTTTTTTTTTAGAGTTTAACAGGCGGAGGGATTTATGGGAATTTGTCTGCTATGGGCCACGTGGGCGCATTAAGCATGGCTATTTTTGTCAAATTGATGGGCATCGCACGTCGGGGCGTTTAAAAAGAGCTGGAGGTATGTGATTTTGAAAAAAATTTCATAATTTTTTATGGTAACGTTTCTTATAATCAGACAAAACGTTAACATGGCCATCAATGCAATTCTCAACAGTGGTCTGACTCCTAAAAAGCGCTTAAGGTTCTCTCGGGTGCAACGCATTGCGGGTCATAGGTGGGGGATATAGCCAAAACTTTGATAGGGAAGGAGTAGTTAGCTATATTATCTCAATTGTCATAAATCTACACATATCTTAACTATCGTTTATATGTTGCAGGTGCATGGTGTGGGGATGTGGAAATGATAGCTTAATTATTGCGAATGTTGCAGGTACATTGCGTTGGTATGGTATATGCATTGATGGCGCCATATTGGATATTCAAAATGGCCGCCATGGAAACCCGTATTTGTCAACATCTCGGCATCTAATAGTGGTATAGTCGACAGCTTAATTAGGGTCGGTATGTAGTGATTGCGGTGGGGTGTAATCGAGGTTCTTTTAGTGGCGGATTCTTTTGTTATCATCTTAATTACTGTTAATGTTACAGGAACATTGCGTCTTGGTGTAGCCTAGGTTCTGACAGGGGCGGAGTCGGAAGCTATATCTTAACTGGGGTGAATATGCGGTAATATTACGGTGGGTTGTGACCGACGATATGACAGTGGCAAATTTGATAGCTATCATCTTAATTATTATGACCTTTGGAGGAACATTGCGTGGGATGTAGCCTAGGCTCTGACAGGGACGGAGTCGACAGTTACGTCTTAATTGGGGTCAGTATGTGGTGATATTACGGTGGGATGTAGCCTAGGTTCTGACAGTGGCAGAGGTGATAGCTATAAATTGAAGATATTACGTGTACACACCATTTGGGGGCCGGCATGCTTGCTGTGATTATGTATGTTTTTTTGGTGGTGAATGTTCACATAATTGTTGGCACGTGATTACTTAATTAAATGTCATTTATTTGGCCTATTTCACTCTAAACTGGACTTGCGTTGTTATTTGGCATAAATACAATGTCTGCTTATTGCACAATTCATACATTATTTGATATAACAAAATACATGTATATGAATTATATTTACGAACTTTGTGGCATTATGACGTCACAATTGTATGGCCTGTAAAATATGTAGCATATCACGTTGCTTAATATAGTCCGGGATCCAAGACCAGCTCAAAAAATTATTTCGTTCGACACCAAGGCGCAAATGTTAAAAATCAAAGAAGAATTTTTCCTGAAGTCAGAAAGCCCAGATTCTTTTATAATTGTTGTTATTATGTTGCTACAGTATTAGTTATTGTATTGTATTGTATTGTATTAGTTATTGTATTGCTGCTGAACCAGTTAATATTTGCCTAGGATATGTTATGTTGAGGTAAAAATAAACGCAAAAGTGCACTTAAATATGTACGTCTTAATATAATTCGACAGTACTGCACTTGTTTGATACACATGTTGACAATACAAACTGCTAACTACATATACACATGTTGACAATACAAACTGCTAACTACATATATCCGCTTTGCAGGAAACAAGCAATGTTAAAATGTTTGGTGTTTGAAGAAACATACGGACGTCTCCCTTCCCCCAGAACACAACAGGTTATAGTCAGGTTATAGTCCGGTTATAGTCCGGTTATAGTCAGGTTATAGTCAGGTTATAGTCAGGTTCACTGTGTCAGTGTTAAGGGTGTCGTTCAGTATTTTGGAGGTTTACAAACCTATGTATTTGTGAAAACTTTGGAATGTACTAAATGCAAAAAAAAAACAATGTTTCCACTTGCCAATAAACATTTCGTGTGCATTAGTACCTCGATACCCCGTTGACTCCCTGTGTATTTGTGTTTACTATGAATGTAGACAAGGCCATGCAGTCCTTTATCTGTTTGTTTGAATACACCAACTACTGGGTAGGTTGGAAATGGGCAATTTAATTTTATTTAAGTCTAACAAGGATTGCCGCTGTGCACACAACAATGATTACTATTGACTATGTCTACCACAGATGTGAACAGCATGGTATATAAGTAAATTACTTATTAAGATGTACCACACCAGCTGGTATATATTACTGATGAATATACGATACTAGGTAATAATAGCATTAGTGATATTTTCAACAATAGCTAGCAAACTTTTCACCATAAAAACCCTTGCTGCTGTTAGACTGTATGCGTGTACGCGTGTTCGCGTGTACGCATGTATGGGTGTATGTATGTATGTATGTATGTATGTATGTATGTATGTATGTATGTATGTATGTATGTATGTATGCATGCATGCATGCATGCATGCATGCATGCATGCATGTATGCATGCATGTATGTATGTATGTATGTATGTATGTATGTATGTATGTATGTATGTATGTATGTATGTATGTATGTATGTTTGTATGCATGCATGCATGCATGTATGTATGTATGTATGTATGTATGTATGTATGTATGTATGTATGTATGCATGCATGTATGTATGTATGTATGTATGTATGTATGCATGTATGTATGCATGTATGCATGTATGGCCCAACCCTCACTATGCCCATAAACATATCGCGCGATGTGGGATTTCCAAAATGGCCGCCATTAAAAACTTGTAGTTATCAATATCTCGGCATCTAAGCAACCTAGGACCTTGATTTTAACGGATAAACCTACAATTTCAGGGTAAAGGAATCAAATGGTGCTACTCACAACTCGATTATCGTGATCATTGAAGTAGTTAACTACTCCGCGGCGTGTGTGCGCCATTTATTTCCGGCATTCGCCAATATTACGCGTCGATTTTACACCGGAAATAGCACGTTTGGCTAATTGCACATGATCATAGGTCGGCCTGGTATATGCTTTTCTGGGTATTTAACAAATCTGGTAGCGCAGAATAATTTTGGTGCTCTGGCTGTTAAGAGATATGTTAAGAGATATAAATACCAGTTATGTTCTACGGCATATGCAGCTGAGCTTAGCATTGAAAAGTCACACTTGAAATCGAGAATAGCTGATCAAGAATAATTCACTATCATCATCATAACCTGAGTTCCAACCATGACCACCTGGAATCTGAGTTGGAACCATGACCATCTGGACACTGAGTTGCAACCATGACCATCTGGACTCTGAGTTGCAACCTTGACCATCTGGACTCTGAGTTCCAACCATGACCATCTGGACTATGGTAACTTCTTTTTTACACGTAGTGATAATTTCGAGACGAATGACTGATAATTGGTCCTCTGTATGTGCAGTCATATACTGTCAAAAGAGTCGTGTATCTACTCGTTTTCACATACGAAGTATCAAAGAACATGAGTCTTGTTTCAAGCTGAGCAAAGGAATGTTTTATCATGCATAACGTCACCATACTAGACGGCACTTACGGTGGTAATCTAGCCGAGGTAATCGAGCCGGGGTAATCGAGCCGCTACTCTGGGCTGCAGGCCGTAGCAATAGAGATAAGTGCTGAAATGATATCAAAATAATTATGTCTTGGCACCTCCAGACCTGACCACTTGGACCAAGGCATACATGACGCAGGCAGTGCATGGGCGGATCCAGACCCAGCTTCCCAAAAATGATACTAGGTGGCAGGAATTATCCACATTTTTGCAAGGTAATATAATATGCATATTCACACACGTACGCACACACACGCGCACGCGAGCGAGCACACATATTAGTTCCACCCAAATAAAGCCACCTCTTATGCAAAGGTGCAGTGGCTTTATAAAAGCAGTGACCATGTGTGAGGAGGAAAGCCTTATTTGCTGCATGGCAAGGCCAGTGATGGGGTGTTACTTGTGATCGGGACCTTATATGAGAAGATCGCTGTTTTGTTTTAAATTCATGTTTTTCCAAATTCATAGCATGTGTACCACCCATAGTTTTGGAATTTCAATCAATTTTAGTTTGAACTTATGTGGTCGTGTTGAACACACCCACACCGCCAGGATCGGGTTGTGCGAACACTTCTAGTGCATCACGGCGATTAACTCGCAAAGGTCCATAAACTTATTGCGACTGTCCTCAGACACCAAGTCTGGGATCATGTTTTAGAGTTGCTCTTGCCACTTTAGGGAGAAATAAAAAAGTTTGCCAGTGCCGTAACTGACGAAATCATGGAAGAGACAGAGATCTATATGACGGTCGTGCCTTAGCGATGCAAACGTTAAGTACGTCCTATGCATGGCCATTCATCTTTTGGAAGTCAAAGCCGAGTTGTTCCAGTTTTATGGTGATGGCTGCGCTTAAGTGTTCTTTGTTTGATATGTCAAAGACGTCGTCAGCGCTGATGGAGTAAAAAACACCTTTCGCATTAATAGCTTTGTTCTGTTTTACTTTCGATGCACACGGGGCGTTATTGTGTCGATGTTGGCTTCTTTTGGCGATATTTTGGGTTTGTTCACAGGAAATAACCGTATTTACTGTTGGCGGCAGCTTAAGGCAACGTTTGTCTCTAATAACTGCTTGCAAGCCTGTGACAAAAGTTGCTGACCAGTGAACATTTTAAAAACAAGCACTGACAACAAGAATCCAATGACTTGTAGTAGTGCGTACTACGAGGATGGTGGAATGGTGGAATGGTGGAATGGTGGAATTGTGGAATGGTGGAATGGTGGAATGGTGGAATGGTGGAATGGTGGAGGAGCAAATAGGAACGACTGGGAGACAATCGGCAGTATTGGTGGTAATGTTCCTAGTCTGTATGATAGAAATGTCCTCATCTGAAGAATAAGTCCAGGAGGGCGCCACCTCGCGATATATCGACAACTAAATCTGACTTATTAAACATAATTATCTCTCAAGAAACTTGGTATTCGTACTGAATATTTCGACCGCATCTCGCGATCTTCTTCAGCAGACTGAAATTACGGAAGTGTCACATGACCAATGTCACGTGACACAAGCTGGAGCAGGAATGGTGGGAGCTCCTGGTCAACGTCTCGGTTCAACGTAGGTTTCTCTCGGTGGATGTTAAATCTGACTTTATGAAAAAAAATTAATAAAGAGGGGTGCCCGGGCACCTGGTAGACACCCCTGGATCCGTCCAGGCAGTGAACAGTGGCGCTTCGTTCGGAGAAAGTATAGGCAACACGACAACGCCGTTTTTCGCCTCAGCTAGAAGTTCGCTCTTCACGTTCTTATGCAAACTGCCATTAATAGTGTTGTTGCATCACCAGGTTTTCTTACTGTGATACTGATTTATTTAATGTGTTTAAGAAGTACAGTAGTCTTATATCTTACATCATGCAGACCATTCAATAGTTGATCTGTACAATAATCCGGCAGGCGGCACCACTTCCGTCTCGGTAACAGACCCGCAAATGTATATGTGGATACTGGTTGACTAGATACAGCAAAATGATGTGATATGTTTTATAATCAACCACCAAAGATGCAGTGAACTAACTAGCATATTGATGAAACGTAAACAGTTTTATTCTACGAGCACGCAAAATAATTCACACTACTTTGCTCTCTGATATTTGATAGCAAATAGTTTCCAAATTAAAGTTAATTATCTACAATAAAGACAGGTGACAAATAACTAATTGTTAACCAATCACTGAAACATAGCCAACATGGCAGCAAACACGTAGAATGTAACGTAGAAGTGAAGGAATCCAGCATTAACGGAATAACATGGCAAACATTGAGAGCATTTTAGGATGATAGTAGAATACTAATAAGTGTCATAACTTGCAGCACTAGACGAACATTTTATTTCGCCTGCACGTAATGTTTGAACCAGTGTCGCATCGATTTAGTTATCCCACTAAACGCCAGAGGTCGCGACAAGCGAACGAAGAGAACGGTAAATGGCAACTGCGGTGGTTCACTGCTGCTCAACCAATCTTTTTGGAGAATACAAAATTAATGACCAGTTGAATGTCACAAGAAATCACAAGACTCCCCACAAACCAGAACTGAACTTAATAACGGTTGAACATAGTTCCAAGCAATAAGATATATTGCTAAATAAATTCTCGGTTACATCAGAGTATGTTAAGTTGACAAATGCAACCCGCTTCGATTTTTCGAATCGTAAATACGCGAAATTGTTATTGTTCGTAAATGCAACATTTCATATCCCTGATAACTTGAACACTTGCTTATAAATTATATCAAACTGGAACTCGCCTATATCGGCGAAACGTTACTTACGTGACGAAATACACTCGTATCGCATTCGTAAGCCCAAGAGTCTAGTGATATTGAATACACATATTCCGAGGAGTTTCTACCAAGTGTTGTGGTAGGCGTGAACCACTGGGACAAGAGGACGCACCATTCAAAGTAAAAACTCTCCTCTTACGCAGCTATAAGCAATAACTGTCATGTTCACGATATGTTAACAGCACCTTCAACATGAAGTGTACGTGTCAGGCACTTAGCATTCTGATGGTGCTCGTACGACCAGATCTCACAGCTGGCCACCTATTGTCGGTTGTTGAAACAACGACCATTGTGTTGAGAATTGTGTAACTGCGACGAGCAGGCAAAATGCTTCATTAAACCTCTTAATAGTCTGTGTGCTGAGATACGAGTTTGGTGAATTCCCGTCTTTTTACTGCTGCTGTGTATGTTATTAATGCTATTATATATAGCAAAAAATCTATAGAATTCGATAGAATTTTGCAGAATTATATATGAATATATTGAAATATATCGAAATATATCGAAATCTATTGAAATATATCGAAATATAATATAGAAATATATTGAAATATATAGAATCTATAGAAATACATAGAATTCTACAGAGCATAGTAGAATTTTTGTATAGAAAACTGTAGAATACCAAAAATTCGATAGCCGCGTGAAAATGTATCATAATTATGATGATGTGGTGAGCGGCTTCACGGCTGGGAAGTAGTCAACTGCCAAAGTTAAAATAATGAAATCTTGTTATTGCATCTTGCCTTGAGATATCTACCATGTACCGTAGTTGAGGTGAATGACTGGCGGTATCAGTGTGACACTGATGTCCACTACACCGTGACAATCTATATCAGGGGAACTCTACCACGTGACACCAATAGTTAAACTAGTTCAGATTTGTGAGATATCATCAAATCAAATCGGTTGGTTTTGACTGATAAGAACGACGACGCATCGCAGACGAGACGGGCGTTCTACGGTCATTGTAAGAAGCCACGGTCGACTGGCTCGTAAACATTATCGTCAGGTAAGATAAGCTCCAGTATATTTGGCTAAGATACTGCCTTTCAATAGTCGTACTTACATAACACAAAGTAGTCTGCCTTTTCATCAGATACAAACAAAAGTGTCTGTATGTGTACTCAAAACGGATACGCGCACACAATGGATCGACAGTGTGTATTGCTGCGTCTAACAGATTAGGACACAAGTACGTTGACCCCATCATAAACACTGGCTTCCGTACACGCACGCAAGCATGCACGCACGCACGCACGCACGCACGCACGCACGCACGCACGCACGCACGCACGCGCACACACTCATACATTCGATAGTCTATGATTGAAAGAGCCGTCGCTAACTCAGCCAATGAACCCTAACTCCGCACCCTCAGCATACGACAATAAAACATAATAATTATATCCTTTAAAATAAATCGTAATAAAACTTTCTATCGACGTCCTATTTATCACTTTGGTGTGAAACGTCTTTGGTACTGCTCGTTGTGGGAACGAATTGTTCAGTATTCCAATGCGCAGTGAGAATGTGACTTCTCTGGGTGTCAATCTATATAGCGACTCAGCGCCCATGCTTTCTGGTGTTGCCATGGTGACCACAAGGGGTCTGAGCTATCAATTTCAGTTGTTCAAGGAAATAATAAATATCTCAGAGCGCTATGACCGGTGTCGTGAGGTGCATGTCTGGTCAGTCCCGCTCCCCCCCCCGGGCGCCCGTGATGGACTTCAGGTCCGTAAACAATGTTTGCTCATACTCGATGCAAACCAGTTCTGATCCAGGGGTGTGGAAACACCCTTTCACTGTCTAGGAAAAACGCGAAGGTCATAATTTAAATACCAGGGTGACTCCTAAGATAACGACAAAGCCTGGTCTTAATGGGGGTCTCCCTGACCCATATAAAATGTATTTTGTCATGTAATCGCAGTTACTGTAAATAATGATGGTTCAAAATAAACACGTACTGTATTGTATTGTATTGCATTGCATTGCATTGCATTGCATTGCATTGCATTGCATTGCATTGCATTGCATTCTATTCTATTCTATTCTATTCTATTCTATTCTATTCTATTCTATTCTATTCTATTCTATTATATTCTATTCTATTCTATTCTATTCTATTCTATTCTATTGCATAGCACTGCATTGCATTGCATTGCATTGCATTGCATTGTATTGTATTGTATTGCATTGTATTTTTTGCCTAGACTTGCAGCTAAATTAGTTTGTCATGTCACTTTTAGCTTATCAGTTTTATTTACACGTAATTGCTTAGTGTGTCAACATTACAGAGTGGTTATCAGAATTTCCTCATAGATCAATATAATTTTGTTCGACGCAGACAAGATCTTTGGCGGAATTTTGCCTTTATTTGGCAATGAGAATGATTTTATGATGGATCTTATTTAGTCTATAATTTCGTAGATTTGTGGGAAAAAAAAACAGTTGTAGAAAGGTTACGCTGATAACTGTAAGATCAAATAACGAGTTCATTATTTGAATAAAATCAACCCCCGGATGTGCCTGTGAACCTGGTTTTTGTTTGTTGATGACAGTACAGAGGTGCAGATGTCTCGGGTGAATAAACGAAAAGGTTGCGACGAGTGCGTAGAGACGCGTGATGGTACAGTAAACATCTAGATCAAACGCATTGCATGTCCCTGCTTGGCTCCAAAGGTTCATATTCTACAGATAACAGACACTCTGCAAACGTTCACCACCTGATTGGTACTTGGGGCGAAACCGCAGCTAATTTTCCCATAGGCGACCTGAATGATTTGTCATATGATTTTCTTGTAACGTTTCACAGCACATTAAACATCTATTACCCCTCCTGCTGTGTGGAAATGACATACCCCCTTTCCCCAAAACACCCCCACAACTGACACCCCTCACTACCGGTGACTAATGTTCAAATATTTGGGTGTTTGACCTAACGACCGACGCACTGTTACGCAAGAGACACGTGCCAAGCTGTAAAGGCGCAGTGCACAAAACATAAATTCTTGTCACTCGCCTATAGAAAAGTAATATAATATACAATCTATAATTTTTTCCTTGGAAGTTTTTATAGACTAATCCTGCATGTGGTCTGTGGCTGTATGCCTCGGCGTGGTTTCTCTGCAGGAGGCCCGTGCTGCGACGAAATCGCTCCGTCGAGAGTACTATACAAAGGTGTATGGCGTATGTACTGGCAACAGCGAAAATCAAAACGTCGTTAATTCGTCGCCGCAACTATTACACGCATTGTTAACGCTGGTGTTGACGTGGGCAGTCGACTGGATGAGTGCCAATCACGACATTGTGTGAAAGCCGCCTTGTCTGTCCCCCCCCCCCGTCAAATGAATATTTATGGGCGGTGTTAGCGCTCGGCGGGTACGTATTGACCGCGGCGATCGGCCAATGGCTTGGTACGTTGTTACTGTCAACTCGAGTGTCGCCGCGACTGATTCACGTCCACGCTGAGTCAAACCCGGCGTTAATTGATAAGAACCCACAGCGTTCGTCGGACGTCCAACGTGTTCGCATGCAGTGACAACAGCACCCATGTCGATCAACATTGTCACCGGTGATGTCTGTTGAACCAGCGGGTGCCATCGTCACCCCGGGGGTGATATTGGCCCATGTTGTTTTCGGGGGTTCGCTAGTGAGCCTGTACAAGGGTAGGGTGCTAGGACTGGGCAGTGTGACCGTGATGGCAGGACTAGGAGAGGCGGCGATCGTGTTTCTCTGGAAGTATGTACCGGGGAGCCTGTCAACGCTTGCGGCGGTGGCTGGGGTAGCCGGCGCCTGGTGTCTCTACAATCGTCTCATCGGAGTGTCGGGCACCGTGCGACGAAACGTCCTCTTTGCGTCTGGTGAGTACAGTGTCGACCCGAAGCCACGTACGGGGTCTTTCCAATAATATGTGGGTACCAATGTTAGTACACCACCCCTTTTGGGGATTGTATATTCCTTGAAATCATGCACCTTTAAGAAACCTAGTTTCCCTGGAATTAAACCCCTTTAGTGGATATAAAATATGTGTATTAGTAGTTTATATATTCCAGTACACGTATATGTATGTTCATGTAAGAACATTTCAAAATAGCATTGTGCGCCTTATGATATTGTTTTTTTATTATACCCCTCTTTTTATCGGCAATACGATACATCACAACCAATTACTAGACCATTTCCCCCCAAAAAAAAACATTTTCGGGATCTCGATACCTTTCTTTGAAAATCACCCTTTCCCTCGTTTTTGAACGCACATGTGTCCCCAGATATTCAACTAGTGTCGACACTTCGTTAGTTATTAGTCTTTATACTCGTGAAGGTTTCCACTCTTTCTCGCTACTCAACACCATTCGTGGTTCCCCGGTGTCGCTAATTCACTACGCGGGGTTTGTGATTCTGGTTTCTATCGCAAACAAAAGCTGTTTTTTTTTTCTTCAGAATTGCTCGGCATAGTTTGTCATACGTGGATGTACATCATTAATTACTTCACTACACGTCTCGATTGTATGTCTGTTTACATATCTGAGGGAACTATGGATGAGAGTTTGGAAAAAAGAGGCACATGGAGGATTTGGTCGACATTTGGGGAATATGTATTCATTCATTCAATCGTGTCCTCTTGCGACGTGGTTGGCAGAATTGACCGAGGGCGTCATGGGCGCTTATGCCTTGATTCGTGTGGTTGAGAGATGGAGTCCAACAGTCCCTCTGTTGGCTGACACTCCCCTCTGTTGGCTGACACTCCCCTCTGTTGGCTGACACTCCCCTCTGTTGGTTGACACTCCCCTCTGTTGGCTGACACTCTCCTCTGTTGGCTGACACTCCCCTCTGTTGGCTGACACTCCCCTCTGTTGATTCATTTCGTCCTGGAGAAAAAACGACTGCGTATTTCTCTTTCTTTTCCCTGTTTTATTATGCCTGCAAATGTGTTCGTGTGGCCCTTACTTTATTGTCTACTATTTTCTTCTTCTTTTCTTCTTATTTTTATTTTTTTTATTTTTATTACGCTCACAATTGTGTGCGTCGTACCCTTGCTTTTTTGTATTTATTTTTATTATATGACGTCGTACCCTTGCTTTATTTATATTTATTTTTATTATATGACGCAACGTCTCGCACGACCCACATGCGTAGGATGAATAGCAGATTTATGTATACACACTCTTACGTGTTGCGCGCACGCACGCACGCTCGCACGCACGCACGCACGCACGCACGCACGCAACCACAAGAAGACACAGTGGTACATGTGTGTAGGTCACAGTTTTCCATGATCTATACGCACGGACCACCTTACTAGTGGCTTATCTAGGATCTTGCAAGGGGAGGCCAAAGGGGGAGGCCAAAGGGGGAGGCCAAAGGGGGAGGCCAAAGGGGGAGGCCAAAGGGGAGGCCAAAGGGGGAGGCCAAAGGGGGAGGCCAAAGGGGGAGGCCAAAGGGGAGGCCAAAGGGGGAGGCCAAAGGGGGAGGCCAAAGGGGGAGGCCAAGGGGGGAGGCCAAAGGGGGAGGCCAAAGGGGGAGGCCAAAGGGGGAGGCCAAAGGGGGAGGCCAAAGGGGGAGGCCAAAGGGGGAGGCCAAAGGGGAGGCCAAAGGGGAGGCCAAAGGGGGAGGCCAAAGGGGGAGGCCAAAGGGGAGGCCAAAGGGGGAGGCCAAAGGGGGAGGCCAAGGGGGGAGGCCAAAGGGGAGGCCAAAGAGGGAGGCCAAAGAGGGAGGCCAAAGGGGAGGCCAAAGGGGAGGCCAAAGGGGAGGCCAAAGGGGGAGGCCAAAGGGGGAGGCCAAAGGGGAGGCCAAAGGGGGAGGCCAAAGGGGAGGCCAAGGGGGGAGGCCAAGGGGGGAGGCCAAAGGGGGAGGCCAAAGGGGGAGGCCAAAGGGGGAGGCCAAAGGGGGAGGCCAGAGGGGGCAGCATAGTCGCCCTATAGTTTACCATGCCATCATGTAGCGGCACAACGGAAAAATGGCGAAAAAATCAAAAACATTAACCCAGCTAAAGGAAGCATGCCCCAGTGCCCCCCCCCCCCCCAATACGCCACTGTACCATACCCACGCACACACGCACACGCACGGTGACGCACGCTCACGAGTACTTGACTAACCGTCGCTCAATGTGCGAGCGTGCACGTTCAGCAGACGGAAATTACCATTTGATTTGTCCTTTGATCACGCGCGAGATAAAAAGTACGGGTTTGACGAACGAACGTAACATAACCTTTGCTGTTATCGCCGCTTAAGTTTAGAGAAAAAATTCGACCATTCGCAGAGGTCGAGTTACAAGAAAGAATGTCCATGTGTTAAGTGACCCCCGTCGTGACCCCCGTCGTGATTCCCCGTCGTGACCCCCGCCGTGATCTCCCGTCGTGATCCCCGACCAGACTTCCGATTCACAACGCGATAGTTCAGAATGTGGCTTGTAGTGGCCCTGACTTTCGATTCACAACGCGATAGTTCAAAGGATCGATACATAATAGTGATTATGATGATGATAATAATAATAATTATTATTATTATAATGATAATAATAATTATGATACATATACGTCACGTTGATTATGTAATTTTCATATGCATCAAACACAACATATTTCTGCGTCAGTGGAGCCAATACCTCGAATTACACACTCAACTCTATCATATATATCATATGAATCCTAAAATAGGTATTTTGTGACTTTAAAAATGAAGTTATTTAACTGAAGTCTAACTGGCTGTTCATGGCCATAACGGAAGTTGTTCAAATGTTCGCTCTGGCAACTTGCAACCATAACTTAGGGGCACACTAGTCTGCTGTCATGCCGTGAATGTCAGCTACGCTTTGTGGGAACCTTGGGTAATATGCCACTGGTTGTGTTGAATCGATTTGTCTGTCGTATTTATGTGGGTTGGTGTTCGCCATACTTCACTGCTCGATCTGTATGTCGTATTTATGTGGGTTGGTGTTCGCCATACTTCACTGCTCGATTTGTCTGTCGTATTTATGTGGGTTGGTGTTCGCCATACAGCACTGCTCGATCTGTATGTTGTATTTATGTGGGTTGGTGTTCGCCATACTTCACTGCTCGATCTGTATGTCGTATTTATGCGGGTTGGTGTACCCAATACTTCACTCCTCGATCTGTCTGTCGTATTTATGTGGGTTGGTGTTCGCCATACGTCACTCGTCAATCTGTATGTCGTATTTATGTGGGTTGGTCTCTCTGCGTCGTCTGGCTTGGGCTGACTTCATCAACGTCGTCTGGCTTGGGCTGACTTCATCAACGCCGTCTGGCTTGGGCTGACTTCATCAACGCCGTCTGGCTTGGGCTGACTTCATCAACGTCGTCTGGCTTGGGCTGACTTCATCAACGCCGTCTGGCTTGGGCTGACTTCATCAACGCCGTCTGGCTTGGGCTGACTTCATCAACGTCGTCTGGCTTGGGCTGACTTCATCAACGCCGTCTGGCTTGGGCTGACTTCATCAACGTCGTCTGGCTTGGGCTGACTTCATCAACGTCGTCTGGCTTGGGCTGACTTCATCAACGCCGTCTGGCTTGGGCTGACTTCATCAACGTCGTCTGGCTTGAGCTGACTTCATCAACGTTGTTTGGCTTGGGCTGACTTCATCAACGCCGTCTGGCTTGGGCTGACTTCATCAACGTCGTCTGGCTTGGGCTGACTTCATCAACGTCGTCTGGTTTGGGCTGACTTCATCAACGCCGTCTGGCTTGGGCTGACTTCATCAACGTCGTCTGGCTTGGGCTGACTTCATCAACGCCGTCTGGCTTGGGCTGACTTCATCAACGTCGTCTGGCTTGAGCTGACTTCATCAATGTTGTTTGGCTTGGGCTGACTTCATCAACACCGTCTGGCTTGGGCTGACTTCATCAACGAGAAATCACACCCCGATGACTGGGCTAACACGGAAACCAATAAAGATTCACCCACGACACCGCACCAGCCAGGTCTATTCACGCGTGGCGGCGGGGTGTCGGCGCTGAATGCATAAAGAATTAGTAAAAAGTTTAACAAAACAACTCTACCCGAGTCACAGGTGTAAATATTTCAGCGCGATCAACAGGTGCGAGAGAAAGAAACCGGTAAACTATTCGCGTGTCATGTTGCAACAGGTTGAGTGAATATACGTCTCGCCACGAACGTGGATTGTGAGTTCGGAGTGGGCTGATTTAGGAGAGCACGTACGAATTAAGTTAGAACTTTAACGTCTTTGATCGTGTATTTCCTTTTGACGAATGGATTTGTGCTGGAAGGGTTGATTCGGCCAAGTTGGGATATGAAGTTTTCCGTGAATAACCTGTTCCGTTACTGGATGGTAACATGGTGCATTAATGAGTGACTAAGCCTGATCTCCTGCGATAACGTAAACGCACCACAGTGTCTATGGTTGTCTTTTCGTTCATTTCACAAGGGCCCCTATATTTAGAAGAACTGTAAATATAGTAGTTCAACAATAACCAGAACCATAACCACAACCATAACCACAATCATGGCCACAACCAATGTCGAGTTCATAACAGACCCGTAGCCAGAACTCCAGAAAAGAGGTCATATTTAGGAAATGTGGACTTTAGGGGCATGACTTTATTGGCCCAACCGGCGACGAATGGGTTACGGGAATAGTTTTGTGTGCTCCTGTAGTCTACGAGTGTCTCGCCTTGATGGTGAAACCAAATGATTATATTTTCCTCCTTGGACATGACGTCATGGGCAAGAATGAAGTACCACTACAAAAAGGAATGTGACAAATGTTTTCCATTTTAAGACTCTTGTCTTCATTACAAATCCGTCATTCTTGCCGTCTTGAAAAACGTCTTTGGCTCGCCTACTTCACTTCTTATCTCAATCTACTGTACTTGTGTTGGAGAAAACGCACATACATCTTCTAAAAATACACAACACAGCGTCTGAGTTAGCACAAACACTGCTACAGCAAAATAAAATCTTCCAATCTCGGAGCATTGCTTGTTGCTGCTTTTTTGTAACAATTGAATCCTCGGGACCGGTCATTAGAGTTGGACCTTCATTAATCCTCGGGACCGGTCATTAGAGTTCGACCTTCATTAAATCGGAATGAACCGATCGAACTTTCTGCGGTTAATAAATGCCATTTAGGCAATTTACTCGATCTAACAAGCAAAGTCAATTCTTTGGATTATTTTATCCAAAGTGCACATATTTTTTACTTAAGCAATTCACACACTATACATATGAACATCAACGAGCATGCAGAGCCGGTGTCACGAAGCATTCGTGCCGTACGAAAAAATTTGTACAGACGTAACTTGTACGGACGTAACTTGTACGGACGTAACGTGTACGGACGTAACTTTGAACAATCTTAAAAAGGTGCGTCCTTATATAGCGCGATATCTAGTCCGAAGGACCGCTCAAAGCGTTTTATACTTCACCCCCTGGTAGACCTGTTCCTTTACACTTCACCCCTGGTAGACCTGTTCCTTTACACTTCACCCCTGGTAGACCTGTTCCTTTACAATTCACCCCCTGGTAGACCTGTTCCTTTACAATTCACCCCCTGGTAGACCTGTTCCTTTACACTTCACCCCTGGTAGACCTGTTCCTTTACAATTCACCCCTGGTAGACCTGTTCCTTTACACTTCACCCCTGGTAGACCTGTTCCTTTACAATTCACCCCTGGTAGACCTGTTCCTTTACAATTCACCCCTGGTAGACCTGTTCCTTTACACTTCACCCCTGGTAGACCTGTTCCTTTACAATTCACCCCTGGTAGACCTGTTCCTTTACAATTCACCCCTGGTAGACCTGTTCCTTTACACTTCACCCCTGGTAGACCTGTTCCTTTACAATTCACCCCTGGTAGACCTGTTCCTTTACAATTCACCCCTGGTAGACCTGTTCCTTTACACTTCACCCCTGGTAGACCTGTTCCTTTACACTTCACCCCCGGGTAGACCTGTTCCTTTACAATTCACCCCCTGGTAGACCTGTTCCTTTACAATTCACCCCCTGGTAGACCTGTTCATTTACACTTCACCCCCTGGTAGACCTGTTCCTTTACACTTCACCCCCTGGTAGACCTGTTCCTTTACACTTCACCCCCTGGTAGACCTGTTCCTTTACACTTCACCCCCTGGTAGACCTGTTCCTTTACAATTCACCCCCTGGTAGACCTGTTCCTTTACACTTCACCCCTGGTAGACCTGTTCCTTTACAATTCACCCCCTGGTAGACCTGTTCCTTTACACTTCACCCCTGGTAGACCTGTTCCTTTACACTTCACCCCCTGGTAGACCTGTTCCTTTACACTTCACCCCTGGTAGACCTGTTCCTTTACAATTCACCCCCTGGTAGACCTGTTCCTTTACACTTCACCCCTGGTAGACCTGTTCCTTTACACTTCACCCCTGGTAGACCTGTTCCTTTACAATTCACCCCTGGAAGACCTGTTCCTTTACAATTCACCCCTGGTAGACCTGTTCCTTTACACTTCACCCCTGGTAGACCTGTTCCTTTACACTTCACCCCCTGGTAGACCTGTTCCTTTACACTTCACCCCCTGGTAGACCTGTTCCTTTACAATTCACCCCCTGGTAGACCTGTTCCTTTACACTTCACCCCCTGGTAGACCTGTTCCTTTACACTTCACCCCCTGGTAGACCTGTTCCTTTACACTTCACCCCCTGGTAGACCTGTTCCTTTACACTTCACCCCCTGGTAGACCTGTTCCTTTACAATTCACCCCCCTGGTAGACCTGTTCCTTTACACTTCACCCCCTGGTAGACCTGTTCCTTTACACTTCACCCCTGGTAGACCTGTTCCTTTACACTTCACCCCCTGGTAGACCTGTTCCTTTACACTTCACCCCCTGGTAGACCTGTTCCTTTACACTTCACCCCCTGGTAGACCTGTTCCTTTACACTTCACCCCCTGGTAGACCTGTTCCTTTACACTTCACCCCCTGGTAGACCTGTTCCTTTACACTTCACCCCCTGGTAGACCTGTTCCTTTACACTTCACCCCCTGGTAGACCTGTTCCTTTACACTTCACCCCTGGTAGACCTGTTCTTTTACACTTCACCCCTGGTAGACCTGTTCTTTTACACTTCACCCCTGGTAGACCTGTTCTTTTACACTTCACCCCCTGGTAGACCTGTTCTTTTACACTTCACCCCTGGTAGACCTGTTCTTTTACACTTCACCCCAACTTGACTTCTCCGGGAAGCATTCAGCCCCGCTGCAACCACTACTGCAATTATCACTGCAATTACATAGAAAACATGCATAGTGTTGCGAACAATTGTACGTAACTACGAACTATCCTTCGTATGAAGGTTCGAACACTTCGTGAAACCAGCCTTGATTCGCGATGGACTTGCTAAATGGATTGAGGCGGCAGTTTGAAATGCGTTTAGGGCAAAACAAAATCAAAGCTGCACATTCGGCCCCGTCCCGCCCGCCCCGCCCCTGTGGTCAGCTGTTCGTACCGAGATGACTTCGTGCCGGACTCAGTGAACTATTTACTACTTTGTCAACTTAACCAGCGGTCATTGTTATATACAGCGTGGAGTCAATGGTGCAGACGAACACTTTCTAAGGCGACACAGTCGTTGTAGCAACCACTATGTTAGGGCCAATCGCTTTGACGAATGACCAGGCCAGTCGATGGCCCGGTCGGTCGAGTAAAGGGTCGGTCCAGTTAACGGCGGCCATTGTTTACTGCGGCAGCATAACAAACGTCGTTTGTCAAACCGCGGTCTGGTTATCGTACACCCACGACAAGTCATTTCCCCATTGTCGTAAAACACGCACGTACCGACGCAGTCAATGTCGCCGCACGGTGAGCGTACAGGCGCATAGGCCGCACGCACGTTCTCCCGCAGTCGTTGATTAATCCATATCTATACTCATGAGTGATATCTGGGAATAACTTCTGCTTGCGCCGTGGCCGCTTGTATTGCGACTCAGTTTGCCAGGCTAGACTTGCAGGGGTTCCCAAACTTTCTCAGCTCAAAGCCTTCCAAAGGGTCTGCCTTCTGGTTGAGGCCTACATCTTTATGTTTCAATAATAATAATTCTATAATAACTATACGCATGTTTGTGTGTGGAACAAAATGGCATCCCGCTCCGTGATTTTACAAGTTGCACATTTACAACGTGACGTCACACTTACTCAGGTATAGGCATCAGCTAAAGAAGTTCCATAACGGAAAGGGATACTCCCGACTTCCTTCCCACAAATGCCAAGTGCTAAACCAAGCGGGAATTAAGGTACACCCAATTTTAACTGTATAAAAGAATCCAAAAGAATCCAGGGCGATCTAACACACACGCTGGAGGCACCAAATTCCTCCCTCTCATTTGCCCCCAGAATATCTGATTTTGTCCACCACACCCGGATTTAACAGGTATACGCCCACTGCCCCTTGTACAATTTACGTGGATTTTATGTGTAACCGGACATCCCCAAATAACTATAGTACTCCGTTACTATTTAGTCTTTGGTCCAGTTCGGATGGCTGTGGCCAGCAACACATGTAATGACATTTATGTGTCTGGGTCGGTAAAGACGGAATACTTCAAAGAGAAGATAAGAGCGGCTGCCCAGGTAAATGTCATCTAAATCACTCATGACTCGGGCTACTAGGGTAAACGTTTCCTTGAATTGGGACATTCGTTCATCCGTCGCCTCAAAGTAGTTGGTTGACATAATTGCCTCAGTGGTTCTGCTGTGGACTCTGCTAAGTGTGTGGAAAACATTACACAATGTCACCGTCATTTTAAGACTGTCTTTTTAACCTTGCTTATACTCACAGCTTTGCTAGTATTCCTATATTTAACAATGTTTCATTTAATATCGATATATTGCATTTTAAAACTTGACGACGTTCCACTCACTATTAGAAAGTGAATTTGAACGTAATTTGAACGTAATTTGAACGTAATTTGAACGTAATGCGAGTATAGCTGTTTGACCGGTTGCCACATACAGTTTGTCGCGTAATAACGCATTATATGTACCTAATGGTGTACGATGTACTTAATGTACTTAATATGTACTCAATGGTGTACGATGTACTTAATGTACTTAATATGTACTCAATGGTGTACGATGTACTTAATGTACTTAATATGTACTCAATGGTGTACGATGTACTTAATGTACTTAATATGTACTCAATGGTGTACGATGTACTTAATGTACTTAATATGTACTCAATGGTGTACGATGTACTTAATGTACTTAATATGTACTCAATGGTGTACGATGTACTTAATGTACTTAATATGTACTCAATGGTGTACGATGTACTTAATGTACTTAATATGTACTCAATGGTGTACGATGTACTTAATGTACTTAATATGTACTCAATGGTGTACGATGTACTTAATGTACTTAATATGTACTCAATGGTGTACGATGTACTTAAATTATTCACACACTACATAAGAATTAACACCAACGAACCTGATTTGCGATGGGGTAAATCAATTGAGACGGGCGTGCGTTTTTTTATTAGGACGTCAACGTTATATTTACCATTGGAATGTGTGTGCATTTATTGTAAAACTAATGAACGAGTGATTATGTCGCCACTTTCTTCCTGATCATCAAGGAAGCATCGCAGTCACCGCTAGTCCCGCCCCCAATGTGGACGTCAAGCAAACAACCACGGGCTAATAGAACCAGTGTCGTATTTGGGGTCTCGGAAGGGGGGCGCCGGGCCAAGCATATTCACACATCAATTTGCCATTGCACCAGATTGCATAAAAACATTCTTATCCCAAAGCAAAAGGGAGGCATTGCCCAATACCCCCAAAGCACCACTGACGAGAACCCCGGCTTTGATCATTCACAGTGACGTCATATGTCGAGTTCAAGTCCTCGTGAACAAAAGCGAGAGTTACTCACTGGTGGCTTTTATAAAGCCAATAATAGATGTAATTACGTTTAAATGTGTCGAAATCACGGTCTGCCTAAGTTTGCCTATTTTAGTGTGAGTTAAATATGTCTGGAACGTGATCTATCGCGCCTATACCTGGCGTTTATATTAGTGCCGTCTATATTAGGAACAACTGTTTCAACATGTTATGTTTATAGTGTGTAGCTACTGACAGAACAATTCACACGCACCACGGCACGCCGCTTGGTTGGACAGTCCACTTGACATTGACACGTGATACTCAAAGTCTACTTCGTCCAGGCACCTCTAAGTCCACTACGCACACACGCACGAACGCACGCACGCACGCACGCACGCACGCACGCACGCACGCAGACACGCACATGCACACATTTCTTGCAAAATATTCGGAAAGAATTCGAACGTTTCTTGGTAGGTACCTGGTCAAATGTCACATTCCAAGAACCCGGAACATTTCCAAAGCAATCCATTTAAGAATGCAGAGAATATTTATAAATTGAAGACAACACGTTTGATCGAATTATGCCTACAATGATATACGCTAATACAAAATGTAAGAATCCAGTGCATGTCTTTAGCCTGCGTACAGGAATTTGTTGCTTCACCAAGGCCAACCACGTCTAAGTGGGGCGCGGCGGTCGGTCGAGTGGCAGGGCGTCGGACTTTCCGTCGAAGGGACCGGGGTTCCAAACCACCGGCTGCCGTTTCAAAACCTTGGCAATTTCGTTCACCCCACTTTGCCCGTGTCTTTCGGAAGAGACACTAAAAGCTGTTGGTCCCTTCTACCTGGTGTCTATGCCAGGGGAAGTAAAAAATCCCACACAGGGGGTAAATGTGTAACATGTCGTGGACTCAAAGGGTGGTGGTCTCTATCTCAATTCCCGGGGCGTGAGAGGCGCCGAGCAGGACTTACAACGCTCTTAAGGAGCCCAGTCGTTGACAGGACAGGAAGAAGACTGAAGAAGGCGTTGTCTGTCACGCCCCAGTAGACGAAGTATGTCCTCGCTTCGTGACGCAATCGCCCAGTTGCACCCGAAACTATTCTCAACCGAAACGATTCGTAATCAAAACGATTCGTGCCCGAACGATTCGTACCAGAAACGATTCGTACCTGAACACTTCTTACTCGAAACGAATCGTACCTGAAATGATTTTTGCCCCAAACGATTCGTACCTTCGTAACTTCACATACACACACGGCTCTTACTCAATCGATTCGTATTCAAAACGATTAGTACCCCAAACTATTCATCTTGGGTACGGATCACTTTTGTACGGATAATACTGAAGCCGTTTATTCCGTTACAACCAGATACTGCTGGATAAATTGCAAGGTGGAAACTGTCGGTTTCCATCCACGGTCGTCGACGTCTCATGTGACCCCAGCACTGCGGGAACTTGACCTAAAGTGATATCTCACTTTCTACCAGTGTCAGGTTTTTCTAAGCCTGACCAAACGTAATTCCTCATCGGCTGCCAACATAGCGTTTTTCTATGTGCCAGCAAGTTGACGCAGCCCGCGTGTCCTAAATTTACATACGGACAAGTTTAAAAAATACAGGCATGCATACATACAAATAAATATTGACTGTGTAAGAGACGTGCCTTTAGCAATGCTGACTACGTTGTACCAGTGTTGAAAGAACCGCCATCAGATAACTTCACATACACACATTTGTTAAGAATATAAGTAATACACGCTGTCTAATTCGTAAAATGTTGCATTACTTTTTATTACACGGGTTTCGATAAAATTATGCACATTGTGCGGTAGGCAGGCACATATTAAAACTATGAAAATGAATACGGTTTGTGGATCGGGATAGCAAAATTGCATGTTCCACTGTTGGTTCAGTTATTTGACATACTTAGTGTGTATATGTTGGGTGAACGAAGGGGAGCGCAGGAATGTTGATGTAAATCTTAACAACAAGTCTGCATGTGGCAGCAGCTCGTGTTGTGTGTGAAGTGCTTCGGCCTAGCAGTAAAGTAACTGTCGTGCTAAAATAACGACGCTTCCTGTCGCTGTATATAATAGTAAACGTTGATTAAACACAGTGTAGCCATGTTACAACGTAGGACCGCCTGGGCGTTTCATAAACATTGTGCACAACTTAATTATAGATCGTCCAGGCGGTGCATAAACAAACGTTCTACGTATTTGGCAAGACACTGAACTCTTCATTTTCTTCTACCCGATGCCCGGGCCAGGGGAAGTAAAATATCTCCGACGTGGGACTAATGTGTGGCTGCGAACCCAGCAAATAGTTGTCTCTAACTCTACGTCATAAAACATGAATCAACGCGGAGCAGTTCGCGGTGCTGCGCAGGAACGAACGAACGAACGAACGAACGAACGAACGAACGAACGAACGAACGAACGAACGAACGAACGAACGAACGAACGAACGAACGAACGAACGAACGAACGAACGAACGAACGAACGAACGAACGAACGAACGAACGAACGAACGAACGAACGAACGAACGAACGAACGAACGAACGAACGAACGAACGAACGAACGAACGAACGAACGAACGAACGAACGAACGATACCGCGCTGCATAAGAACGTACCTTTACCTCTTTTATTAATGATTGAACGAATGACAAACTCAGATCTCACGCGCACGCAGGTGTTATTGCTTGTCAATCGTTTACTTTACTTTTCGCGTCAGCCTGTTACTCCTACTTGTAAAAAGAGCGCGCTCAGTCATGCGTATGTTAGGGACGGCAGCGACAATGACAAAGACGCGTGTTCTGCTGTCAAAATAGACCACCGCCATTGTTGAAGTAAAAACGAGTAACAAACTTCATACAGATGACCTACAGTGAATGAGTTCTTCGCTCGTTTAATGTATGTGAAAGGTGCATAAATAGTTTTTCAACTTGGATGGTCTTAGAATGTACAAAAAAGGTTTTCTATTATGTTCGTTCCTGCAGTTGAATCGGGATTTGCCGCGATATGGCTTATCAAACGTTTACATACTCTTTGTCCCACTGGCAGACATGTTTAGTTAAGTGCTGTTTCATTCGCTACTCTCATTCTTTAATTAGATTTTCTATTATATGTCCCATAGCTAATAAGATCGTTGGGACAGCGTGATGAAAGCCCTAGACACATACTGTTTCCATGGTTTCCGACCATTTGCTCTTCTCTGGAGCCGCTTGAACTAAACACATGTCCAATCCTTGATGCTGTCCAACCAAGGGTTATCTCTTCTTGCGAGCCCCGTCTGTTCCTCCTTGCAAAGCGGTGTTTGCAAGGATGTTTTTCCATCTCAGCATAACCACTATATGATACGTAGCTTCTTCTCTTTACAATTATGTTACAATTGTTAATAGCCACTTCTTGTTTCCCGTGTTCCTTTCGAACATCTCAAGAACTGATGTGTTACTTATGTGGGTTGTGTAATGTACTTTACATATATACTCTCACTCACTTACTCAATCTTCTTCGCTCCGACTAGAGCATAAGGCATCAACTCATCCAGCCAGCCCGGTCTAGGGCGAGCCAGCAAGGTCTAGGTCGAGCCAGCAAGGTCTAGGGCGAGCCAGCACGGTCTAGGGCGAGCCAGCCTGGTCTAGGGCGAGCCAGCAAGGTCTAGGGCGAGCCAGCACGGTCTAGGGCGAGCCAGCACGGTCTAGGGCGAGCCAGCCCGGTCTAGGGCGAACCAGCAAGGTCTAGGGCGAGCCAGCACGGTCTAGGTCGAGCCAGCACGGTCTAGGGCGAGCCAGCTCGGTCTAGGGCGATCCAGCACGGCCTAGGGTGAGCCAGCCCGGTCTAGGGCGAGCCAGCATGGTCTAGGGCGAGCCAGCAAGGTCTATATCGAGCCAGCACGGTCTAGGACGAGACAGCACGGCCTAGGGTGAGCCAGCCCGGTCTAGGGCGAGCCAGCACGGTCTAGGGCGAGCCAGCAAGGTCTAGGGCAAGCCAGCACGGTCTAGGGCGAGCCAGCACGGTCTAGGGCGAGCCAGCACGGTCTAGGGCGAGCCCGCACGGTCTAGGGTGAGCCAGCCCGATCTAGAGCGAGCCAGCACGGTCTAGGGCGAGCCAGCAAGGTCTAGGGCGAGCCAGCATGGTCTAGGGCGAGCCAGCAAGGTCTATATCGAGCCAGCACGGTCTAGGACGAGCCAGCACGGCCTAGGGTGAGCCAGCCCGGTCTAGGGCGAGCCAGCACGGTCTAGGGCGAGCCAGCAAGGTCTAGGGCAAGCCAGCACGGTCTAGGGCGAGCCAGCACGGTCTAGGGTGAGCCAGCCCGATCTAGGGCGAGCCAGCACGGTCTAGGCTGAGCCAGCACGGTCTAGGACGAGCCAGCACGGTCTAGGACGAGCCAGCACGGTCTAGGGCGAGTCAGCAAGGTCTAGGGCGAGTCAGCACGGTCTAGGACGAGCCAGCACGGTCTAGGGCGAGTCAGCAAGGTCTAGGACGAGCCAGCACGGTCTAGGACGAGCCAGCACGGTCTAGGACGAGCCAGCACGGTCTAGGACGAGCCAGCACGGTCTAGGGCGAGCCAGCAAGGTCTAGGGCGAGTCAGCAAGGTCTAGGGCGAGCCAGCAAGGTCTAGGGCAAGCCAGCACGGTCTAGGGCGAGCCAGCACGGTCTAGGGTGAGCCAGCCCGATCTAGGGCGAGCCAGCACGGTCTAGGACGAGCCAACACGGTCTAGGACGAGCCAGCACGGTCTAGGACGAGCCAGCACGGTCTAGGGCGAGCCAGCAAGGTCTAGGGCGAGCCAGCTGAGTTTATTCCAGGTCTTCTCAACCAGTTTCATCATTGACAGACATTCACTATACTTTTGTTTGCCGTACTCTTCTTACTATCTACACACTTGCTCCATCGACCAATCAGATGCTTTGCTAGGATTTTTCGGTTACATCCGGGTATTCCCGCAAGTTGTGTTCGGCAAATGTAGCTCGATTCGAAAAACAAAAATCGCAAATGAATAAAATATTTATTGTTTATTAAAAGAATATTTCATATCATTGATACTTATTGACGCTCCAAGTAAGCGCCTATACCTCCCGGGTTAGATGGACAATACGGTATGCGTGGGTCAAAGCTTACCCGCCACATACCTTTGGGTAACTTACCAACATGATTTTCTGGGCGTTTACCCTACGAACAGGCGGTACCTCCTAATCCAAAATGGCAGCGACATGCTTCAACGTTATTGACAAAGAAAAATTGTTTATTCATGAGCAAGGTAAATCTTGTCGGGATGTAATGAGAAATTTTGAATAATATTTCTCTAATTGTCATTAATTAAGTTGGCCCTTCCATTAATAGTGTGGCTCAGTTGCAATTAGTTGGCGTTACTGCTTAAGTGCTTCGTCCTTCAGCATTACTAATTGTAAATCAATCGTCTGAAGACTATTACATTAATTCAGCGCAAGCTGCAACACGATGTGTGCGTGTGTGCGTGCTTGTGTGCATGCATGCGTGCGTGCGTGCGTGCGTGCGTGCGTGCGTGCGTGCGTGCGTGCGTGCGTGCGTGCGTGCGTGCGTGCGTGCGTGCGTGCGTGCGTGCGTGCATGCGTCTGTGCATGCGTGCAAGTCATTTTTGGTATTCCTACAATGCAAACAGATTTTTCTACGTGCGTGCGTAAACCAGACTTACTTAGATGGAAACTATGCTAATAGTTCCACAACAAAAATATAAATGTGGTAAAACTAACTCAGAATTGACTTCTGCATGTTACACTTACCCCCCCCTCGTGGGTTATTGTACTTCCCCTGGCATTGACACCAGACAGATGGGACCAAACAACGGCGCTTAGTGTCTCTTCCGAAAGACACAGACACAGTTGGGGGAATGAAATTGCCTCAGTTTCGAAACAACAGCGGGTGGTGTCGAACCCCTGTCCCCTCGACCGACATTCCCTACCACACAACCACTCAATTTAACTAGTTAATTTAGTTAAATAATAAATTTAATAAATATTATAACTTCATGTCTGTAAGTTGACGATTTAATTAAGCTAATCGACTCATGCCTGATATGCACTTGATTAGTTCTCCATCGCTAGCTAACCCCATTAACAGTAAAACAGTTTCATGCGTTGCTGTCAGTGCAACATATTTCACGGTGCATTTATTCTATATTAATTCATTCCGTGTTGAAAATAAACCGGGCCAGAAACAAATTAAATTCGCTTAACTTTGACAGTTGTCACGAAGTCATATCATTATATTTATCTGAAGCGCGCGCTGCTTAAATGGAAACGTGCAAAAATAGAGTTGTCTGACCCTGTTCTGACCCTTGCCAAAGCTGCGTGTTGTCACTGCGCCGTCTGCTTCTACTTGTTGACTAAGAGGCGTGGCTCGTGTAGTATCTAAAGTGAATACAAGTGGCAGAATTCGAAATACTTGAAGAGTAAGCATCCGATCATGATAACATCTACATTTAAAGTTGCGATGTTGGCTTATGTTTCCTATCAAAGTTTTGTTCGTATGCCACACACATTGAACCGACTTTCGTCAGAGTAGGGCCGACAGTCCACGGTCAGCCATTTGGAGGCACTGTTGAGGAATGTTTGTGTATACTAAGTGGGTCGCCTAGCATCATGCGAAATAATTCATATCTTATAAACTCCGTAGTTAAATATACTCTTCTCGCTTAGCCGCGTATATTAAAGGAAACCAAAAGTCACGGCTTTGGGCCAATGCTATAGATGCATAAAGTTACTCAAACATTTGCAACAACAATCAAGAATACGCCAGTGGTTTACGAGGAAGACTATGTTGAACACACCGCATTTTAATTTCATGGGCCGCGCCATATTGTTAGGTAGCCCTGTCACGAGAGTGGGTATAGTGTAGCCAAATTCGTTCGCCAAATAAAAATATTTGTATACACCAATTCCTATACTTGCTAATAGGATGTGGCCATGTTTGCGTCCAAACTCAAGCTATGTAACAAATGTTGGCCTTTGTTTACTAAACTAGTCCTCTTTATGACAAGATAGCACGTTTGTTTGAGACGTTGGGTCTGTGTGTGCCGGTGTCGGGCTAAACATTTGAGACTTTGCGTTGGGTCTGTGTGGGCCGGTGTCGGGCTAAACATTTGAGACTTTGCGTTGGGTCTGTGTGGGCCGGTGTCGGGCTAAACATTTGAGACTTTGCGTTGGGTCTGTATGTGCCGGTGTCGGGCTAAACATTTGAGACTTTGCGTTGGGTAAGTGTGTGCCGGTGTCGGGCTAAACATTTGAGACTTTGCGTTGGGTCTGTGTGTGCCGGTGTCGGGCTAAACATTTGAGACTTTGCGTTGGGTAAGTGTGTGCCGGTGTCGGGCTAAACATTTGAGACTTTGCGTTGGGTCTGTGTGTGCCGGTGTCGGGCTAAACATTTGAGACTTTGCGTTGGGTCTGTGTGTGCCGGTGTCGGGCTAAACATTTGAGACTTTGCGTTGGGTCTGTGTGGGCCGGTGTCGGGCTAAACATTTAAGACTTTGCGTTGGGTCTGTGTGGGCCGGTGTCGGGCTAAACATTTGAGACTTTGCGTTGGGTCTGTGTGTGCCGGTGTCGGGCTAAACATTTGAGACTTTGCGTTGGGTCTGTGTGGGCCGGTGTCGGGCTAAACATTTGAGACTTTGCGTTGGGTCTGTGTGGGCCGGTGTCGGGCTAAACATTTGAGACTTTGCGTTGGGTCTGTGTGTGCCGGTGTCGGGCTAAACATTTGAGACTTTGCGTTGGGTCTGTGTGGGCCGGTGTCGGGCTAAACATTTGAGACTTTGCGTTGGGTCTGTGTGGGCCGGTGTCGGGCTAAACATTTGAGACTTTGCGTTGGGTCTGTGTGTGCCGGTGTCGGGCTAAACATTTGAGACTTTGCTTTGGGCCTGTGTGGGCCGGTGTCGGGCTAAACATTTGAGACTTTGCGTTGGGTCTGTGTGTGCCGGTGTCGGGCTAAACATTTGTTTGAGACTTTGCGTTGGGTCTGTGTGGGCCGGTGTCGGGCTAAACATTTGAGACTTTGCGTTGGGTCTGTGTGTGCCGGTGTCGGGCTAAACATTTGTTTGAGACTTTGCGTTGGGTCTGTGTGGGCCGGTGTCGGGCTAAACATTTTCCGCCGTCAAATATTATCCGCTTGGTGTATTTGCGCATGCGCGTATCTTGAAACATGAGCGTTGCTAGTTATAGACCGTATATATATATATGTATATATATATATATATATATATATATATATATATATATATATATATATATATATATATATATATATATATATATATATATATATATATATATATAGTTCACGACAGAAAATGCCGCTTTATATTTTAAATAATTTTTTATTTTACCACAGAAATTCATCCATTTATTTCCCGTGGTTGACATTCTCTGTTATAAGTTATTGTTATTATATACAGTACCTATTATTGTAGCTATAATAATTATATTTATGTTATTAATAGATTGATGATCAAATACCAGCTCGAACATGCGCAGATACACCAATCAGAAAATATTTGACGGCGGAAAAATTTTAGCTAGACACCGGCGTCACTTATTACGTCACTCGTAGACTCCGTTACCCGATTTTCCTAGAGCTGCGCACGCGCTTATCGGTCGCGCTGATTAACATGTCAGTCCTCCGTCAACCGGAGAAATTACCGCAATATCCCACTTTTAGAACACATGCTGAGTAAATCACCGGCGTGATATTCTTGCTTTTAGTTGCACATGGTTAGTTTTTATTATATCTTTTAGGTGCATAGCCCCAAAACCATGACTTTCATTTCGCTTTAATGTGCATCCGGATGTTTCCAGCTGTGGAGTCATTAACCCGGCATTTTGCACATTTCTATTCCATTCCCACTGTTAGACACTTATTTCATCTTCCAACCATTCCTTTAATGACATCCTTCCCTCCACCGTTCCGCTCAGCCTAAACGTTAGGTTAACTTCCATGTTTCCACATCCATCGTGAGTGAGCCGCGTCTCTCCGTTCACTTACACGGTTGACGTTTGTTTTGTGATTCAAACAATAACTACAACACATTACGAGTTATGCTTTTAATAAATAATGACAACCCAAAAGATCCCATCTGATCCGATGACTTCTGTATGCATTGTTAGGTATCCATCCAGTCATGCCATTTTTATTTTATAAAATCAAGTTAATCAATTAATTTAACCCATTTAATTTAACCCAGTTAAAATTAACTTAACCTTTGTAAGTTAACGATTAAGTTAAGTTAATCGTTCCATTCTTGGCATCAAATAACTCAGGAATGTGAGGTGACCATTATCATAAACGTTTATGTCAATAAAATCCATAATATATGTGTGTTGTTTCAAAGTAAACGTCTTCCTTCTAACAGTGTTAAATATGTGGCACTGCCATCTGATGGTCGCTGTTGCAGACGCTGACCTTCAGGAAATCATCGAAAGCGTGAAAGATACCAAGTGTGACGTCAGTCGAGACAACGATGGCCGCCATCTTGTCTCAACGCCGTTTGCCTACGTGAAATATGCTCCTTCTGACTGGCCGTGGGGGAGTTCGGCTGCTAAAGGTGAAATATATCAATTGTTAAACTTGCTTTGTGGAGGGTGGAATCCTCTAATATTCCGACCGGAGGGTTACGGTGCATTAAGTCCTGATAGCATTAGTAGCCTAAGGAGATGGGTGGGGTTTTCCATGCATCATTCGAATCAGATCGCGATGAACGCAAGCTGATCCTCCTAAATAGCATGACCTCTAAAGGCTGCAACTGACATAAGGACTATTTAACAAGATTTAACAAAGCAACACTCTCCAGATGGCCTTGTCCTTTTTTCATCAATGTGTTGTGGCTCGTCATATATTATTATTATTATTGTATTATTATTATATTAATATTATTATTGTGCTTGTTATTATTATTGTTATGATTATTATTATTATACATAACGTGGATATTTAATTATGTATCTATTTTATTTGTTGATATGTTTATATTGTGTAACCTTAACTGAAGTTATTGTACATTATGTACATTATGTGATTAATGCCAGAATGGCCTAAGCAAAACACACGTGTTTCGCTTCGCGTCCGTAATGTGCACGTTCTCTTAATAATAAATAATACACAATGCATAGACTATATGGTCTACATATGTGTTTGCACAGCTGTCGACCTGGACGAGGTGGAGGCTGTGGAGGCGGGCTGTCAGTCGAAGGTCGCCGGTGCCATCAAGTTGTTCGGAGCCGAGGTGAGTAAAGAGACGCCGAGTGTCGAAGCTTCTCGTTGAGTGCGGGTCGATAGGCGACTTTCACGACGATATCAAGTTGAAAGATTACTCACCTATCACGATGTTCTAGTTGTTACCCCATGATGCCTCTGATACTATGGTACTATGATACTATGGTACTATGATACTATGGTACTATGATACTACACGTGATAAGTGCCTTGTGTAACACTTTAACTCTGCTCGTGACATAAAAGGAAAAGGTAAACGCAAAGTTGTTGTTGTAAAATACTGCAACACTTTTTTATCTCGGAAATTCTAATGCTGGACATATTTGCATCCCGGTCTTCGATCCGTAGACTTGATGAAATATATTATTATTATTTTAACATATTAAGTACAATATATATATATATATATATATATATATATATATATATATATATATATAATTATAAATAAAAAAAATTATTAAAATATTTATATAACATGTATAAATTGACTAATTAAAACATTAAAAGAAAGTAAAGCCAATTGAATTGCATGCAGTGTTTATTATCGCTTACACGAATCCCGCATATAGAGTAAAGTTCTATCTTTCAATATTTACACTTAATTGAAGCAGTCGGTGAAAGAACGCTTGCTCATTGGCATTGAACAAATAATGCATCGTCACGTGCCTAGGAGGACCAATGTTTCGAGCTGGTGTTACGCGAGGGCGCCACCAGTGTGACTGTGATTACGTCATCCGTGGCGGAGAGAGACGATTGGCTGACGGCCCTGCGGCAGCTCCTCCAGCGGCTAGTCGGAGAGCAGCGCAAAGCGTATCCTTCCATTACAACGACCGCTACATCTACTAGAATAAAACGCAAATAAAAATTGTACATAACTATTCAGCGTTTGCTGGCAACGGCAAAATTTTGCTGCTTTGTTGAGAAACAAGAAAAACGTAATTTTTTACACTATGTCCGTTAGACTCAGGTCCGTAGCCAAGTGGTGATGTCATAGAATTATATAAATGTTTTCGGTAGTCACAGTCATTATTAAAGTACATTTTTAGTTATTACTTTATTGTTCACACTGTGCCTGTGCTGGGTGAATAAATGTCACACTAACAATGATCATTGTATCACAAAGTTCGATCTTTGACCGACCACAGTTGGATCAGTTCCCTGTTCTTGGAGACGGCCGCATCACATGGAGACGAGCGGTCAGTCAGCTTGACACAGGCGGTCAATATATTGACCAGTGTCGGCCGACAGCTCAGCCTACACTACGGGGCCGCAATCTGTCATGTATGTATTGTGTGCGTGCGTGCTTGCGTGCATGCGTGTGCGTGTGCATGTACGTGTAGTTTGTTCTTATTTTGTGTACGTGTGCGTGTCATTGAGCTACATGTGTGACGGTGTACGTTCGTGACAATAAGTGATAATAAATATATGGGTCTGCTTTCCATCCTAAACCTATAAGCAAAGGGTGAGACACACACCTGCAAGCGTTAAAGTAAGGGTGAGACACACACCTGCAAGCGTTAAAGTAAGGGTGAGACACACACCTGCAAGCGTTAAAATAAAAACAGTAGAGGAAAAGTGACATTAGACAAGTACGTAAGGTCAGACGCACACAATTGTGGGCGTAATAAAATAGAGAAAAAAGAAAGACAGAGAAAGCAGTAGTGGAAACGCGACATTTGACGACGTGTGCATATGTGTGCATGTAAGTGTGCGTATGTGTGTATGTGTGCTTGCGTGCGTGCGTGTCTCAATATGGCCTATCGCAGACAGCCTAAATGACGTATAGTATAAATGGCACGTCATGCCATGTGCTAATAGTCCTTCATCGTGTATCGCAGATATGCCAAATCACAACATCCCAAATAGGTTCACAACCGTGGAAATGGGCGTGTAGACTATCATTGAAGACGGTGTACGTCTGTGGTGCTGTGACACACGAGTCTATGCTGTGCTACACAGTAATGGAACAAGAAGCGCAGTAAACGGCTATAATCCATGCGCATACAGGCGCTATATAGAATCACACATTATTAATATTATACATGCCATTCCGCTTGTACAATACTTATTTACAAACCACACACGACACAGCAGTTCCTGCGGTTGTAGCTACTAAACTCCGCGTGTCCTTACAGGGTATCACGAAGGCGAAGAACGACAGTGCTGAAATTGTGCTGAACGAGGATCAGTTTCTACAATTCTTCAATCTCGCGGCTGGTCGATCTCAGATTAAGCAGATATACGAAAGGTTCGTTGATGTAAAGCACAGAACACTAAGTTCAGTTAACCTTGTGACGTCACAAGTGCTCAGCGCTTAGCGACGCGTTTGTCTCTGAACCATTTTGCTTTTATTAAATGTAGCATTTAAAACTATTTATCATAGCTAATTGTGAACCGAATATCATAATCACCTCGATATTGATGGCGAATTTACATTCGTCGCTCTATAATTCCTTTAAAATGCTCGCTAGAACATACAAATGTTACTTTTAAATACGAAAACCAGTTAATGCTGACCTACATTGAACCATGTCTTGGTTCAATTAAAACACAAACTATTAGAGAAGGAGTAAAGAGCTCATAAAGGCATATAAGTATATTAATATTAGTACAATATCAACAAACAACAATCGGAACACAGATTTGCGACGAGGTCCTACTGCGAGAACAACATCCGTTTCACGCAACCAGGGATTGAGATGCTATTGAAGAACATCAACTAAACTAAAGCTGCAGACCCCGATGAAATCCCGGCATTTTGAAGAAGACCGCCAAGGAGATGATCTTCCAGCAGTCCTGCGAGGAAGACACCGTCCCATCTGATTGGTCTACTGCACGTATATCAGCGATTTATAAGGGTGATAAGGCGACGCCGTCTACTTACAGGCCGATTTCCCTAACAAGCATTACATGCAAATTAATGTGCCAAGGTGAAAAACAAAGCCAGAAATACCCTCGGTCTAACCAAGAGAACACTGCAAGCGCCACCAACCGAAGTGAGCCAAACCGCACACGAGGAACTCGTCCGACCGACACTTGAGTAGGCTACTTGCGCCTGGTCACTCCACACCAAGACAGACATTTAGACAGTTGATCAAGTGCAGCGTCCGCAGCTCGTCTTGTCGCCTTTTGACTATCGGAGAACGTCAAGTGCCACTGCCATGTGCCACTGCCAAGTGCCACTGCCAAGTGCCACTGCCATGTGTGTTAAACTCATGTGGAATTCACTGCACGCTAGACGTTGCAACAGAGACGCCTCTCGGTTTTTAGATTCACTATGGGCTAGTTCGCATCAGTTGCCTGCCATCGTTTTCACAGCAGATGCTCGCAGTAGACGCCACCACGAGTATAAACTCCGAACACTACCAGCCTCCTGCATCATCTACCAGCACTTGTTCTATGTCCACTCTATCACAGGAAGCAGTCAAGCCATCAACGACAGAAGCATTTCAGAAAGCCGCCGTCGAAGTTATCAAGTCATCGTAGAAGCTCCTTTTTAACCCTGAACTGCACAATTTGGTTGTACATCCAAACGTTTTAGATCACCCCATATTGTGAGATGACGTTACAAACGGCAGTATAGTAAATTAATACTTTTTAGCAGTATATAGTTCAAGACTAGAAGATCATTGGTCGGTTTGCATCGTTTCTTAGCTTAAGTGTCACGCCATACGAATGTAAAACACGCACGTTTTCAAGTTATCTATATTGACGTTGATGGCGGCCTACACAGAGTAGCCAGCTGGGTTGTATTCTATTCGTCTGTCCCGCTACACCGTAGGCTGATAGGCGGACCCTCGGGACGACTCGCCCTCAACAGTGTCGCGTTCTATGACTTCCTGCGCACGGAGCAGAAGGTGTGTATATTCTGTCACATTCCATTGTTTATAATCCCGGACGAGATAACTTGGTCGTTCGTGTTTACCAAATTTCAAGATACACAACATTATCACAGAAATATCCATCTATGCCTTGGTACTTGCTGCTGCCAGTCAATGTCTTGTTGGTGTCTTGGAATGTAACTCTCGAAATTGCGATGTAACGCTGGCAGTTTTAGTAAATGTAAATGTTTATTCATTTCTATAGCACCGTAACTATACAATGGTATTCTATGGGGCTGTATAATAAAAGAAATGGCATAGTAAAAATATCAAAACAGTGAAAACAAATGCAATAATACAAATGATTATAAAAAGTAAAGCTATTTAAATGACTAAAATTAATAACTTAGTTATATGCAATGTTAAAATAGTGAGTCTTCATTTTACTGTTAAAAACACTGACATCGTTGCTACTGCGCACGTCTTCAAGTAGGGAATGCCATAGTTTAGATGCAGCCACTTTAAAAGCGCGGTCCCCAGAGTTTTCCGCTTTGTCCGTGGTAAATTGAGTGTCAGAGCCTCATGAGATCTCAGTCCTTGTCCGTGGTATATTGAGTGTCAGAGCCTCATGAGATCTCAGTCCTTGTCCGTGGTATATTGAGTGTCAGAGCCTCAAGAGATCTCAGTCCTTGTCCGTGGTGTATTGAGTGTCAGAGCCTCATGAGATCTCAGTCCTTGTCCGTGGTGTATTGAGTGTCAGAGCCTCATGAGATCTCAGTCCTTGTCCGTGGTATATTGAGTGTCAGAGCCTCATGAGATCTCAGTCCTTGTCCGTGGTATATTGAGTTTCAGAGCCTCAAGAGATCTCAGTCCTTGTCCGTGGTATATTGAGTGTCAGAGCCTCAAGAGATCTCAGTCCTTGTCCGTGGTATATTGAGTGTCAGAGCCTCGTGAGATCTCAGTCCTTGTCCGTGGTATATTGAGTGTCAGAGCCTCAAGAGATCTCAGTCCTTGTCCGTGGTATATTGAGTGTCAGAGCCTCATGAGATCTCAGTCCTTGTCCGTGGTGTATTGAGTGTCAGAGCCTCATGAGATCTCAGTCCTTGTCCGTGGTGTATTGAGTGTCAGAGCCTCAAGAGATCTCAGTCCTTGTCCGTGGTATATTGAGTGTCAGAGCCTCAAGAGATCTCAGTCCTTGTCCGTGGTATATTGAGTGTCAGAGCCTCATGAGATCTCAGTCCTTGTCCGTGGTGTATTGAGCGTCAGAGCCTCAAGAGATCTCAGTCCATAATGGACGTTTCTAGTTGTCAACATTTCCGACAGATAGTGTGGAACACGACCATTTAGTGCATTAAAAGTCTCAACTGGCAACCAATGAAGTCGTTTAAGTGTATGAGTTATGTGGTCATATTTAGCAACTCTACACAACACTGTGGCCGCAGTGTTTGTTTTGCACCATCTGTAATTTCTTTATTATGTATTTTGACAAACCGACCAGCGACGCACTGTCAGTGTGGCCGTGGACCAAAGCATGAATGAGTTTTTTCTGCACTTTGATGATCAAGATACTTTCTGATCTTTCCGATATTGTACAGTTGTGCATAAGCTGCCCGACATTTGGGTTTGATATGTTGTTCCATGAATATGTGCTTACCGAAATAAGCACCAACATTTCGCGCACAATCTGAAGCCTGTACTACAATCTGAAGCCTGTACTACAATCTGAAGCCTGTGCTACATTGCCCCTGATGTTAATAGACGTGTTGGTGCATTTTGCGAGTTGTTGTGGAGTACCGATTAAGATGTAATCAGTCTTGGAATCATTCATTCATTCAGTTTCATGCTCTGCATCGAGCTGTTGATATCACTGATATCACTGATATCACTGATATCACTGAAATCACTGATGCACCGTTCCATAGACTCATAGTCACTATCCATATAATCAGGGTGGAAACTGGTGGTTATCAGCGTAAACATGCCCCAGTTTCCCGTGCTGATTAATGACATAGAAAACGGGGCTAGAGTACTCCGCCAAGTCAACAGGACATAGGCATGATCCTTACCTTCTGTTGGTCCACGTTTAGACGAATGTCAGACTGAACCTTAACAAGAGCAGTTTCGGTAGAATGCCCTGCTCTGTAAGCAGACTGACAAGGTGGCAATGCCTTGCTCTGTAAGCAGACTGACAAGGTGGCAATGGAAATCTACAGTCTGAATGAAGACAAAGTTGGTTTACGACAGTCCGCTCAGTTAGGTTGGGCACATATTGGAGGTTTGACACAGGGCGAGAGTTTTTTTGTGTGAATAAGATCCATTCCTACTTTTTTAAGCAGCGGCACTACAATTGCAGTCTTCCATTCATGTGGAAATTCCCCACTAGCAATACAGCGATTGATGATGTGCGTGAGGAGTGGCAGTAATTCCTCAATACACTCCTTGACCAGCTTGGTAGGCATAGGGTCAAAAACACAGTTGGTAGTCTTAGATTTTATAACCAACTTGCGCACATCATCATCGAAGACCAACGCAAAAGTATGTAAATTATCACACACACACTCTCTGTGTGGTATAAAGGGTGGTTCGGTAACACCAATATTCATCCGAATTGCATCTATTTTATCATTAAAAAAGTTACTAAATTCGTTGACAAGGTTTTCCACAGAATCATGTTGAGGCAATGGATTACTCTGCTTCTTATCACATATGATGTTGATTAAGACACATAATTTCTTTGAATCACCCTTAGCTTCAGAGATTAAGTGAGAAAGATGGCGGATTCGTTTGCTATTCAGTGCACTGACATCCTAGCGCGATGGGATGACAGTGCACTGACATCAGTGCACTGACATCGCAGTGCGATGGGATGACAGTGCACTGACATCAGTGCACTGACATCAGTGCACTGACATCGTAGCGCGATGGGATGACAGTGCACTGACATCAGTGCACTGACATCCTAGCGCGATGGGATGACAGTGCACTGACATCGTAGCGCGATGGAAGACAGCAAAGTGTTGTCGTTTTTATTCAGCCTCCAGATCTGTTCAACTTTTCTTCTTTGCGACTTTAGTGTTTTGAGTTCATCATCGAACCAGGCACCAGTGGCCTCAATAGTCTTGGTTTTGATGGGTGCCTGTCTGTCCAATAGTTCATCATCGAACCAGGCACCAGTGGCCTCAATAGTCTTGGTTTTGATGGGTGCCTGTCTGTCCAATAGTCTTGGTTTTGATGGGTGCCTGTCTGTCCAATAGTTCATCATCGAACCAGGGAACCAGTGGCCTCAATAGTCTTGGTTTGATGGGTGCCTGTCTGTCCAATAGTCTTGGTTTTGATGGGTGCCTGTCTGTCCAATAGCTGCCTCAATTCTGTATTATATTCACCAACTAGTTGATTGATATAATCGATACTCAATAGTCCATTAACCAAATCTTTCAGGCAGGTGCTGAAAGCACTGTTATCAATTAGCTTCAGATATTTGCATACACATCGACTACTAAACAAGATTGTAATATTACTGTGTTACATGCCTCGAATTTGAAGCGTTAGAAAACATCGAACTACCTAAAAACTGCATTAGTTTGGTTGTCTCGGCACCGGCCTGCAGCGGCAGTGTTTTCGAAGAAATCAACATGGACGATGCCCCTGTCATTTGTCGCCAAACGAACCGGATTCTGTCTCCCTACACAGGGATCCTTCCATCACTGACCCGGGCATGTGCTGCCAACCAAGGCAACTAGAACTGTCATTGTCTGCAAACTTGCCATATTCTCTCGTCATGACTTTTTTTTTCAGAATTGAAAAATTATAGCATGCGGCTCTGCTGTCAACAGCGGGAACCCAGTATGATTCCTGGTCACTCCATCTTCTTTCCCGCTGGCCTTGGAAGTCTTGTTTATACGCTTGTCCAACGTTGTTATCTCTTGGCATACGGCACATGTGCCCAAACCACCTGAGTCTTCTGTGTCTGATGACATCTGCGATGGAGTCAGGGGTGAAGGTGTCCTCTCTGATCTTGACATGTTGTAATATGTCTGCCGCAGGCAGCGCATCACATAAACCTCAATATAGTGTATATCCTGTAGACGGCACTAAGCTACCCAAAAACCAGAACTATCCCGGGGACATAGCACTATCACAGTAAGATAGTGATATGTCCCCGTATGCACTGTCTGTCTAACGTCCAACGGTCGTCTGTCGTAGGAGGAGCGGTTATCACTGGACGACGCCAGGGACTGGATACACCAGACGGAGCCGGTCCTTCGCCGGTCGCGTTGTCTCTCCGACATCGGTCAGTATCACCGCATCTATATCGTTATTACAGGTGTCGTGTAGGATTTACAGTGTATTCATTTAAAAGTACAGATTTTGTAATTAAACTTTGACTGCTGAAATATTGACTTCTTTATAGTGGCTATACATTATGTATATATTAAAGAAAAACAATGCTTTTAGCATATGCGCCTACAAGAGTTACCAAAACGTAACCATTTGCAACTACAATTAACAATATCACGCCAGTGGTTTACTAAGAAAAAATTGTTGAACACACATCACTTTAATTTCATGTGGCGCACCATACGTCACAAGTGCGGTAGCCTGGCAATATTCGATCACCACATGACAATCTATTTGTGAACACCTAATCCTATTCTTGCCAATAAGATATGGCCATGCTGTTTGCGTCCAAACTCAACTTGTGTAACATATGGTGACCTTTGTTTACTAAACTAGTCGCTTTCTGATCAGCGTATTTGATTGAAGAGTTTTCGTTACTTGTGTATATAACACCAAATTCAATAATGCATTTGCACAAAGGGGCTAACATGTCGTAGTGGATACTAGATAGATTTAAGTTTTCACGAAATGATTCCAAAACAAGACGAACAGGAAAAAGTATTTATGAAGTGTACCATTTTATGTAGGGACCTGGCACAGACGTTGTGCAAATCGGCCGCTGCATCACCGTAACTTCTTAATCATTGTCGGGTCCGTTTGGTAAGAACAGCATCACAACATCATGTGTAATGCTAAGTTGAGACACTTGTCTACGTGCTGTGGAATAACTAATCATGATAATTCTGAGTTGAACAAAAACGACCAAAGAGACCGCGCGTATTTTTGGAAATTAATTATAATTCTATGTAGATGCGAAACGGCGCGTTGGTATGTCGACGCACCTGTCAAACACGAGACGTCTCACAACACCTGTTGTTTTAAACATATTTGCTTGCGCCGTCAAGCAACTTGATGCTGAAATGAGGGTCATCCGGTTCTGGTCCGTGTTTGTGTCTTTCATGCGTAGATCGGACACACCCGATAATTAAACATCGTCTCCTTTGTCAACAAACAACGGATTGATACAAAAGAACAAAGGCGTAATTAGACAATATATTTAATCAAGACAATATATTTAATCACGAGAGCTTGCTCGTCCATGCCTTAAAGATACAACGATTTTACTGTGATGGTTTTGTCAAATTGTCTGATTGTGCACGGAAGTAAGAAAACAGTCAACGGATTACGTTACGAAAGCAGTGAAATTACATGTTTAACACATCATACAAATTACGCCAGTCGTGTTATTGAATATTGTGTTGTTGCTTGTCTCGTACCTAGCAAACGTATGGCAACTCGCTGTATAACATGTCCGACGACACGCGTTTTGTTTGAAATATATGTTCTTATAATTGGAACAACTTGCTAGTTCAGCTGGGTCGTACAAGTCTACAGCTAAGTGGGCACAATACTGGTTGAAATTGGTTGAAACCCATTATCGAAACATTTCACATTACATATTATTCCAAGTAACATCAATTAATAGTGTTCACCCATTTCACGATAAACATTCATCTATTGGCAATTCGATCAATAAAATATAACTCATAGTCCGCGGCATTTACCAACCCTTGCAGCCCGTTTATATTTCTAAAAAAAACAATGTCGTTTTTATGATTTAAATACTGTCTTTTGTATGATTTAAATACTGTCTTTTGTATGATTTAAATACTGTCTTTTGTATGATTTAAATACTGTCTTTTGTATGATTTAAATACTGTCTTTTGAGCAGGTTTTACAAGTTTCATGATGGACGAGAAGCAGAACATCTTCCGGCGTGACTTGAGACACGTCTACCAGGACATGACACGACCTCTGTGTCACTACTTCATCGCCACGTCACACAACACGTACGTACGGGGCCGTCGGTGTCATGTTTAAGCACCTCCACCCAGAAACTAGGTGCATAGAAAATTTCCGTCACAACGGAATCATCACTCAGATTCCACGCAATGTGTGCGACAAACGGTGGCGCCACACACCGGCGCTTGGATAATCCAGACACGAGGACGTGTTTACCGGGACGACTACCATTACAGATACCTTTGGGGTTCGGCTCATTTCGGCTATGCGCAAAGCATCACGGGCCTAGCAACATACTTGCCGTTTCCAGCGAGTCTCATGTCTTGCAAATAGATTGGACTAACATTGAATGTGTAAATTATTTAGGCATCACAATACATATACGTTTAAATAATTTGACCGTATTTACAAAATAAACATTCCTCTAAACGAATCTGAGACTTTTGACTAACATCAAGTAATGCACTAATTTGCATCATAGTGAAGTGTATTTATAGTGTAACGAGTCGGGTGAATTGCGTTTTGTGTAAATAATCGCTAGGTACATAGCAGTGTGCCTTGCGTAAGAAAGAATACATGTCATGGCATATATGAATGTAGTTGCAGTCTGCTAACCAGTTCGTCTGTCTGTTTTCACAGGTACCTGACGAAGGACCAGTTGCGAAGCAAGAGCTCCGTGGACGCTTACATCAACGTATTTAAACGCGGAGGCAAATGTGTCGAACGTACGTACAGGTGTAGGCCCTACTTCTTACGTACGTACAGGTGTAGGCCCTACTTCTTACGTACGTACAGGTGTAGGCCCTACTTCTTACGTACGTACAGGTGTAGGCCCTACTTCTTACGTACGTACAGGTGTAGGCCCCATTTCTTGCGTACGTACAGGTGTAGGCCCTACTTCTTACGTACGTACAGGTGTATGCCCCATTTCTTGCGTACGTACAGGTGTAGGCCCTACTTCTTACGTACGTACAGGTGTAGGCCCCATTTCTTGCGTACGTACAGGTGTAGGCCCCATTTCTTACGTACGTACAGGTGTAGGCCCTACTTCTTACGTACGTACAGGTGTAGGCCCTACTTCTTACGTACGTACAGGTGTAGGCCCCATTTCTTACGTACGTACAGGTGTAGGCCCTACTTCTTACGTACGTACAGGTGTAGGCCCCATTTCTTGCGTACGTACAGGTGTAGGCCCTACTTCTTACGTACGTACAGGTGTAGGCCCCATTTCTTGCGTACGTACAGGTGTAGGCCCCATTTCTTACGTACGTACAGGTGTAGGCCCTACTTCTTACGTACGTACAGGTGTAGGCCCTACTTCTTACGTACGTACAGGTGTAGGCCCTACTTCTTACGTACGTACAGGTGTAGGCCCTACTTCTTACGTACGTACAGGTGTAGGCCCCATTTCTTGCGTACGTACAGGTGTAGGCCCCATTTCTTGCGTACGTACAGGTGTAGGCCCTACTTCTTACGTACGTACAGGTGTAGGCCTTACTTCTTATTTGTCAACAAACCCTGTCCGCTACTTAGCACTGAACAACTATGCATACATTAAAATGTTGTAATAATTATATTAGTCAGGAAATTATGTCGGCAACAAATTTGTGAGTTGACATTGTTATATTTAAGATGTCCTCCACGTAGAGAACATGATTTAAAATACTTGGTGCTATTGGGAGTTTGGTCAACTTTGCAGTCAGCAGACTTATAACTTAAAGAGAAAGAAATGTCACGGTTTTGGGCCTATGCACTTATATGTGTTACTAAGACAACCATTTGCAACTAGTATTAAGAGTATTAAGAGTATCACGTCAGTGGTTTACTACGAAAAGCTTGTTGAACACACAGCTTCTTACCTTCATATGCGGCGCCAGACTGTTAGATAACCCTACGTCACAAATGTCGTAGTCTTGCAATATTCGCTCGCGCTGGTTAATAATAATAATAATAATAATAATAATAATGTTTTATTTCAGGCAAGAGCCCATAATATTATAAATACATACAGGTTAAAAAAAACACATACATATACACACATGATGAACAATAGAGGTACATGTAGTGAGACAAATATATATAAATATACATACATGACGTGTAGTAAAAATATATATATAAGATAAGTACGTATAAAAAAATATATTTGTATAAAAGTACAAACATCATGAATTAAAAGCATACAATTGATCAATCCAATAACATATCAACCGGAGAAATGACTGGAATCTGCCACTTTTATAACACATTAAAACCACTCGCTTGATATTCTTGATTTTAATTGCACATGGTTAGTTTTTATTATCCCTTTTAGGTGCATAGCTCCAAAACCACGACTTTTGTTTCGCTTTAGACCTAGTGAATAAGACCCTATACATATATTTAGTAAACTGAAGACCAAGCTCAGACGGACTCGGACTCTATAACAGGGTTTGACGGATGTATGCTTGCAGTGGACTGCTGGGACGGCCCGAGCAACGAGCCTGTCATCTACCACGGACACACACTGACGTCGAAGATTCTCTTCAAGGACGTTATCGAGGCCGTCCGAGACTACGCCTTCATCGTGTCGCAGTGCGTGTCCATAGTTCACTATGTTAACATTTAGTTTCCCAATTTTTTTTGAGATTGGCAAACCTACACATTTTTTTAAACCTTATTATATAAGGAATCAAAAACCAATGTTTATATTTGCTCAATAGGTGTATGGCAGCCATTTTGGATTTTCAAAACGGCCGCCATTGGAGACCTTTATTTGTCAATATCTCGACATCTAGGTGACCCTGGACCTTGATGTTAACGGCTTAACCTACATTTTAAGGGGCAAAGAATCCAATGGTGATACTCACAATAAACGTATCATGTTCATTGACGCAAATGTAATTATATAGTTATTAGGAGCCTGACGGTTTGCTAAATTGTGAAAGTAGTGAAATTAAATCAATAATAAACATTCACGTGCATTTCCAGCAAATATAATCCTTGATCGCACAAACAATGTAATTAAGATATCTTACAATATATACAACGCACATATTACATGATTGTAATACAATTTGTAGAAGCCATACAAATTAGCTGTGCATCCTACCAACTACCATGTCGTCATTTGTCTGCAGGTATCCGGTGATCTTGTCTCTAGAGAACCACTGTTCCGTGGAACAACAGAAAGTGATGGCTGCACATCTCAAGACGATTCTTGGCAGTATCCTTTTGTGACAAGTTGGCAACGATTTATGACCAAGTCGTATTTACTTTGAACACAGAAATACTGCGCAATTATAGTTGAGATGTCATAACAAAAAGGCAACGGAAACACTAAAGTGTTGTTCGATTAGAAAGTACTAGTTTTTACACAGGTCATTCCAAACGTTTATGTTATAAACTTATGTAATAAGATAACAGTAAATAATTATAGTATTACATATGAAAACGAGCGAGATGTTTTACTATTAGGAATGACGTCACACCCCCTTAGTTGCACACTGGGATACTTCCTGTGCGACGTCTAGAACTACCACTGCTATGGATCTTTTAGTGTCCATTGCTATCAACTGGTATTTACATTACAGACATCGCTTTACCGTCCGTTATAACAGTTCTAAATATATGGATACAATATTTCCCTTGCCATCATGACAATTAGCAGCGGTGTACTTTTTGGATATGACTGATTTATAAAGCACACAATTAATTAGAAGTACTACACCATGTCAGAAAACCAGCGTTATCTCAACAGACATCAGAAACCACCAGAATGCAACGTGCAGCACGATTCATCCAATCCGCTAAAAGTTCAATGGTATCATCACATGGTAGCGCTGCGTTGTGTAGATAGACAATTCGGCTTATATGTTTATACCCGAAATGCCTTTAACCATCTCCGACAGACAGTCTATACACTCGGCCAATCCCCGAGAGAGAGACGGAACTACCATCGCCTGATGCGTTGAAGGGCTTCGTCCTTGTGAAGGTGGGTGGGGTGTCAACGGCTTGTCAAATGTACCGAATGCTGGTGTTCTTTATCTATTTCGGTTATTTGTTTAAACTACTTGAATTTAGACGGGTGTATCGCAAACGTCTTGCTATTATAGCGAGTCATTGTGCTGTTATGATAAATACTCGCTTCTTTAATACTTGTGTATCACCGTGAAATACCCAGACCCATTAATATATGTTACGCACCCACCCACGCACTTGCGCGCACTTACACTCATACGCACGTACGCATGCGCACACACGGGAAAGGAGAGAGAGAGAGAGAGAACGCTGCTTTGTTCGCTCACAACCGTAGACCTTAGCTTAACTACGTATTTCTTCCAAGAGATCTGCTGTTGAAGATTTATCTTCAGTTAGACAATGACTAGTTCAAAGCGGTTGCTACTAAATGTGACGGTCACAATCGGTTGTTATTGTTTTGATTGTAGAATAAGAAATTAAAAGATGGCCGCGAAGATCCGGAAGACGAGGACTCGAGCGATGACGAGAGTACGGATGAAAACGAAGAACCGGACGTGAACTCAAACAACGAGTCAGACGTCATCGAGGAGGGCACAAACAAGACGTTCATGTCAAAACTGAGCATGAAAAAAAAAGACAAGGTAAGAAACGTTGCAGGCCGTTGTTTCTGGAAAACTGATATTAAAACACCGTCGTCACTATTTTTAATAAGATTACCATCCAAAACAAAGGCCCAGATGACAAGTTACCCCGTTTTGGGTCAGATAAATAACGACAAGCTTGTTGGTAAGTTACAAACTTGCAATTCAAGTCAAGTCTCAAGTCCACGAACTTCAAGTGAAGTATCGAGCCATCTCTCTGAATTTCCAGTCAAGTTCCAATTCAATACTGGGTTCAAGTCGCACACAGACACATGGGGCTTGCACATACTATCTAGTGAAATACCTATGATAAAACGGTCAATATACTTATGATATTATGTATTACGATTATTGTTAATAATCATGCACTATGTACTTCCAATATTCGTTTCTTAGAGGCAAGTCGAGTCGCATGTCGTTAAAATGGCAGATTAAATGCGATTCCCGTCAGCCCGTATGTCTCGAATCAACAAGTTTGAATAATAATAATTTTGCTACTCCAGCAAACAATGCTATACCCATTCAATATATGTTGAATCGATTGCATTAATAACAATGCCGAAGAATGACATTCCAAGCTAAGATGCAATCCGTTATTAAATGTGGACGTCTTCATTGCAGCAACCAAAGTTAGCGAGCGAGCTGTCGGACCTGGTTATATATTGCCAGGCGGTACACCTCAAAAACTTCCAGAATTCCAAAGAGCGAGGCAAGTATACGCGTTATTATTATTATTATTTATGCTGTCGTTCAAGATAAAACATTAAAATGTTCTATTTTCTCGACTGACACAAATGACCTGAATATTCAGCAAGTCTCAGGAAATGTGCGTATGTGCGTGCGTAATTTCATAGGATTTCAAGCAACACACACACGCACGCACGCACGCACGCACGCACGCACGCACGCACGCACGCACGCACGCACGCACGCACGCACGCACGCACGCACGCACGCACGCACGCACGCACGCACACACACACACACACACACACACACACACACACACACACACACACACACACGATAAATCAATTGAAATGGTCACTTTACAAATGCACAATTGTTGCATTTAAGCAGTAGCAGAATGTAATGTATCCACTGCACGGAGAAGGACTGTTCGGTGCAAGTGGAAGTTATCCACACGATGCACAGTAAGATAATTTTTTTTAGAACGCAAGCCAATAAAATCACTTTACAAGAGAGATGTTTTTAAGATTTGCAAATTACGTATTGAACCATACTAAACTTCTCCACTTGTAACTTTCACACAGCCATTGTGCACAGCGGTCCGTCTTATTCTGGTCGTTCGATTGCACATTGATAATGACTGCGACATTTGCCTTCAGGTCGATACCATGAGATGTCGTCGTTCAGCGAGAAGAAGGTGGTGCGGTTTGCCAAGGAGGAACCGGCGTCCCTGGCCGAGTACAACCGACGCCAGTTGAGTCGTGTCTACCCTGCCGGGTCGCGGATAGATTCCAGCAACTTCGATCCCGTCCAAATGTGGAACGTCGGATGTCAGCTAGGTGAAGACAACAACAACAACAACAACAACAACAACAACAACAACAACAACAACAACAACAGCAATAGCAACAACAACAACAACAACAACAACAACGATGACGACGACATTGATGATGATAAGACTAATAATTATAATAATAATAAAGACATACAGACAGACAAACAACAATCTACATCACCATCACCAACAACAATAACGACTAAACTACAAACACGTGTGTCTCTTCTTGCATTGTTAGGTTTCTACGCGATAATTTCGAATGTGATAAAATCTAGTGCCGCTTTGTTTGATAATGTGTATCATCTGCATGTTCTTGTGAAGAAAGACACGTGTCTAACTTCCTTCCAGGAATCCAGATGCGTGGATCGTCGCCTTGAGATCGACATCACATCGCGTTGTTTACTTTATCATTATTTCGTGTCGTTGACTGACCGTATGTCTGGAGTTACACCTAGATGCTTTCTTTGTTAGTGGCTCTCAACTACCAGACGTCGACACTGCCCATGCAGCTAAACCAAGGCTTGTTCCAGGATAATGGCGGTTGTGGCTATGTGCTGAAGCCGGGCATCTTGACGGAAGGTAGCGTGTCTGATGTTTAATTGACGTTATGAAAATACATGACAACTAAGGTTGAGGTTATGCGCTGAAGCCGATAATGTTGACTGAAGGTAGTATGTAGTTTTGACGTTATGCAAATACATGATAACTGAGGTTGTGGTTATGTGCTGAAGCCGAGCATATTGACTGAATTAGTGTGTATTGTGCATTCTTGACGTTATACATACACAATATAACGCAGGTTGTGGCTATGTACTGAAGCTTGGCATTTTTTCTGCAGTTAATGTGTCTTGTGTATTCTTGACATTATACAAACACACGATAACGGAGGTCGTGGCCCTAAAACCGAGCATCCTCAATATGTGGTCCTTTTGTCTTTTTCTTCAGACAACAGTACGTTCGATCCTCGAGGTCCGTTCGACGACAGTCTTTGTACGTTCCTCATGATCAGGGTACGTACAAATAACTGATGTTTATTTCGTACATATAACTGATGTTTATTTCGCTGAAGTTCATTGGCTGATATTGATGACCGTCCTCCTGTAGGACGCGGTGGCGCAATGGTTAGACTATCGGACTCTCAATCAAAACAACCCGGGTTCGAATCCTCTTGTAGCCGTTTCGAATCTTGGGAAATTTCGTTCGCTCCGCGTTACTTCAGTTCACTAATCTGTATAAATGAGTAGCGCAGACCTGGCTACAGACAGTGGTGGATATGTGAACGAATAGTCTTCGCGCAGTAATTGCAGCGCAGCTGAATGCTTCCCAGATGAATCGAGTTGTGCACTTGGACTTGTGTTACTAATACAAATTGTCAACAATAATGTTGCAACACTAATTTCTTCGTAAGCAGTACTAAATCTACTGAAATATCTACCAGCGTCAAATCTACAGTATTCCGTGCAGCGGAGAACAAGATTTCATAAAATATATTTTTATTAATCGTCATTACATTTTTTTAGACAAACAAAGTATGTTGAGGAAAGCATTTCCATAAGCTCTTGCGAATCGAAATTATTATAAATTTGACAAGATATGCCAAATGTCTGCATGTCAAATCTGCTCTTAGGGTATCATTCATGTGGTCCGTGTGATACGACAGGTGTGGAGCGGAAGCCAAGTGTCTGCATGTCAAATCTGCTCTTAGGGTATCATTCATGTGGTCCGTGTGATACGACAGGTGTGGAGCGGAAGCCAAGTGTCTGCATGTCAAATCTGCTCTTAGGGTATCATTCATGTGGTCCGTGTGATACGACAGGTGTGGAGCGGAAGCCAAATGTCTGCATGTCAAATCTGCTCTTAGGGTATCATTCATGTGGTCCGTGTGATACGACAGGTGTTGAGCGGAAGCCAAGTGTCTGCATGTCAAATCTGCTCTTAGGGTATCATTCATGTGGTCCGTGTGATACGACAGGTGTGGAGCGGAAGCCAAGTGTCTGCATGTCAAATCTGCTCTTAGGGTATCATTCATGTGGTCCGTGTGATACGACAGGTGTTGAGCGGAAGCCAAGTGCCGTATCGCAACGAGGGAAGCTTTAAGCAGGAGCGGGGTCTGCTGGTGCAGGTCAGAGTGACGGGGGTCGAGGCGGACAGCCAGAAGGAGAAGACGAAGACCGTCAAGAGCACAGGTCGGTGGTGGTCTCGCACTGCTAACGATGGCTGGCGCCTACGTTTCAACGTTACCTTTCACTCGTTTGGATTCTGACATCCAAAGCGTGTAGGAAAGATATATGTAGCCATGTTGGGGGATACCTCAATTTCGACCCAGCCCCTTGATTGATTTTGAAATTTTGGTGCGTTCGGTACAACAGCTGCTGTGTTGTTATGTGAGCTGTCAGCGTCTGTTCGTTGTAGCTGTCAGCGTCTGTTCGTTGTAGCTGGCAGCGTCTGTTCGTTGTAGCTGTCAGCGTCTGTTCGTTGTAGCTGTCAGCGTCTGTTCGTTGCCGTCAGTTAATAGTCGTAAAGAAAACATTAACTTTATTCAATTGTCCAATACAAAACAACTAACACACCATGCACAATCCACACTTTCCTGTAGATCTGCCCAGAGTAGCTAATGGCGGATGAATCCTTATGGTTGTCTCTCTGCTAACATGGGTTTGGTGTAACGGATGTGCGTTGTGCGCAGGTCTGAACGTCACGTGGAACGAGGTGGTCGCCTTCAAGATACGCGTGCCTCAGCTGGCTCAAGTGTCGTTCCTCGTTAAGGACTCGGCAGACAACCTCCTCGCACAGTACACACTGCCCATGCGTTGCATGACGGAGGGTAAGTCACTTCCGATGCAATTTCACACATGAAGTGAACGGATATATTCCGAGTTGGTAGAGATTAATTATTATGACCACAAAAATTCATGAAGTCACATTAGTGGATATTTAACATTTCTATAGTGCCAAGCAACGTTCCTGGAGAATATTCATATTAATTTCAAAGCTCTTACGACGTATAATAGTATGCTCAGTTTTATGATGAGTATGCCCATAATATTGCAAAGTTGGCCGTTGCCGTAAAGAACGTATCATCTTCCTAAGGGATGTGAACCGAGAAAATGTTTAGTTGGTTGGTTGGTTGGTTGGTTGGTTGGTTGGTTGGTTGGTTGGTTGGTTGGTTGGTTGGTTGGTTGGTTGGTTAGTTAGTGATGTTAAAGGATGATAGTTTGACAAATGAAACGTTTATGGAAAGAAACGCCAAAAATTAAGTAATATAATTAGTATCGTTTTTGACTGATTAAGATTATTTGATAATTTTAGCGGCAGGTATATCAAGAGTTGTGTGCGATCCTTTATCATTCCAGTCTGTTGTATCTACGTTGTATATTCCTAAGTTTCTGTCATCTCCTGAAGTAACGTGTTTATTGTAGCAATGTCAGTTCAATCTTTGGAGAGGAATTTGTTGTGTAGTTTTAATCTACGGATGAAAACTCGCCCTGTTTTTGTTCCTCTTCAGTACAGTCCATCGGTCTGTTCACATGTCTCTGTCCTCTGTCTGTCATCTGTCTGTGTGACTGTACGTTTGTCTATCTGTCATACGTCTGCCTTTTGTCTGTCATATGAGGGACGGAGGAAGGGATGGAGGGAAATAGAGAGGGAGGGACAGACGGTACACACACACACGCACGCACGCACGCACGCACGCACACACGCACGCACGCACACACACACACACACACACACACACACACACACACAAATATTATCTTGGCAAAGATATATAGATATGTGTGCGCGCGCGTGCGTGGCTGGCTGGCTGGCTGGCTGGCTGGTTCGCTCACACACTTACCCCCATCTTTGTCTCCACCCCCTTCTCTATGTGTAATTATTTAGTCACGTCCATAACCAGTTGTGTCTGACAGTCTTCTTAGTAACCGACCCGGCCACGTCTCTAGATCGTCATTCGTCGTTCCGCAGGTTACCGAGTGGTGCCGCTACAGAGCAAGTCGTCCGAGTCGCTTGGCAACGCGTCGCTCCTCGTGCACGTCGAGACGAAAGGCAGCTGAACGTCTCCTGCATCCACGCCAGGTCATGTCACGAGTTGCAGCGATACAGTCGCCACCATGTGGAGGCGCAGTGAACTGAAACAGTTCTTGAGACGCTCTGGTGTTTGAGCGCGTTTCTTGTCGCATCGGCAGGAACGAGACATTTGTAAGAGCAGATTGTTGTTGAACACAGTAGAACGGTGCCATATTCATCACGAAAATAAGATCAGTTGGTTTTATCTAGTGAGCTGTTGATGTTTTTTACAGACTTTCGTAGACAATTTCGTAGTGTTGCGTCTCATTTGATCAGTGTTAGACTTTCGATGAACCATAGTTTATGAATGGGGAAGTGGTTACGGAGGAGAGAGCAACGTTTAGCCAGCTACCGAACTAAACTCACTTTCTGTGGAAGATTTCTAATGCAACATCATGTTCTTTGATATGATCTGTTGGACGCAGTAGTGCCTACGTGCTGAACACATTAGAATATGTCTGAGCATGTAGCGTGTTAGTTTATTGTTTTCCAGTGCAAACCGCAATATATATATATATATATATATATATTTCCGGTTTATTGTTTTCCAGTGCAAACCGCAACATGATATGTGGAAAAGGAAACCTTTGACGTATTGAGAGTCCAATAGTGTTTCATATCATTATTGTATGGCTCGCCTTTTTCATATATTTGTCAGATTTGTATAGATTGAACCAGGTTTAACGTGATTGTCATCTAAATCTATCCGATCCAAGTGGCATATGGATAAGGAAGCCATCGCCCTATTAAGAGTGCACAATTTGTAATATCTACGTAGCCCGTATATTATATATATATATATATATATATATATATATATATATATATATATATATATATATATATATATATATATATATATTTCCGGTTGTATGTTTATTCTTCCTGATATTTCTCCCATGTTTCTACGAAGGTGGGGCACAACACTAACTTTGTAACGAGCTCGTTCTTCGTAATAAGCTTTATATTTACCACAAGTCACCTGATAGTTGTGTTCGTTTTGAAGCAGCTGTTCCGTACTGTTCTGAAACTTTCACAATCGTACAGTTTTCTTATCACAGTCATATTTTTTCGTTCATCCGTTCTTCGATAACCCGGTTTTTCAGTAATCCGCATACCAGAACGATTTCGATACACTATAAATTGCTTTCATGTTTCCGCCCATCGTTTTGGGGAACTGATGTAATAATGTAATAATGATTCACTTTGAAAAACGTGTTAAGGGTCTCGGTGATTGCTTTGACAGCACAGCTACATTGTTTGTTCTTCGTCAGGGTTACTGGAGACAAATCAAATAATAAAGCAATACAAACGTCATCGGCCTATGTCCTCTTCATTTTCTGTGCCATCTTCTGCATCCTCTTCTGCGTCCCCTTCTGCGTCCCCTTCTGCGACCTCTTCTGCGTCCCCTTCTGCGTCCCCTTCTGCGACCTCTTCTGCGTCCCCTTCTGCGTCCCCTTCTGCGACCTCTTCTGCGTCCCCTTCTGCGTCCCCTTCTGCGACCCCTTCTGCGTCCCCTTCTGCGACCTCTTCTGCGTCCCCTTCTGCATCCCCTTCTGCATCCCATTCGGCGTCCTCTTCTGCATCACATTCAGCGTCCCCTTCTGGTCCCCTTCTGCGTTCTCTTCTGCGTCCAATTCGGCGTCCTCTTATGCGTCCCCTTCTGCATCCAATTCGGCGTCCTCTTCTGCATCCCATTCGGCGTCCTCTTCTGCGTCCTCTTCTGCGTCCCCTTCTGCATCCCATTCGGCGTCCTCTTTGGCGTCCTGTGGACCCTTTCCGGGTACTGGCAGCCGGGTCAGCTGCGCCCGGTGCCAGCTACTGGCAGGGACGACTACACCCTGGACTACATACCATTATATAGCATGCTACTCTATCGTCTGAAAAGCAAACAAAAGTTTAGAATTCAGAAAATAAAATGTAGAATCTGCAACTGCAGCTATTGAGACATTTATCCCCCAAAAAAACCCTACAGAAATACATTTTGATCGACAGTCTTCCTTCTTATATGTTATATACATTTGCACATAAAAAAGGGAGACAACATTAACGTGTATGTATACGCTGCCTTCATATATATTAGATATATCTGCACATAAAAAGGGAGACACCATTAACGTGTATGTACACGAGACAACAAATCAACATTCAGGATCTTGGGTGACTTAATGAAGAGAAAAGCTGCTCCAAAACTGCCCAGTTCCTCGGCTGGTATTGCTCAACTTGCAGAATATTTTCTTGACACGTGAAGTGTTTGACATTCGCAGCCAATTAGCTAGTAGATGCCTGCAGACAGGCAAAACTGTGGACGGGCACTGTGAACAGGCCTGCACAGTCTGTGCGTTTTCCGGAATAACAGCAAATGCTGTACGCCGTTTAGTGAGGAAATGTCCAACAAAATCAGGTGTACTTGATTTACTTCCTACTTCACACGTGAAAGCCAACATTGACATTCTTACGCTGACATCAGGTACGATCATTAACACGTCACTCGCGGTGATTACACCTCTACCAGAGGTACAGACACAATGAAAAAATGCCTCCCATATCAAACCTATCATTTGTGTCAACGTTATTCGAGCGCAACATGGCAGTACAACTTCGTCAGCACCTAGAAGATAACAATATTCTGGATACTTTCCAAAGTGCATATAGACAATATGGCAGCACAGAGGTGGCACAGGTGCGCATCCAGCGTAACCTTCACCGTTCCGCAGACAGAAGGAAGGGTTTGTTCGAAGTGCTGCTCGATATGAGCAAAGCATTTGTCACTATTAACCACTCGATTAAATCAGCCAACTGCGCAGCACAGGCATCCAGGGCACTGCTCTTCAATGGCTGAAGTCACACACGTCGAACAGCACTTATACAGTATGCATTGGTGGCCACAATCCCGGAGAACACTGATCGAATCTGGCATCCTACAACGGTCTTTGTTGTGCCCAATTCTGTTCTCCACTTACATTTTGTCTTTGCTAGACATCTTCAGAATCATAACCTGTAATACCCTCTATGTGCAGATGACACTCAGCTGTACGCTGACTACATCGGAACGCAGGATGGAGAAGCTTCGGATGCAGTCGATCGCATCGAGCGATGCATCGAAGAAGCAAGGCAGTGGATGACTTATAACAATCTCCTTCTAAACGAAACTAAGACCGAGGCTATTGTCATCGCGGCACGTAAGCACAAACACTTACAAGACATCCCGTGTGTGCGGATACAAGGTTGCCCTATCACGAACCATCCGTAACATCGGAATTACCACCGACTATTGGAATCTTTGACACCAAAAGAATGGGTTATACCGAATTTTCGCAGTCTTACACGTGGTAGTTCATCAAATATTGAGGATTGGTGTTTTTTCGTCGGAAAGTAATAACGTACGCAAATCGCACCGTATATTCAACAGATAAATGGTGGGAAATTATGTTATTAATATACAAATGTGTATATTACTGCGTAGAGAAAACATGTAAATACACAAAAACCAAAAATCACCTATTCATGTCCAGATTGCTTCTTGCAAGATTACGCCATCGATGGTGTGACGTAGACACTTCAATCCAGTGACGTCATGTCGACGACCGGCAATCATTCATACTTAATAAATGTTAATAACACATACAACATCAAAGTAATATGATATGATAAAGGTGACAATAGTCAATGTTGAACCACAACAACAACAGTTCACTTACCTTCGTCCGTTCTCCGGCCTACTTTACTTAGCGGATTAACGTGAGCGTGGCATCACGGAAACCGCAATCCCTTTGATTTTCGTATGACGTACAATTTTACTATACCTTCCATTTATCACACGCGACATGGTGTCACTGCTCAATGTCTCGTTCTCGTGCTGTGGTCAATAGACGGTGGCAAGAGTTAATAAAAAAGAGTTAATAAAAACTAACCGTTTGCAATCCAATCAAGAATACCATGGCATGGTTTACTCAGAATGCGTTCTAAAAGTTGTAGATTATTGTCAAATCTCAGTTATAGTGGCGGCTGCCATGTTGACCAGGGCAACCAATAAGCGCCTCGGAATTATAGGAAATCGATACAGCCACATTAGCAATGTTTTCGACCGACATCGAAGGGCCGGCGGGTTCACACTTAAGTAACGCAAACTATCAATCAAACGAGCTGCTAAGTCCTAACGGGATAAGTTTAGTAAACAATGCCAACACATGTTGCATAAGTTGAGTTTAGACACAAACAGCATGGTGGTATCCTATTGGCAAGAAGAGGACTAGGTCTTTACAAATTGATTTTTATTTGGTGATCGAATATTACCAGAATACAGGCACTAGTGACCTAGGGTTATCTAACAGTATAGCGTGGCCAGTGGCATTAAGATGCTATGTTTTCAACAAGGTTTTCCCAGTAAAGCACTGGCTTGATATTCTTGATCGCAGTTGCAAATGGTAATGTTTTAGTAACTCTTATAGGTACATAGGCCCAAAACCTTTTGTTGACTTTTGTTTCCCTTTAAATAAAGTAGTATTCACCACATGCAGAGTTCAAACAGGCTTGGCTCAGTGTGCGTGCGTGCGTGCGTGCGTGCGTGCGTGCGTGCGTGCGTGCGTGCGTGCGTGCGTGCGTGCGTGCGGTGCGTGTGTGTGCGGTAATCAAGAACAACGTTAAATAATAAATTAGTTATTTTGTGGATTACCAGATTTGTCGATGAATCATTGAATTTAATACCTTGGCAATCCGTCTGGATTACATTTCTCCTTAAAATATACCCCTGCTTTTTATATCGAAGTTGGAGGGAGTTTGGGACCGGAAGCGAGCCTCTGTTTGGAGAGTGAACGGAACCTACACTCTGAATACAGCACTGATCTATACGTATAGATCAGTGGAATACAGGCACGGCTAGCTCTGATCTAGGCTCTGGCGACAAACGGTGGCGCCACATCCCGGAGCTTGGACAAGTGAGGCTAATTTTTATACTCCCCAACAGTGGCGCCACATATGAAATGGTTAGTGGCGCCACTGGTGAGGAGTTTGGATTGCCTCCCCGAACTACGTACACAGTACTACATACGCAGAACTTCACACATTTCATAAAAATATAAAACAATCCTCACTTTCGTAGGCCTCTGGCAAATACCGTTACACATAATTTCAATAAAACACTGACATTCTTTTCAAGTATTAACTTTATAATGAATGCATATATATCAATGAAATAAAATTAAAAGCAAAACAGCAGGGAAACATGTTACTTGATAATTAGTAAGTAGAAATACCTCTTATACAGGGGACGAAACAGTACTTTGAGTAAACGACAAACACGGCATCATTCGCTTAAGTAGACAACTTTATTGTACATTGGTTTATGCCTTACAGACTGGAAGTCTCTGCACATAATAATAAATATAACAGTGTCGACATATAGCGCCAAGGGGACACACCAGAGACATTTAGGAACACATTGTTGGAAGCGACTAACTGCCACATAAGGGTAAGCGCCCTGCACTAGTTGGCACACCATATTGGATACCGACAAAGTCACCCCTGGATCATGCTGACCCAGTCTTTCCTAGGCATCATGACCAAATCTATCCATGAGCACACTCGCCAAGTTTTCTCTAGTTCACACTGATAAAATCCATCCAAAGATCATGGTAACCAACCCTTTCCAAGATCATGCATATCCACTGCACTCAACCAGTGGTGGCAGCTGAGGCCAACACACACGCGATCTAAGGAACTATTCCTTGCACAGACTTGATGCCAGAATAGATTCATCACTGCGTTGCCATCAGTCGTGTATGTCTATACCAAACCCCGGTGGACACCCTTGAAAATTGTGTTTTGCAAATACACACAGGTTTGATGCAAAGAACCCGGATGTAAAATATTTCATTAATAAGTGAGATATTTCACGCAAGAAAATGTTTTGTTCCATCAGTCATGATTATCCCACAACCAAATCTTAGTAGCCCAGCTCAATCTGAATAGTTCATTGGTTGATGTAGCAACTGGGAGAATTTCACTTCCATGTCATTCAAGGGATCCATCCGGGGTAACTGCAAAACTATGCCACTAGTCGACAAGGTTGGGGTGAAAAGGAACAGCCACACAACTGAACACCACATCACATCTTGGCAGCTTCTCTCTCACGCACATGTAATCATTAATATCACTTCATAACGACACTACGAAAATCATTAATTTCACAAAACATTATGCATTAAAATCTTCTAGCACATACACGTAACGAGACCGAACTAAGTCCCATACAAACATACATCCTAGACGTAGCAACTTTGAAATATGCACAAAATACCCTGACAGAAAATACTGACATTATAGCAGAAACAGTGGGAAAGCACCACTCTAAATCATTACAGCTATGTACAAGTTCCTGAACTGGCAACCTATATATATTGTGTGTGTGTATCCAGTATATGAATACAGTAATATATTATGTGTGTCTATCCACTATATGAATACAGTAACCTGTCAATATGAATACAGTAACCTGTCAATATGAAAACAGTAACCTGTCAATATGAATAAAGTAACCTGTCAATATGAATACAGTAACCTGTCAATATGAATACAGTAACCTGTCAATATGAATACAGTAATCTGTCGTTCAACACCTGATATACGGTCGGGTGTCAGCCCATTTCCAAGTGGCACGTTTTCAGTTCTGCCTATATTTCTGCCCAATTCCATTTCGACAACTAAATTAATTTCTAGTTTGACTACATCTGAACTCGTATTTTTGTTTCTGAATACGACTTAGCTATTGCTTCGCCAAGTCTATACGTGCCTGATTAAGTTTAATATCATATCTGATTAGGAACCATCTTAAGTCAAGCACACCAACAGGCAAGCAAACGTTGAAACAATGTATATTGCATTCACACATGCTATGTTAATTTAACCTCTGATAAAGCCACTGCTATCGATGAACCCAGAACAAAATCAGAAATTCCTCGATTGAGCAAATTTCTGCACAGCTAATTGGAATGAAAAATACACTATTATTTGATATACCCGGTACTTATAAATAAATTTATTGAACCATTGCTCCTTGTAAAATAGACATGCCTAAATTATTTTTAATTTACCTTCTAAAATTTAACTTATTCAAGTCGAGCGCAAGAGGTTCATCGATGACTTCAAAGGGCAAATACAAGCAAGATAGTGACGGTAGCTACAAAAGAAACACTGCTATGTATACGACAGACATGGCACTATTCAGCACGACCGCAAATAAACAAGCGGGTTTACCTGCTCATTTGAAATTTACATATGTACAAGTTTATGTACACGAGACACAAACCTCTATTTACACATGGTATACAAACGTATGTTTTCACAGACACGGCAGTCAACACATAAATGCCCATGTGATGCCGGTGCTCGAAGAGAACACAAGTCGACCATTAAAATAAGAGTCTAACTTGTCAAATGTACCTGTTAATCTCTACTATAATTCATATTGTTGAGTCAGTTTATTACATACGAACAATTTAAAGACCCCAGAATAAGTACTGACAGAACTGGATTTTTTTATGACATGTCAAATTTCCATGATATCAAATGAAACATGTATGTGGCAATCTACTGGTTTTTGTGTGTGCAAAATATTTCAATGATGACCTGATATAGGAAAATGGCAGAAAATGCTTGGACATGATGATACGAATAATAGCATACAGATTCGTGTACCGTCCTACCGTTATACCCACCTTCGGGTTGGCTACAATGCTCTCTTTTATTGCTGAAAGATGCACTGGAGTAGGAAGACATGCGTGTTTGTGTGCATGCACATTCGTGTGCACGCATGCACAGTGACACACGTGTGCATGTAGCTGTCTTCATGGCATGGTCACACGAAATATTTCTCACATTAGCAGTCTCGGTTTCATATATAACTCAAAATGCCGATGTGACATTCGACCACCAAACGGTCCGTTTCACATGATCCTTGAGAATCACATGACACTGTGGTGTCACCACTGCGTCAATGTCACTGCACTACAGTGGTGACGCTGGCGCATGGTGCGGGCGAATTGTCGTGTCGAGTGTCACCACCAGGTGTGGGTCACGTGACAGGCACACACAGCTGTGGTAGACTCGACACTGACGCATCAACGTCAGACTGCGAGTGAGGTAAGCTGCACGATTCAACGCCGTTAGGCAAGCACAGAAACGTCCTGTCTGGAATAACCTCTGTACTGCCACTAGGTGGTGCTGTTCTCTGCGAGTGGCAACCCCTGTGATCAGAGTGTGGCTGCATTGAAGCGCCCCCTGGTGGTGCCAATGGTTGGCAGCTAGTGTCGTCCCTGCCATCCGTCATATCTGTTCAACGAAATCAAAACGGTTTTAGTAATAATAACAAACATTTTTATTCACGGTAAAACCTTAAATAATATACATTTGATATTCTTACGGGTCGTGAGTTTAAAATATGAATATACAAGGAAATACAGAACCGTTTAAGATTAAATAATAACAAATGAGAGTATAATATTCTAAAATGCAGTAGATTGATTTTTTTAATGTAATGTTTTCTTTACATGTTTCAGCACGGGCTGCGGCAATGGCCATTCCAAAATGTTTCCTTAAATTACAAGGATTACATTGACACGAACAGCTGCGGTAGACTTCTCAAACACAGTTTGTGGGAACAAGCCAGTTTAAAAGAAATCCCGCCATAAACTTGTTGTCAATCCTATCGAGCCTGTAGACATAAAACGCAACAGCCGCACCACTCACCAGGAGGATGTGTGCATGTGCTGCCACCTGGCAGTGACACGTCACACTGGTGCAGTCGACTACAAGAGCTGCGGAGGTGGGACGGGTGCGGTGAATGGCCTTGCTCCTCGTACACGCCATCTACCAGCAACACAAGCACACTTCATGGCAATAACAGAAAACACCAGAAGACACCAACAGTTCAACTGTTGCTGCTTTGAAGCTTAGGCAACTTTGTTCACCCCAGTTTGCCCGGGTCTTTTGGAAGAGACGCTAAACGTTGTTGGTCCTTTCTAGCTGTTGTATATGCCAGGGTTAGTAAAAAACCCAACACATGGGATACATGTGAAATGTGTAACCTCTCTACAAATACATCCAAAAAAGGGGTAAATACACTCCATAGAGCCCATCCTTATAGTGAAAAGAGTGCGTTTGATAGAACGAGAGTAAGGCTGGTTGAAACCACACAGTATCAGCGACACTTCAAATGTGACTCACCTCCGACAGTGCGACGTCGGTTCACCGTATGTGGTGAACACCCCACATGGCCGTCTGACCCATCGTCGTCGTCGTCCGCCGCATACAGGAACATGTGATTCGTGTTGGCGCCGGCTGCATGTGGCATGGCACGCACGACAGCTACAGTGGGTGGCATGGCACCCTCCCAGTCTCGCAGGGGCGACACGAAGCCCTTGTGGTGCGATGTGGCGGGCTGGAATGTGTGCAATAGGAGCGGTCCACCGCTCCGACTGCTCGGTGTACTCTGACTGCTCAAGCATGAACTCTGGTCGGCGTCTGGCAACTCTGCTGCCCCCTGCTGGCAAGTGTTGAACTGCTGGCACGTATCTGAGGGTAAATACAAGGTTGTGTGGGTTAGTTGTAGGATGGCAGATTCTGCTCAGATTTCACAGTTGTTGTCCTACTTCCAAACTGGTTCTTAACTTAAAGTTAGTCTGGTCATAAAATCGTGTTATGTGGTAAAAACTATGCCTATTCCAACATCTTCACTGCCCAAGTATGTTTCATTGAATCACAATTTAATGGTCGTTATCTGTTTATGAATATTGACCTTGCGAACAGCTGTCGAAAATATCAAATCAGGGTAAGGTGTTAACAGGATCATGTGATGCCATAAAATCATGTTCCCTCCACATGCAATATAACCATGATATTTGCCCCGAAATATTCAAATCAGTGTATCTGGTGTAAAATTATAAGATTCTCAGATACGTCAACAGGTTTGCTGGTAACTCTGACTCACCTAACAGGTGGTCAGTATTAGAATGACCACTGCTGTCTACGTCACTTGGGAAAATTGCACCATTGCGATAACGTCCAGGCCCGGGGCCAACCATTCCATTGTCCAGCCCATTGTCCACCTCAGACGATGGCCCTGTAAGTAGACGATGTTTGAAGGTGAGACATAGCAGGTCAATATGATTTTTTTTATTTGTATAGTTAGTGCAATTTTGTTCTGCCCAAACTGTAAAGTGAGTCTTACTAAGTAAAAAAGATACTGAAAATGTTTTGTGCCAGACTCCCCGTTTCTATGGTATCAAACAAAAAGGCTGCTATTTGAACAGATATTGGCAAACTGAGCATAAACATTTTTTTACTTGAAATTTTTTGCAACAAATACTTATGATTATTTTGATAATGTATTCTGTCAGTTGTGTAGAGAAGAATAAGCTGAATACAACATTCAAAACATTATTTGGCTAGCATAATTGCTTGTAGAGATATCCTTCTTCCAATTGAAAAAAAAAAATTTATTACCCATGAATAAAAGTGATTTAAAGGTATGTAATTGTCATAAAAGTTAACTTTATGGAGAGTAAACATACAAAGCTATCATAATTTGGTGGAAACACATTTTGAGTAATAAAAAAAGCCATTTCACCTGCTGTGTCTCTGCATAAATATTGATTAATGAGCAACATGCATACTACGAGAAGCAGCAATGTGTACAATGTGTACAACACATATACAAGAATATAACATCGAAACCCCAATCAGTAATTGTATGTATTTTCCTTACAAATCTATAATCATTCAACAGATTCACCAGAAATGCTGCAAAACATACACATTTTCTAGTTACAAGCGCTGTCAATATAACTATATTTGTGTTCTTATAAAACAATGACATGAACACCATTAAAGGCATGTAAAAATTTAAACATTTTGCAAAAAAGAGAAAGTATCAATTCAATACTTCTTAAATCACACTTTCATCAAATTGTGCATAACATGAACAAATATGTTTACTTACAATACTGTTTTTTTCACACACAACATTAACAACAATTACATTTGAGGTTCAACATCAAATGCAGAATGTGCTGAATAGAAAACACGACGGTAATCTACTCACGTCCAAACGATGAAGTCGTGAAGGCGAGGGCAGCGGTTGGCGAGGTTCCGTCCTTGTCAACTGAGTAGAAATGTGGAACAGATGGCAGCATGTCTCCGGCAACCATCGTGTCCTCCGTTGGCGTGCTGCTGTATTCCTCCGTCTTTTTACGTGTCTGATAGATGATGATCACCCAGATGAGCGACGTGCCAACGACGCAACACACGACCGCGATGATGATAATCCCCGTTGTAGTTGTCTCGTCATCGAGTATACTCGAGTTCCTGCCGTTGCCCGGGCCGTTCAGCGAGATCACCTGTAAGCGGGACGTGCCTCGCTCTGTGCCGAGGGTGTTTGACATGACACATGTGTATAACCCAGCGTCGGACGGCAGCGTTTCTACAATGATGAGCAGCTGGTTCTCGGCGGCGTAGAAGTGGCGTTGAGTGAGGTGCAGCGGTTCGCTGTCCTTGAGCCACCTGACGCGTGGTTTTGGACTGCCAGACGCCATGCACTCCAGCACGGTCGTCTTCCCCTCCTCTGTCTCTCGGTTCTCCATCGGCTTCACAAACGCTGGCGTCTCTGCAATGCATGGTCGACATCAATAATTTATATATTAATTTCATTATTGATTAAATAATTTAGTAATTAATTTCTTTATTGATAAAATAATTTAATTGTTGATTAAATAATTTCTCAATTAAATAATCATATAATTTTATTTAAAAAAAAAACAATTCAATATCCACGAGAATAAAATACATAATATTTAACACATGGAATTAAGGTCTTTTTAAAAATCCCTGCTGAACTGATTTAGCCCATCGAGAACCAACTGAAAACCAACATAAATAGAATCAGAACAGTTGGTTCTTTGTATTAAAATACAATAGCACACACAGTAGAACCTGGGTGCAGCAGTGTTTGCTGATGAACTGTTTCAAAAGACCGCTTGTGCTGGGCAGTAGGGGCAGTCTCTCAGGACAGGTTCTTTATTGTAAAATAAAAGGTGTTACATTAAGGATCTACCTAGAACATTGCAAGTAACATTGTAAAATAAAAGGTGTTACAGTTAAGATCTACCTAGAACACTGATAGAAACATTGTAAAATAAAAGGTGTTACAGTAAGGACCTACCTAGAACATTGAGAGTAACAGTGTAAAATAAAAGGTGTTACAGTAAGGACCTACCTAGAACATTGAGAGTAACAGTGTAAAATAAAAGGTGTTACAATAAGGACCTACCTAGAACATTGAGAGTAACAGTGTAAAATAAAAGGTGTTTCAGTAATTTAGCTACCTAGAAAACTGAGACGAACATTGTAAAATAAAAGGTGTTTCAGTAATTTAGCTACCTAGAAAACTGAGATTAACATTGTACACAATAAAAAAGTGTTTCAGTAAGGCCTACCTAGAACACTGAGAGTAACACTGTAAACAATAAACAGGTGTAAGGCCCCAAGTGGTGTTTCAGTAAGAACGTACCCAGAACAGTGAATAACACTGTAAATAAACAGGTGTAAGGCCCCAAGTGGTGTTTCAGTAAGAACGTACCTAGAACACTGAGAGTAACATTGGCCATGATAGTGCCTGCGGCGTTGGTCGCCGTGCAGCTGTAGACACCCTGATCAGTGCTACTGAAGCGCACGATGAAGAAGGCATCGTCCGTCGGTTCGACGTACATGCGTCGTTCACGCGCCGCCGGGAAGTCACTGCCGCCGTCTTTCTGCCACGAGATCTGGGGTGGGGGCTGTCCAGTGGCAGCGCAGTCAAGACGTGCTGTCGTTCCCGATCTCACTGTCTTGTCCTCTGGCGTCTTCACAAAAGTTGGGAACACTAAAACAATATATGACAATGCCGACTGTTAGGGCTGGGTATTGTATAAGCAATACATAATACCATTTATACAATGGCTAGCCATGCTGATATCCACTCTCTCTCATTCAAAGTTGTCATTTTTAGATAGATGTTCCCTACATCAGAAGTCCTTATAGTAAGGACCTACCATGTACACAGATGTGTGCATATTGTGTGTTAGAGATAACACAGCTGTAGACACCCTGATTAGAGATAACACACTGGCGGTAAGAGTAAGGACGTACCGTGTACACTAATGTGTGCTTGTTGTGAGTAGGACGCCCCTAGTGTGTTGGAGATAACACACTGGTAGTCGCCGGAGTCGTCATCTCCCACATGCTCTATATGGAGTCGACTTGTAAACATGACCACATTGTCGTCTCCAACTCGCTCAAAGTTCTCCACCAGTCTTGCTGGCAGCACCTACAACAACGCAGTCACTGTCAGCACAACTCTACAACACTTTGATGTACAATAGTCCAATCAATTGATGGTAAAACACATTTAACCCCCTCCCCTGAACCAGCATAAACCCATCCGTTTTTCTGACAGATGGATTGCCTATCAGGGTTCCAGTCCGCCATTGTTCATGCACAGAAATGATTTCCAGAAGATTGCTATAACAATGAGAACACATTTTACATTTGACAAAACAGCAAAATTTCCTGATTTTGTCCAAGACAAAATTTCTTGACCTTCCAATAAAATAATAAACATTCCCTGACCATGAGAAAACAAATTTACATGATTTATTCCTGTAATAAGAAAAAGGTCAGGGTTAGGGTTAACAAGGAAGGGGTATGTCGACTACTCACAATGTGGTCTTTCTTCCACTCTATAGTCATGGGGGAGTCCATGCTGCTTGCAGCTACACACTCGAGGCTGATGTTGCCGTCTTTCAGGGCCATCTGTGACTCGGGCTCTTTCACAATGATGGGCAACGGAAAATCACCTGCAGAGAAACCAAACAGTTGCAGTCAGACTATGTCTCACACATTAGTCTTTATAAGTTTTATACTCAGTATTATAATTTAAAGACCCGGTGTAGCCATGTGGGCCTTAAAAACATACTGTTTTAATAAACATCGTAACTACTAGAAATACACCTAGACATATTTATGGGCTCCCTATGTGGACTCCTTTTTGTCACATGCAATTGACACTTTTTAACTTGGTATTAAACTCTTTTAGTTGTGGACTTTTATATGAAATGTCATGGCAGCCAACATTTTCAGAGTATGTAATCTCAACAGTTGTGCTTTGAAGAAAATCGTGACTCATATATATCTACTAACTTGATGGACATTTTCACAAATATAAGACAACTGGCACCATATAAGTGTAATTTTATTATTATAGATAGCGACAAAGTGATGACTTACTACACTTGAAGTCGGCGAGTGCCACGTCGAAGATGCTCTGGCCTTTCAGTGACTCCGGATGTGCGCATGTAGCCACGAGGGAGTTCTCAAAGTTACGTTGCTTCAGCCACTCTGGGAACCACGCCAGCTGACAGTCACATACTAGACTGGTTGAGTTGACGCTCCTGTAAAACATACGCCATAGTCAGCAGTCCTACAATGTCAACAGCTTGCGGTCTTGGTTCATCTTCAGGTTGTCAACTGATTTTAGGGTTAAAACAGGGAACCAACTTAAAAATTAATAACTTCCCCGACTTTTCAGTGACCAAAATGTAATTTTCCCTGACCATAATGACAACAAATTAGTCCTTTTTTTCTAATTAAAATAAAAAAATATAAAATGGCATTTTCCACAAGACCTTTGCAGCTTTCGCACAAAAATATTCAGAAGATTGCCATAACCTGACTTTATCCAGGAAGGCAGAATTTCCCGACCTTCCACTGAAATAATTCAAATTCCCTGACATTGAGAAAATATATTTCTCCATGACTTTTCTCTGACCTGTGCGAAACATGATATTAGTTATATATAGTCGAGCCTCGTTATAATGCGGTGGTTCGGACCACGGTGTACGCGAGGCGTGTTAGGTGTTCCCATATCTGCCACCTTTGTCTTTCAACCGATCTCGACCAAAGCATAAATTTATGACGAACCACTTAACATCGAATTGTCGTATCATATGGGGATGATGAATTTGTGTTTTCGCGCACCAGTAGCACCTTGGGTTAGGCATTTGGCATGTTGGTTTCACGTTGTGAAAACGATTAGATTTACAATGCAATGGAACAATGCCTTTTCACCCCAGTATTATATTGGTGTTGCATACTAAATTGCATTTAAGACTGTTTATCTGATTCTTGCGCGAGGCATATTTGTGAATCTCGATAACAATTTACAAACTGCCGAATGTCCCCCTGGTGGCAGAAAATCGGGGTCCACGACTGACCACCTTATATAAGAATCTGCTTAATAATGGGGCACGCAATAAGGAGGCACGACTGTAGTCTGTAATATTTCTTTTTAAAAAGCCAAGGTTTATAAAGGAAATCGTGCCTGATAAAATCTCGGTAAAACAGGTTTCTAATCTAATGTCAAATCGTTTCACAGTGAACCTTGCATCTGTAAACCTATTTCTCACAAATATGTCACTGAACATGTAAAAAACTAAAGCAGTTTAGTATTTTGTCCAAAACAAATGTACCCAGACCTCAGTATTCTTGCAATGCGAGTTACAGCTGATTTCAAAATACTTACAACTCCTGCAATGCAGACAGTGACTCGAAGGCATTCGCCTGAATCGTGCTTATAGCATTATCTGCCAGGTCGAGCTGCTTCAGTTGCTCGAGGCCTTGGAACGCGCGCTTTGTCACTGACTTGATGCGGTTGCTGTTGAGGCCAAGACGTGTGACAGAGTTGAGGCCTTCAAAGGCGCCCTTTGTGTTCTCAATTGTCCACGATATCTCGTTGTTGTTCAACTCACTGAAAGACCCACAGTGCAACATGAGGTTGTTTTTAAATTTAACTACCTACTACATGTTTAACGAAAGCTTCCAAGAAAGGCAAGTTATACCAAAACAAAAACAAGGCTCGTAATAAAAGATTTGGTTAGCCTGCTTCAAATATTTGAATGAATAATTCACATATTTTATTCTTGCCAAAGTTCCTTTTAATTTAACATACTGACAATATTTTAAATAAAAATAATTGTAGCTAGCTACATTGAGTGGTTTTAATTCTCATCTTTAACAATAGGAATGACCAGTGGGCTGATCAGTGCAAAAAGCATTCGGCCGATTTTGGTATCACTCTGTAGGAACAGTTTTCATTTCCGTCACCAGTACCTCACACGGGAACAAATGATAATATTGGAAAGCCGTTTCACTCTTCGTTCTGATTCATATTTATTCACGAGCAGTCAATGATAGCTAATGACGATCTAACTTACAAAATGCGTCGCACTTTTACTATGCTCCGCAGAATAAATTTACATTTCCATTCATTGTATCTAAATATGTAACACGTTATACCTTTGGAAAGCTCTATGATTGGCCTATTCGTATACATGTGAATGAGTGAGAGGGCTATATGTGCCGAATGAACATCGTCGTTACATAAACGTGTTGTCTGGGCCGTATGAGCTTTTTATTTACTAATCTGCCATTTTGTTTTCTCACTTCGTTCTGTGTCAGTTCACTTTAGGCCGGATTGTTTCAAGTTTCCGCATCAATATTTCAGCAAACTGAATGACAGCATTAGCAAACTAGTTAAGGCAGTTAGAACAATGTTGCAGGCTTTTTTTTGAGGTAAGTATCAACAATTTGCCAACGCGATTTCTGCTGGCTTCAACAGCCCGCACTACCATGGTAAATGACGTGGGACCGATGGGCCTGTCTGAATCAGCATAGTTCAGTGTTGAAAAAAAATCATAAAAATAAAAGTTATCAACAGGTTTAGATAATTTTTATTTTATTTGTAGCAATATGTATGGCTACATTTTTCCAATCGGACCTAGGGACACACAGCCACTCAGTAATTATCTGGTAGTAGGGTGAAAAAAAAGTTGCTTTCTTTTTTTGATGAAATTCAAAAAGTAATATCCCCATCATCTTTTTAGCAACAAAACGATACCTAAATCATGCACTAATTATTAGTGATGTTACGATTTTTTAAAAGCACCCTTATGAATAATTGCAATTTGTGTACACTGTGGAAATTCATCATTGGTCACTCCTAGGGTTAATTACATATATATTTCATTAGTTAATCCTTCAATTAATTTAATTTGTTTTAACAGTTTTATATGTATTTTCTATGTACAATTTTATTTAATTAATTTTATTTATAGCAAACTGAGCCTGGTAGGAAACTGCAATATAAAAAATTAATTTATTACATTATTATTATTAAACCAAACAATTACAAATGAACCACAAAGATACGCTGCTCAGCATCAGCAAAATGGCACCAGGTTGATTTGAGCCCTATTCCTCTCAATTGAGAGTTCAAGATGTTTTAACCACCAGTGGTGCTACCGAGTCCTACCAACAATACTCACAGTGTCTGAAGTGCCACCAGGTGGTGGAAGGCAGAATCAGAGATGAACGAGATCTGATTGTAATCAAGAAAGAGGGACTGCAGGGCTGCCAGGGCAGCAAACGTGGTCTCCTTGATAGCAACCATCTCATTGTGGCTCAGTTGACTGTGTGAGACAGTGGCAGTTAAGACAATGCTTACCAACACATAACAATTTATTCACACTTGGTGTTTGTGGCTTTGGGCTGATTAGATTTAAGACCTCTTAAAGACCAATACTTTGACAATTTCAAACCTTTTCCCATGACAAATTCACTACAAAATAACAAGACATTTCATTCAAATACCCTCAAGAGAGCCATATTTTCATTTGGTGATAAAACTGTATTAATTGATCAGAAGCATATCGCTTAGTGACGTCGTCCATTTTGTGAAATAATAACGTAGATCCTAACCAGGTTTAGGTACACAACATAAAACGTGGGAATACTTACAAATGCCTGAGCACACGACACGAGTCCCAACTGTCATCCTCTATCTTATTGATGTGGTTATACGACAATAAGCTGAAACAAGATGATCTCATGTGAACACAGTTTTATATGTATTTTCTATGTATAATTAATATATTTTATTTCATTAATTTTATTTATGGCGCATTGAGCTTGATAGGAAACTGCATGATATCAAATAAATTTATTATATTACTTACAGTTCTTGGAGCGTTGCGAGGCCATACATCCAGCCCTTCGTCACAGCTGTAATGTTGTTATGGTCCAGGTGGCTGCAGAAAAATCACAACCTTTGTTACGCAAGCATTGTTTACAATGGCAAATTACTGGTTCACTTCCAAACATGTAAAGTACGTGCATTCCAGTAGATAAGCTCACTGTTAACTCAACAGATGTCAATGGCATGGTAGAGAACAAAGTCTAGCTAGTCCTAAGGTTCTATGCTTCCTAACATTCATCAGATACGTTTTTATGACTAAATGTTTACATTTTAGTTAGAGTCCTATCATATGTTGCCCTACATTGAGCATTCATTGACATCAGTGCCAGTATTTTCATAAGAATTAAAGATTTTAGGAAAGCCAAGGTTTCTCACTTTCTCACAATTGTGAAGAAGCAGTTTCAAGCAACTGCATCTAAAAATAACATACTTTGTACAGATGGTGTTAATCTATTATCACAGTATTTAAAGTATTAATTCTAACATATTGACCGCCCAAAACGGTTTTAATGAATCAGCGTAACATTTTTTTTTTTAAAACCATTATGTTTAATTTGAATGTTTCAACTCGAATATTATGTTTACATTGCCTGCTAAACATAGAAGACACATAACGGTCAAATTATATTAACAAAGGGTGGTTCATTAAAACACATTTATTTGTTTATACTATATAATGATTTTACAGTTAACGGTTAGAGTGTGTACCTTTACTGATTGGAAGCATCAGCCAAGCAGTAGTTACTTACAGGTTCTGTAGGCGACCAAGGCCCCAGAATGCACCGTCCATCAGCGTGTGAATGGTGTTGCGACGTAGCTTCAGTGTAAGCAGACTACTCAGTCCCTGGAAGCTCAGTCCGTCGATCACAGCCAACTTGTTTCGATTCAACTCGCTGCAAAACAGTGGCGTCATTGTTCACTCTTTAGCGTGTTAGTGCGCAACAAGCCACCAATTTGATGGAAAATAAAAAATCCATTAACAATTGTTCAGTCTATAACATCAAAAATTTGTACTGATTACTGAAGTGATGCTATAATATTCTATCCACCTGTAGCATAAACCCTAATGCCAACATTGTTCCTGTGGCAGGTACTGACCTCTATTACAATGACTATTACATAAAACCAGACTTGGGGTCAATTACATTTTATCAATTCCAAAATATCAATTCCAATTATCATTTCCATATTGAAATAAGACTATGTGAACAGAGCAACCAGACATACTCAACGCGAATAAATAACATCTATTTTAGAGCAGCTTTAGTTATTTTCTGTATGTTGCGGTACATGGTCAGTATGATATAAGCAACATATTATATTTATTGATTATTTGTAGCGAATAATTTCAATTCCAATGTAACTGACCCCAGGTCTGCATAAAACACTGATAAATTTCCACAAAAATTCACCACCAAAATGTACATAAACGTACAGGTATTTGAGCTGCGACATCCTCGCAAATAGGTTCTTGGGTAGATGTTGTAGCCTGTTCTTGCTGAGCCTCAGCCACTGTAGGGCTGTGATGTTGTCGAGACAGCCAACCTGCATCGTCTGTAGACGGTTGTTGTTGAGAAATCTGTAAAACAATAACTAGCTCTAGACCAGGAATTCGCAACCTTTCTCAGTTCAGGGCCACCCAAAATGTCCGTCTTCTATCCGAGGCCCCCAGTAGTGTGCTTCACATGTAATGTGCCATTCTACAGTAATTCTGCATGTTTGCTGAGGACCCCTGGAACTACATGGCGACCTCCCGTACGTCCCTGCTCCCAGATGGGAACCCCTGCGCTACTGCTCAAAAGAGATAAATTGTAAAACACCATCCTCACCATGTGCAATTATGCTCAAGGTGCAATGTGCTTTATGTTCAAATGTAAAAATGTATAAAAAAAACAAAAAAAATAAATAAAAAGCAGCAATAAAAGAATAATTGAAAGTTGAAAAATGTGCAAAATATTATTTATAATATATCTGAAGTAAGATCTGACATTATGCCAACAACAGTTAAAAAGCACACTCCGTTCGATTATCAATGTCACTCCTGTTTGAACAGAAATGTTTTCAACACTGTCCATCAAGTCTCAACTTATTTATGCCATTGAATGGATTATAGGAGAGAACACATCAAAAACACCAGTTTTGCAACAAACTAATCACGTTCGTTAAAATTAATAAAAAGGTGTCCTATAGCACGCACAGCACTTCCAATTTAAAACTGTATCCACTTCCTGTGTGCGCTGACATTTCGAAATGCAATCGATATAGCATTTGTCAATGGAAACTTTTTTGTAGACCTAACTTACAAAACTGACTGATCGCTTTCACTGCACTTATAACTGTACGATATAAAACAGCATTTCCCATTTGCCCACAAGAAGAAAGTGCAATGTGTGTGCACACTGATGGCATATGGAAAGTGCAATCGATGACTCAATGAAGCGCAGCTTTACATAACTGTGTTGGTCAATGCACACGTTTTTCCATGATCATGACTTGCACAATCGACTAGTGGCGTGCAGGGCATCTCCCATTAAAACTGTACCACATAAAACATAACACTCTGACTTCCTGCGTTAGCCACCATGAAGAAGATGTATTACGTGTGCACACCAACATTTGGAAAGTGATTAATTTTGTTCAATGATGTCACGGGGATGGTTACTTTGGCCATGATTTGGCGGTCACAAGCATCATATTTGATCATGGAGCTGAAATAAGAAAGCCATTTAAATCAGTAGAAACAGTGAACTTCATTGTTTAAAGTTACGTTGGTAGTCTCTAATAAACAAATTTATGGTTTTTGTGGTAGTGTGGAAACAATATTATTGAAAATTAGTCAGTTGCATCATAAAATAAATAGTCAGGGCTTCACGTTTGAAAACAACAGGTAATAAATCGCTCGCCTAAATTATTTTAGGCAAGCGATTTGTTAGTTTTTTTTACCGTGTGGTGGCGCCACCACTTCCCATTCAGATTCTGCCATTGTCGCCATGAAATTTTAATTGGTATTTGTTGGCACTATGACTTTTGTACAATGAAATAAATGTTTAATTTAGTAAGCCCCATTCATTGCAATTGGTGAAATGGTTTTGAATTGCAACATGTCATTGATCACCGTAGGTGTAGCCTAGGCAAGGCCAGTGCCGTAGCAGTGTGCTGTGTCTGTGGCAACGACGCGGCACTGATGTGCGACTTCGCTTAGGCGGTTTGAAAATTGCAATTGAGATTCACAAATACGCCATGTATAAGAATCAGATGTGTAGTCATAAATGCAGCTTAATAGGCAACACCAATATAAACTGGGGTGAAATGACATACTTTCAGTGCAGCATAAAGCCAAACGCACTACTCAAACTCGATGCACAAAAATATTAATTTGTCATCCGCACATGAAACATTGACTCAATGTTAAGTTGTACCGGAGATGTGCGTCGTAAATTTATGTTTTCAGAGCGGTTGAAAGACGAAGTGGAACAATTATTAAAATTTTTGTTTTCAATGTTTAATCAACTTTTACACTCCGTGTCAACTCATATGCGTGTTTGGTAGCTCAGATCCAGGTTATTATTTTTGATTCCCAGTACAGCCTAGTCGGTCAATCAGATCGTAGTGAAATATTGTTAATCCCTTATCTATTTCATAACTGTACATGTATAAATGTACTTTATTCAGTTCGACATACAACAGTATGTGACATTTAAACATAATATACATCGACACTAGTCCACTCATTTGATTTCTTTAAAAACCACGCGGCCAGCACATCGTGGCTTCGATGGCATTCTTACAAACTTGGTGCAGCGGGCTACGATTGCCATCGCCGATGACGGATGATACGTGAACTCCAAATATTGGAGTCAAAACACTGCGTTATGAAGAGGGTAGACTTTCCTAGTTAATCTAATACTTAAGAAACTACTTGTCAAGACGAACACTTGCAGGCAGCGAGCAATTTTAGCAATTGATGCGAGCGATAAATCGCTCCCTAGATTATTGATTTGCATAAGCGATAGGGAGCGAGAGCGATCGCTCGCCTCAAATGTGATGCCCTGAATAGTTACTCACTGCAACATGTTTAAATTTGACACTCGACACTGAATGACTAGTGCCAACGGAGCCAACTAATTAACCAGTCAATTTGACTAAAATGCTATTTACTTCAGTTAGAATGACTAAATAAAATATGTTATATATGTACTTACAACTGGTGCAGTGTAGGGTGTTGCGTGAATGTGTCATTGGGAAGATGGCGTATGCGGTTATGACTGAGGTCGAGTGTGCGTAACCTGAGCAACCGGTCAACGGCCTCTCGCTGGATCTCACTGATCCTGTTGTGATGGCTGAAACAGGCGGACGCAGGATATATCTCCCACTGACGCACACGTCATGGAAATTTACAGTAGAACCCTCTAAAGAGGTCAGACCACAGTTAGGTTTTTGGAAAATTTTCACGAAAAAAAATACGCAATTTAGCCGATTTCAGTTATTTTATTAATAATTCCAAGAAGTAACTGTAACACATTTTTGGCAGTGAGATGTTGCAGTATGAAGCGGATTCGAAGATGCGTAGAAATTTTGGTGGTAACATTCCGAAAATACTGGTTGGCGTATCAATGTTTAACAAAGGGTAGGCTTTTTGCAACATGATTAAAAGAGCTGGACGTTTGTGATTTTGACGAAATTCGTTCAGAGTATCAATGACATGATAGCAGTGGCTGTGAATTTTTCCAAGATGGCCCAGTTTTCTTATAATCAAACAAGACGTTACCATGGCCACCTATGGATTCTGCCCTCTAAAGAGGCCATCGAAGTGACTGAGAGCAAGTTGCCAGATAACATTAAAAATTAACGTTTCCACGCTAAATCTTCGGCAACCCCATGTTGTGATGATGAATCCCACAAGTCACTGTTCATGATATCATTCTTATAGATTCTGGTTTGTTACGCCTCGGGTCATCAAGGATTTAGGCGCCACAGAAGCTATTATTAAAGGGGTCGTCTGAATACAGAGGCTGGTCAGATATACTGAGGAGATATGACAAAAGTAGATTGTGATACAGTGGGCGCTTGGAAGGAGGGGTTTCTACTGTACACCATTGATATGCCTTTATGCACACCTGCATGTACGTACACTAATTTTAACACCTGACAAAATAAGTACTCACATGATCAGATGTGTGAGGTTCGAGTCCTTTGGCAGCATTGGAATCACAGCCAGCTGGTTGTGGCTTAGTTTTCTGAAACGTACACGTTATTTGTGTAAGATATTATTAACTGGACAAATCTGAGAAAACACTATTTATATAGATATACCATCTGCGTAATGGAAACATAGTCACAATGTCCTGTATCTTCAGTTATTTAACTTGGGAAAATGTGCACAAATCCTGTTTCTTGCATGTGCCGACTATTATATTCCTGCTGGACCAGCTGCACACCAAACCACCAAAAAACTAACATGAGTCAGACATTTGCCATTTTACAACTACTATGAAGAGTAGTGTCACTTACACCAATTAGACAGGCCTGCATGCCTCATAGGTTCCTTACAATAACTGAACCATAGAAACAAGGCACACACTGCCACAATTTGCTAGATCTGTCTTGAGTTATGTGTCAACCAGACTTATTCTATAGGAATAACTCCAATAAGTACTTGACAAAGGAGGCAGACCGTCAGCCTTTTTTCAGACAATGCTACAATGGTGTTTTGTGCAACCTCACACAAGTGTCATAGCACAAACAACATACAGCGTACACATAAGTAATGCTGAAACATGTTGCTGTTCCCTGTCCTTGAGGAATGTTCCTATTAGATAAAAAGAAGCACACTTCTACATTTTTCTTGACATTTCCGTGACCTACTTTCTCAAATCACTACTTTATATTTGTCATTCCATGATTAACCATTTCTAGGTCTGTGATTAACCATTTCTCAGTACATGATCAACAATTTCTCAATCCACATTCTATGATCATCTCATATGTGTCTGTCCAAGATGTGTGTATTCCAGAAACTAGAACAAGTATGCACCAGTGCATATTCCGCATAAAAAGGGATACATCCTGGCAGTAAGTAAATGTTCTAGAAACTCTGATGCATCAAATAACATAAAATCAAACTTACAGCTAGCAGGCTGACGGATATTAATGCCACCCACATGACACTATAAGATCAAATATAACCATATATCTGTATAATGGAACTGTTCCAATGTGTGGTAAATTAGCCTAGTCTTAGCAGCTGGAAAGATTGGTGAAGCAGCCTGGCAGTGCGCATTCACAGCTGGAAAGATTGGTGAAGCAGCCTGGCAGTGCGCATTCACAGCTGGAAAGATTGGTGAAGCAGCCTGGCAGTGCGCATTCACAGCTGCCAGTTTTGTGACCAATGCCTGAATTGGCACATTGAAAGTGTGAGCACTTCTACAAGAACCTTGTGGCTGATTACATGTGCCCTTCACACCTGTCACATTCAGACACATATCTTGAATTATTAGCCACATTCTATAAAAAACACCAACGCATTGAACGGATGCTGTAACACATAATGCTGTGCTTAATCAGAGTTTAACAGCCCACAGGGCAAGCTCTAACCACATTTCACACTGGTATGATAATTTGACATATCTGGAGTCGGAAATGTCTCATGTGGTCACAGTAGAGTGCACACACATGCCTAGGACCGCCCCCACCACAGGCACTGGGCAAAAGTTGGTCAAATCAGCAAATTAGTTGTACAAATAGTCTACTTACAACTAATTTGTTATTTCTACACTTGTTTCTATTTCTCTAACTTTGTAACCAAGTTATGTTGCCCAGCCTGTAAATAAACTATAACTGGTAACTAGGACAATGTGTACTCTTCAACCAAGAAGAGCCATGTATGAATGTGTTCTGGACATGGACATACAACATA